>OX371261.1:53212453-53801902 GCA_947311025.1 Lypha dubia
GAAAAATCAGCAACGCTTTTTTTTGGCCAATTTGGAGAAGATGGGATTACTCGGGAACGGCTCGTAGGATTTTTAGCACGATTCGCGCAAAATGTTCTTTAAGGTCTATATTTTAAAATGTATTGGGTCTGTATGCGTGCGAAAGCCTGTAGTGGACAGGAAAAATCAGCAACGCTTTTTTTTGGCCAATTTGGAGAAGATGGGATTACTCGGGAACGGCTCGTAGGATTTTTAGCACGATTCGCGCAAAATGTTCTTTAAGGTCTATATTTTAAAATGTATTGGGTCTGTATGCGTGCGAAAGCCTGTATTGGACAGGATAAATCAGCAACGCTTTTTTTTGGCCAATTTGGAGAAGATGGGATTACTCGGGAACGGCTCGTAGGATTTTTAGCACGATTCGCGCAAAATGTTCTTTAAGGTCTATATTTTAAAATGTATTGGGTCTGTATGCGTGCGAAAGCCTGTAGTGGACAGGAAAAATCAGCAACGCTTTTTTTTGGCCAATTTGGAGAAGATGGGATTACTCGGGAACGGCTCGTAGGATTTTTAGCACGATTCGCGCAAAATGTTCTTTAAGGTCTATATATTAAAATGTATTGGGTCTGTATGCGTGCGAAAGCCTGTAGTGGACAGGAAAAATCAGCAACGCTTTTTTTTGGTCAATTTGGAGAAGATGGGATTACTCGGGAACGGCTCGTAGGATTTTTAGCACGATTCGCGCAAAATGTTCTTTAAGGTCTATATTTTAAAATGTATTGGGTCTGTATGCGTGCGAAAGCCTGTATTGGACAGGATAAATCAGCAACGCTTTTTTTTTGGCCAATTTGGAGAAGATGGGATTACTCGGGAACGGCTCGTAGGATTTTTAGCACGATTCGCGCAAAATGTTCTTTAAGGTCTATATTTTAAAATGTATTGGGTCTGTATGCGTGCGAAAGCCTGTAGTGGACAGGAAAAATCAGCAACGCTTTTTTTTGGCCAATTTGGAGAAGATGGGATTACTCGGGAACGGCTCGTAGGATTTTTAGCACGATTCGCGCAAAATGTTCTTTAAGGTCTATATTTTAAAATGTATTGGGTCTGTATGCGTGCGAAAGCCTGTAGTGGACAGGAAAAATCAGCAACGCTTATTTTTGGCCAATTTGGAGAAGATGGGATTACTCGGGAACGGCTCGTAGGATTTTTAGCACGATTCGCGCAAAATGTTCTTTAAGGTCTATATTTTAAAATGTATTGGGTCTGTATGCGTGCGAAAGCCTGTAGTGGACAGGAAAAATCAGCAACGCTTTTTTTTGGCCAATTTGGAGAAGATGGGATTACTCGGGAACGGCTCGTAGGATTTTTAGCACGATTCGCGCAAAATGTTCTTTAAGGTCTATATTTTAAAATGTATTGGGTCTGTATGCGTGCGAAAGCCTGTAGTGGACAGGAAAAATCAGCAACGCTTTTTTTTGGCCAATTTGGAGAAGATGGGATTACTCGGGAACGGCTCGTAGGATTTTTAGCACGATTCGCGCAAAATGTTCTTTAAGGTCTATATTTTAAAATGTATTGGGTCTGTATGCGTGCGAAAGCCTGTATTGGACAGGATAAATCAGCAACGCTTTTTTTTGGCCAATTTGGAGAAGATGGGATTACTCGGGAACGGCTCGTAGGATTTTTAGCACGATTCGCGCAAAATGTTCTTTAAGGTCTATATTATAAAATGTGTAGGGTCTGTATGCGTGCGAAAGCCTGTATTGGCCAGGAAATGTCCTAAGGATGAAGTATATACTTCCCCGGTTTTAATTCCTAAAATCGACGCTATTACTATGACATTACCTGAAAAATCCCCCCAAAATCTCATTATTTTTTCCCCGTTTTTTTATTCCTAAAATCGACGCTAATTCGTCGACGCTAACTTGGCGCACTTTTATATATGTGTGTTGAAAACGCTTTTGTATTTATCTTTTAAAATTGTACGTTTTAAAAAAGTTTGCTGTTGCTCTAGTAGTATGATTTTAACACTATTATTAACAGTCGAATTCGGTTAAGCGGATATATAAAATTACAAGCAGTTTAAGTGAAAAACGTTTCAGTTAAACGAACTGACTTCATAATTGCTCTGTAAATCGAAAATATAGCATTAGAAATAAATATATGTGATTTGTTTTTCATTTCAGATTCCTTTTAAAAATTTTAATATAAGGTTGCTATCATATTTGAAAATAATAAATAGTTAAATATTTTTAATTTAAATGGACCGTCGCTAAAAAGTATTTTGTCACCAGAAATTAATAAGTTTTCCTTTTATGAGATGTTTGTTTTATATAAATTAGATTATTTCTAAAAAAATATGTTTCAATCAGCAGGTTTTCTTTTAAGCGAATGCAATCAAGTGCTTTGAGATTGATTAAAAATAATAAATAAGAATTTTTATTTTCAGTTAAGCGATTTTTACATTTAAAGAGTGCGCTCTTATCCGAATTTGACTTTATATTTATTTACCATAAAAAATAAAATATCGGTTCTGATATTTGATTATCTATGCGCACAGTGTGTATATTTACACGAAACCGTTCGAGCTGTTTTTACCCCCTTCATAACTTTGCTCCCCCTGATCATAATATAATGAAACCTAAGGTCTCCCCATAGAGGTGACCTCACAGGTTAAATTTGAAAGTTCTACCATAAAAGCTTCCGAGATATTAAGGTGTGAAATGTCCATATTTTAGTACATATTCACTGAATCACTGACTCATCACTACTATTGGGCACTTCCAGTAAAGCTAGAGAGCTGAAACTTGGTACACAGGTAGGTAGTGATGAGAAATTACCGAAAATGATTTTTTAACGGGCACTTTTCAACTGGGGAGACAATTATGCCCCTTTTTTGTATGGGGCACTTCTAGTTGAGCTAGTGCAGTGATAATGCATATTTAGACTTAGGTAAAATCTTGCAGAAGCTCACAATAGTGTTATCTGATAGTAACATCGACAAAATTGCGTTAGCAAAAGACGATATGATATTTGAATATATAAATGAAAAAGAGCTCATTAAAACATATAATAGCATGCAATATGAATGGAAAGGTTGGCAAACACCTACACGAATTTTATTATATAATCCACCGCTAAAGGTGCAAGATAAAAGTGAACAGATGAAAATTATAAAAGAATAGCATGACTCACCACAAGGAGGTCACGTAGGAGTAAAAAGAACAATTATTAGAATAAAACAAAAGTATATATGGAAACACATGAATAAAATGATAAAGGAATATATTAAACAATGCATAAACTGCGCTAAAAACAAAATAAATAAGCACAATAAAGATCCCTTTACAATCACCAGCACACCAATAACACCATTTCATACTATTCAGGTAGATACAATAGGTCCATTACGCATTTCCAATGGATATCTACGCGCACGGTAGTGCGCCAGGCCAAGTTCGGCCACACAGTGTGTATATTTACACGAAACAGTTCGAGCTGTTTTTACCCCCCTCATAACTTTGCTCCTCTTGATCATAATATAATAAAACTTGAAACATAAGTTCTCCCCACAGAGGTGACCTCACAGGTTAAATTTTAAAGTTCTACCGTAAAAGGTTCCCGAGATATTAAGGTGTGAAAAGTCCATATTTTAGTACATACTCACTGACTCACTGACTCATCAATATTATTGGGCACTTCCAGTATAGCTAAAAAGCTGAAATTTGGTACACAGGTAGGTCTTGGTGAGAAAATAACCAGAAAAATCTGAAAACGGGCACTTTCCACCGGGGGGACTAGGGTTCCCCTTCTTTTTATGGGGCACTTCCAGTATAGCTAGAAAGCTGAAATTTGGTACACAGGTAGGTAGTGATGAGAAATTACCGAAAATGATTTTTTAACGGGCACTTTTCAACTGGGGAGACAATTATGCCCCTTTTTTGTATGGGGCACTTCTAGTTGAGCTAGAAAGCTTAAATTTCGTACCCAGGTAGGTCCTGATGAGAAATTAACAAAAATAATTTTTAAACGGTCACTTTTCACTTGGGGGACTAGGGTTCCTTTATTTGTATGGGTATTTCCAGTATAGCAAGAAAGCTGACATTTGGTACACAGGTAGGTTCTGATTAGAAATTAACGAAAATGATTTTTAAACCGACACTTTTCATCTGGTGCGACTATGGTGCCCTTTCTTTGTATAGGGCACTTCTAGTATAGCTAGAAAGCTGAAACTTTCTACACAGGTAGGACCAGATAAGCAATACATATAAATATTTATACAAAAACAACTTAGAAAAAAGAAGTGGGATCCACACAAAAACATAAATGTGAAAATAAGTCCAAGTTCGTATCAAAAAAGTTTCGGCCGTAAAAGTACTGAGATCAAAATAAGGACCAAGTTCTTGATAGGTACAAGCACATTATAAACACATTATGTTGAAAATGCTTTTGTATTTATCTTTTATTGTATTTTTTAAAAAAGTTTGATGTTGCTAGTTATAATACGATAATTTTAGCTCTATATTATTAACAGTCGGGTTCGGTTAAGCGGAAATGTAAACTTGCAAGCATTTTGTTTCGCTTATGCGAGATTTTCTATAAAAAGAAGTTTGGATAATTGAAAAACGCGTCAGTTAAACGAACACACTTCATAATTGCTCTGTAAAACGAAAATATAGCATTAGAAGTAAAAAATATGTGATTTGTTTTTCATTTCAGATTCCTTTTAAAAATTTTAATATAAGCTTGCTACTATATTTGAAAATAATAAATAGTTAAATATTTTTAATTGAAATGAGCCGTCGCTAAAAAGTATTTTGTCACCAGAAATTAATAATTTTTCCTTTTATGGGATGTTTGTTTTATATAAATTAGATTATTTCTAAACAAAATATGTTTCAATCAGCAGATTTTCTTTTAAGGGAATGCAATCAAGTGCTTTGATATTGATTAAAAATAATAAATAAGAATTTTTATTTTCAGTTAAGCGATTTTTACATTTAAACAGCGCGCTCTTATCCGAATTCGACTTTATATTTACTTACCGTGTAATACCTACACCTGTATCGATTTCATTTATCTTTTCAATTAGTATTTTTTTATGGCGAGGAATTGCCTATTATATTCTTCCCATTGGAGAACAATGTCAAATAAGTATGTATGTTGTATATAGCACTGCAGAAAATATGTAAGTGTGTTCAAGTATGAAGTTTTAACTTACTTTTTATATTGTTTGAAGTATTATATTTATATAAAAAAGGAAAGCCTTTGTTATAAACAGTGAATAATATATATATGCATTGGTGAAGGGTATATAAGATTCGGCACAACCGAATATAGCACTTTTTCTTGTTTATTTTATTCTTTGTAGGGCTTCAACAGGTTAAGATGTAAGGTTTTTAGCCTTCCTTTTACCAATATTTGGATATTTACTGGTGCGGAAAAACTTTTAACTTCAATTTGATTTTCCGAAGTTGGTTTTTTATAGGCGCTTTTTAACCTATCTGGTCTACTGTTTCTGTCATATCTTTCCTTTGCGGCTGTGTTGGCCTTGTTTTGACATGTCCTGGCTATCTCATATGATTTTTGGATTTGATGTTTCAATACCTTCTGGTAATCATATGTATTGCAGAGTAGTGAACTGTTTTTGAGGTTTGCTGGTAAGGCTGTGTCAAACCCGTACAGTACCTTAAACGGCGTCAGATTGGAGAACGTATGACTTGTATGATTATGTACATGTATTGCTGGTGCTAACCATTGGTCCCAGTTTGAGCCATCCTCTTTTGCGAAAGTTTGCAAGTACTCGAACATCTTTTTAAGGATCCCTTAGCCTAGGACTGAAAGGGAGTGATATGTGGTTTTTAATTTTCAGCAGTTTACACACACTCCCAAAAAGTTCGGAGGTAACTAATTTGGTTGTGAGACCATATTTCGCCTCGATCTCGTTAAAAAAACTTTTGCCGCTCTTTCTGCCTACGCGTCTTGCATCGGAGCACATATAAAAAATTTTGATAAATCGTCCTGAAAGGTG
The DNA here is from genome assembly GCA_947311025.1 of Lypha dubia. Classification (NCBI taxonomy): domain Eukaryota; kingdom Metazoa; phylum Arthropoda; class Insecta; order Diptera; family Tachinidae; genus Lypha; species Lypha dubia. Next base: position 53,218,464 of record OX371261.1, read on the forward strand.
AGGATATACTTGTTACCCGCATTAGTTGTTGGTAGTGGCCCGACCATGTCCGTATAAACTTTTTCAAAAAGTCTTCCTTGGGTGTCTGTTAAGACCACTGGCTCTTTGTTCAAGTGTCCACTTTTGTTTTTCTGGTATTTTAGACATTGTCTTATGTACCTTCTAATTTCCTTCAGCATACCTTTATATTTGTATTGCTTCCCTATCCGTTTAATGGTCTTCCAAATCCCCTGATGTCCACCGTATGGTGAGTCATGAAAACTTCTCAGAGCCTCCTGAATGTCCTTCTTGTTATTTACAGTTACAGCTGTGTCCGTAGCTTCCTGATTTACAGCGGTTTCTCCAATATCCTGCTCCCTTGGATCCACCTTTTGAGCATTTATATTTTCTAATAGATTCTGCTGTGTCCTAGTCAAAACCTGCATTTGATGTCCTTCCAGCAGAAGGCGACTTAAAGCATTTGCATTCAAATTGTTTCTCCCCGGCTTGTAGACTATATCAAATTCATATTCTGATAGTTTATGTCTAAACCATGCAAGCCCTGGCGTGTGGTCTTTGAGATTCGATATTCCTCTCAGAGGTTGAAATGTCGACCGAAAAGGTATAGCCGAAACGTATGCGTTGCCCATACAACACCCAAAATTTCCTTCTATATCGTTGAGTATCTATTTTGCGTGACACTCAGGGATCTGCTTGCAAATGAGAAAGGGTGGTCTTTGTCATCTCTCATCTGCGATAACACCGCTCCTTATGCTACATTGCTTGCGTCCGTGGTTACCCTGAAAGGCTCTGAAAAATCTGGGTAGATTAGGATGCGAGGGTTAGAAATACTTTCTTCCTTTATTTAAAGCTTCCTAGCATTCTGGGGTCCAAACGAATTTGTTGTCCTTTCTTAGCAACCTCGTTATGGGCAAGGCTAATTTCGCCATTCCGTTAACAAACTTTCGTTAATAATTAACTAACCCCAACAAGGCTTGCACTTTTTTATATTTCTGGGCTGCTTCAAATTTTACACGCTCTCTACCTTAGCGGGATCTGGAAGGGCCCCTTTTTCTGAGCACTTGTGCCCCAGGTAGACAATTTCTCTTCTTAGAAAGTGGCATTTTTTGGTGTTTGATTTAAGTCCACTTCCGCGTAACCTGGATAGCACGTTGCATATTTTCCGCTCATGGTCCGCTATGTTTCTTCCAAAATTCACAATATCGTCCAGATATACGAAGCATTCCATGCCCTTTATACCTACAATGACCATATTTTTCGACCAAAAAAAAGGACACTCAAAATTAAATAAAAATTATTGGTATTTCCTTAATTACATAGATATATTTTATATCAATAAAATAAAAATATAATTCAAACAATAACATCTAAGTGACTAGTACAAGTAGTTACAAATGTATGTATGTACTTATTTTAATGTTTAAAACAGAAATTAAATATGTCTAGAATTTCACACGTCGTTAAAACAAAAAATTAATTAATTAATCAAAATTAACAAAGAAATTAAATTTAACCAATAATACAAAAATAACAAAATTCAATAAATAAATAACTAAAAACAGTAGTTTAAGGATTATCTATTAATGATATTTTTCTGAAGAATGTATTTTTTTTATTATATCAATGTTATTTGCTAAAAACAATTTAAATTCTGCACAGTTCATTTGAAAGCCGACAGATAATTTGACACATTGAACATACACTTTTCAGTGTTGCCGGGCAATTCCTGGTTATAAATTTATATTTATTGAGTTTAAAATTTCGGTATTTTGAGAAAATAAAACTTTTAATTTTGTAAACTAAAGAAGAACATTAGCCATCAAAAAGAAAGGACAAAAAAGGGCAATTCAATTAGAACCAGGAAAATTTATTTTGTTTAAATTTTAAAGAAAACAAAAAATACGAAAGAAGTATAAAGAATATCAAAAAATTCTAAAAGAAAAAAATCGGAAAATTTTAAATTACAAAAAAAAAACACAAACATAAACATAAAGAAAGAATACAAAATCGAAACAACAGCAACAGCGTAAATTCAACCAACAAGCTACACAAAGTATCTGTTGCTTTTAAGTATGCACTCTTTGAACTTTAAAACTGTTGAACACATGCCATACATAAATAGTTGGAAGCTAAATATGCTTACCCAACAATAATATATATTTCTATTCTTTTACTCTTATGTTAAGGTACCCCTAAGAATTATTCTCATAATTAGTATATAAGCCAATGTCATTTAGTTTATAATTCAATTAATAAATCAACTGTCTTAGGAGCTCCAACTACACAAGCTCTAAGACATAAATAAAAACTATTTTATTACATGGCGATCCTGCCAGTCTTCTTCAGCGAGTGCTACTAAACTGCACCCTGAAGAAGCAAGAGCAGCCTGCCAGTTCCAAGAGTGCTGTAAAATACTAAGCACATTGGAATGAGCAGAATAAGGAGAGGGTCCGCCTGGCCAAAAGGCACCCCAACTCTGAAGAAAGTAAAGGTCCGCCTGGCCAAAAGACATTTATAAATGAAGGAAGATACCAACTCTGAAGAAAATAAAGGTCCGCCTGGCCAAAAGGCATGAGGAAAAGAAGGAAGACAGCAACAGAAAGAAAAATCAACTACAACAATATTTTTTTAAATATGTATTTTTAAGATCATAACACCTTTATATTAAAAGTGGTGCGCTAAAGTCGCACACTAGGGACAGTAAGCGTTAACCGCTCGTGGCAAACATTTTTTTTTTTCATTATTATGGATTTCTTCATAACTTGTGGCTAAAATCTTTTAGTAAAAGAGCCTCATAATATTAAAATAATTAAAATGTTACTTAAATAAAAATTAAACAAGACAAAAATTAACACTTAAAGAATATTTTTAAATTTTTCAAGAAAATTATAACTTTATAATGCCTTAGAGATAATAATATTAAATTAAATTTTAACAATTAGAATAAAATAATTAAAGGTAATTTAACTCTTTAATGTTTTAAGACAAAATAATATACATAAAAATAATATTACAAAATTAAAAGATGGGCAAAACAGAATCAAAATTAGAAAAGCCCAGTGCAAACGTGGTTACCAATTTGGAAATCATAGACAGAAATAATTGAGTCAGAAATAAATTCATTATGGCAACTAATGCTGATATTGGTGATAATATCAGCAATAAATCTATTACTTAAGATATATCTGTTGTATAAAAGAGCTCTAAGAAAGAAATATGTTAGTAGAGCAAATGATTTGGATAAAGTTTAATACACGTATTGACGAAATATTGCAAGTAGTTTTAGAAAATAATAATAAAAATAATTTGAAATAATATAAAAATGTATTAGTGTAGACGACCTATATATTGTAATGGTTCCGGTGTATGGAAGTATTTATTGAAAAATTATGAAGATATGCCGGCGCTAATAAACGCCACTGGCAAATATATCTACTTGGCAGATGTATGCCAAAGTGAGTATGCCGATTTAAGGCAATTATAAAAAGATATGTTTTTATAAGTCTAATGCCGATTGAAGGCAAAGTATTGATTAATTTTATTTTCAAAAATTTTTTCCTTATATTCTAAACTAACTGTATTCTAAAACTACAAAATTTCTTATTCACTAAATATAAATGTAGTTTGAGAAAATATAAAATACATTATACATAATTGTTGTATTGCAATAACAACATGTTCAATATAGAACAATACAATTGTTGTAATATAAAAAATAACAATCGTATTATGTTTGCTGTAATAATGGCAGTAACATTAAAAAAGTGCCGTGTGCAAAAAGTAATATTAAGAACAGTAAGTGTAATTAGTACACTTACATATAAATATAATAATACATTGTTTATGTTAGTAATATTAATAGAGTGCCGTGTGCAAAAGTAATATTAAGAACAGTAAGTGTAATTAGTACACTTACATAAAAATATAATAATACATTGTTTATGTTAGTAATATTAATAGAGTGCCGTGTGCAAAAGTAATATTAAGAACAGTGAGTGCAATAAGTTTACTCACTTAAAAAATATAATAATACATATAATATTATATTATTTAGAAAGCACTACACCCTTCCCCTTAAGAAAAATTTTACAATTTTTAGGATTAAAATTTAAAATTTGTTTGTTTTTGTTTTGTGTTTTGTGTTTTTTTTTTTTTTTTTGTTTTTAAAATTTTTTTAAATTATTATTATGGTATTCTTTAAATTCATTACCTATTTCTAAAATAGAATTGACTCCTTTTCTTTTGACTATTTTATATGGACCATGATATGGTGCCTGATTTTTTTTTTCTGTTACATTTTCGAACGAGTACTAAGTCTCCTTCTTTTAAATTTAGGGGATTAGTTTTTAAACATTTGTCTATTCGTTTTTGTTTCGACTTTTCTAAATATTCTCTTGCTTTAGTTATAGAATATTGTAATCTGAACCTCAATTCTTGGGCATAATTTTCAGGGTTGTAAATTGGTTTATTACTTGAAATTTCTTCATTAGGAAAGTTCGGTAATTTGCCAAATATTAGCTCATATGGCGTGTAATTTGTGTCTATATGAGGTGTTGTGTTGTATGCGAAGCAGAAGTAAGGAATCCATTTGTCCCACTCATCATTCTTACAATAATTTAAAAGAAACTCTTTGAGTACTCTATGATTTCTCTCTACTGATCCTAGAGTCTCATGGTGATATGGTGTGCTAAAAACTTGTTTAATTTGTAAAATGTTGCATACTTCAAACAATAATTCGTTTAGAAATTCAGTACCTCTGTCAGATTTGAGAACTTTAAAGTGTCCATATACTAAAATTAAATTTTCTACTATATTCTTGGCAACTGTTTTTGCATCCTTTGCTTCTATAGGACATGCTACAATATATTTTGTCAGATCATCTTGCATTGTTAAGATATATCTATACTGGTTTGAATACCTCAATGGGCCTATAGTATCTATTGATATTGTTTCGAAACTTGTTCGTGGTGTATCAGTAATGATTAGTTTTTCTTTTGTGTGTTTGGTCTGTTTATTTATTCTGCACTCGTTGCAGTTTTGTATATGTTTTTTGACCATTTTTCCCATGCTCTTCCATATATATTTTTGTTTAAGTTTTAGGGTAGTTTTTCTTACACCTAAATGACCTCCTAAAATTGAATTGTGATATTCATTAATTAAATTGGTTTGACGATTTTTGTCTGTGATTCTAATGGGTTCTCTATATAATAAAATATTTAAATTCTCACACTCATTTCTTTTTAATTTATTAAAAATATTCTTAAATTGTTCAATGTTTATATTCTTGAAAATAACATCATTATTTTTTAGTGCTAATTTGTGTATACCTAGGGATAGCATTTTTGGTAAAAGTTTCTCCAATGACATTTGTATGTTCGATGGAATACAGCTATGGTAGAAGTCAATGCACAATCATCAGTTAATGCAATCAGTTCAAATGTCAAGCAAGAGTTTAAGTTAAAGCCGAAAACACCATGTTGGAACTGCGGTGGTATGCATTTCTCTAAGTTTTGCGATTACTTAAAACACATATGTACGCAATGTCAAAATGTAGGACATAAAGAAGGATACTGCAAGAACAATAAATCAAAAGAAAAGTTCAACAAAGGTAAGAAGAAGAGTAGGAATCCAAAACATTCAAAAGGAAATTCAAAATTCTTTAAAATTAATCAAATTTCGTATGCTGCCAGAAGGAAATTTGTAAAAGTCAACATGAAAATTCCACAATCACCTTTAAATTTTGATGTAAAAATGCAAATTGATACCGCTTCAGATGTGTCTATTATTGGTAAAGATTTGTGGTATAAAATGGGTAAGCCAGGCAAGAAATTAATAAATCGTTTTATCACAAGCGCTTCAAAGGATAAAATCAATCTCATGGCCGAGTTTTCGTGTCAAGTACGATTACAAGATGATATTAAAGTTTGCAACGTATTAGTTGTAAACTTGGATACTCTGCAAATATTTGGTTCCGATTGGTTTGATGTTTTTGCGTTATGGGACAAACCGTTAAATAGTGTTTGTTCTCAAATCAAGGCAAATGAAATCAACTCAAAAGGTTTCGTTGATATTCAAACTGAGTTCAAAGATGTTTTTCAGGGTTTTCAATCTAAATGTACAAAAACTCAGGTACAACTTCATCTCATTCCAAACGCAAGGCCAATTTTTCGGGCCAGAAGACCAGTAGCTTATGCGATGCTTTCTTTAATTGAGGAAGAGTTAGAACGTCTTGAAACGTTAGGTATAATAACTCCAGTCGATTTCTCAGATTGGGCTGCACCTATTGTGGCAGTTAAGAAACCTAACGGTGAAATTCGCATATGCGGGGACTATTCATCAGGTTTAAACAACAATCTTGAACCGCATATGTATCCATTACATCGACCTGAAGATTTATACGCTAAAGTGGGAAAAAGTTGTTTATTTACCCATATTGATTTGTCAGATGCATATCTGCAGACGGAGGTTTCACCAGAATCAGCAAAACTTCTAACTATCAATACACACAAAGGCTTGTATACATTCAATCGTCTAGCTCCAGGTGTTAAAAGTGCTCCAGGTGCATTTCAACAGTTAATGGACACTATGTTGACAGGGATAGATGACACTGCAAGCTATATTGATGACATCATTATTGGCGGTAAGACAGCTCAAAAACATACAGAGAATGTTAAAAAAGTTCTTCAAAGACTACGTGAGTATAACTTCAAAATTAAGTTAGAAAAATGTAAATTTTTCGTGAAAGAGGTGAAGTATCTTGGAAATATAATGTCTTCATCGGGTTTAAAGCCAGATAGATCCAAAATTGAAGCAATTTTAAATCTTCCACCCCCTTCAAACGTTTCGGAATTAAGATCTTTTCTAGGATCAATCAATTACTATGGAAAATATGTCCGAAATATGTCTGATCTAAGAACCCCTTTTGATCATCTTTTGAAAACCAATACTAAATATGTATGGTCTAAAGACTGTCAGCAGACTTTTAAAAAGTTCAAAAGTATTTTAAATTCAGATCTTCTCCTAACGCACTATGACCCAGATTTACCACTAAAAGTAGCTGCAGATGCCTCTGAAAAAGGCATTGGTGCTTTTATATGTCATGTTTTTCCTGATAAATCTGAAAAAGTAATAGAACATGCTTCCCGGACTCTCACACCGGCAGAAAGAAATTATTCACAGATTGAAAAAGAAGCATTAGGTCTCATTTACGCCGTAAAAAAATTTCACCGATACATATATGGCCGAGAGTTTATGTTATGTACCGACCATAAACCCCTTCTTGCAATTTTTGGTAACAAGAAAGGCATTCCTGTATATGCAGCAAACAGGCTCCAAAGGTGGGCACTCACTCTAATGATGTATAATTTTAAAATTCAGTACATAAAAACAACTGATTTTGGGTGTGTTGATATGCTTTCAAGACTCATTGACACCAAATTAAAACCAGAAGAAGATGCAGTGATCGCTTGTACAAATTTAGAAGACAATTGTTCTGCCGCACTTATGGATCATTTCAATCAGTTGCCTATTACTTTTAATATGGTTAAGAAAGCCACGGAAAAATGTTCAATAATTCAATCTGTTATTCATTCACTGAACAGCGAATGGAAATCAAACAACGATCCAGAACTGCAACAATTTTTTACTAGAAGAGACAGTTTAAGTGCCATTCAAGGTTGTTTAATGTTTAACGATAGAATTGTTATTCCAAATAGTCTGCGAAGAATCATAACGAAACAGCTTCATCGTGGTCATCCCGGAAAAGATCGTATGAAGGCATTGGCGAGAAGCCATGTTATTGGCCAGGAATCGACGATGATATTGCATTTTATGTAAGAAATTGTCACAGTTGTGCGGTAGCAGCAACAGCTCCACGGAAACATACATTACAATCGTGGACTCTAGCAACAAAACCAATGGAACGTCTTCATATAGACATAGCAGGCCCATGCAATTCTCATTATTATTTTGTAATAATAGACGCTTATTCAAAGTGGCCTGAAATTTTTCAAGTTTCTAACATTACATCTTCAACAATTATAGCAAAACTATCAGAAGTGTTTGCTAGGTATGGAGATTGCGATACAATAGTTTCAGACAATGGAAACCAGTTTGTTAGTGAGCAATTTAATAACTTTATTAAATCTCGTGGAATAAAGCACATTAAAACAGCTCCATATCATCCACAATCAAATGGTCAAGCGGAAAGGTTTGTAAGAACACTAAAGCAAGCATTAATTAAACTCAAAGATGAAGGGAAAAGTCATGAGATCCTTGACACATTCTTACAAACATATCGTTCAACTCCAAAAGACAATTCAAAAACTCCAGCAGAATTATTTCTACAACGTAAAATTAAAACAACTTTAGATTTATTAAAGAAAAAAAGTTTTGATTTCCCCCTACAACGTGATGAAAGTATGGAAAAACAATTTAATATCAAGCATGGAGCGAAAGATAGGGATTTTAAACCAAATGACCTTGTTTATGCTCGCATGTATAAAAATAACAAAATAGTGTGGATTCCAGCTTCTGTTGTGGAAAAAGTTGGAAAAGTCAATTACAATGTTTATGTTTACGATGGCAAAACAAAATTAGTAAGATCCCATATCAATCAACTTAAAAAACGGTACAACGAGGACAACAAAATCACCACAACAGATTCAGTTCAACTTATGTTAGAGCTATTTGGTATAAAACCAAGTAATTACAATCAGTCGCATCAAGCACGCTGTACAGATAATGTCTTAATAGCAGAAGACAATTTACCTGAAAATCGCAATTCAATTAACATAAGCCCGGATAGGCAAATCATAGAAATCAGTCCAGTTTGTATTTCAAATAATCAGATGAGTCCTTTACCTATTTTTAGTACGCCGTTGGCTGAAACACCAAAAGTATATACAAGGCCAAAACGAATTTGTAAACCACCAAGTAGATTCAAATTCTAAAACTTAAATTTACAAAGGAAAATGTTGAAGACACTTGCAATTAAAACAACCTATTAATAAACTTTATATTTTAACAAAGTTATCATTTTACTTATGTATAGATTTTCATGTCAGATATGAGATACAAATTGTTTTATAAAAATTCATTCTGATTTTCTCTTCCTAAATAAATGGAACAAATTTTTTTTTTTTTTTTTTTTTTTTTTTTTTGATAATTTTATTATTTATTGAATCTTTAATTATTAATTAAATTATCAATAAGTTTTTCAAATCTTAAATCTAAAAAATATTAAATATAGGTTTAGCCAATGCTAAACAAAATTTTTAATTTCAACGGTTAATTTTTGTTGATTTACATCTCTCGTGGACGGCTGAGAAAAAGAGTATCCCTTCTTTTCAGCCGGGTGTGGCCTCTATAATGAAGAATATTGCGCGCAAGTGGGTTTGGGTGCAACTCAAGTTTTTTAATGTATTTTTTCGCGTGTTTCGAAAATACTGTCTTTACCAACGGAACGTCTAGATCTTTATGAATTCTATGGTTTCTGACATACCAGGGGGCTGCAGTTATTGTACGTAGAATTTTATTTTGTCGCCTCTGAATTTTTTCTACATTCGATGCTGAGGCAGTGCCCCATAGCTGGATTCCATAGCACCATATTGGTTTCAGGATCGCGTTGTATAGTAGAAGTTTACAGTCTAGGCTCAGTATTGAATTTCTACCCATAAGCCAATTCATTTGGGCTGCTTTTAATTTCATTTGCATCAACTTTGCGTCTATATGCGATTTCCATGTTAAACGGCGGTCAAGGTGAACGCCTAGATATTTGACTACAGTATGTTGCGGAATAGTCTCGGTGTTGATTTGTATAGGCGGGCATGTTTCCCTTCGCAACGTAAAAGTGACATGTACACATTTCTGCTCGTTAACTTTAATACGCCATTGTTTGAGCCATTTTTCCAGTTTGGATATATATTCTTGTAAATTGCGGGAAGCTTCTACAGGATTTTCGTGAACGCTTAGAAAAGCTGTATCGTCAGCAAATGTTGACGTGTGAATGTTACTGCTTAACGGTAAGTCAGAGGCATATATTAAATAAAGTAATGGACCGAAGATACTGCCTTGGGGAACTCCGGCTTCGATCGACTGCGGTGGGCTTAAAAAATTGCCTTCTCTAACTACAAATTTTCGTTCAATTAGGTAGCTTATTAAAAGCCTAACAATATTTGCGGGTAGATTTTTCGTTAATTTATGTATAAGACCTTCGTGCCATACTTTATCGAAAGCTTGAGAAACATCTATAAAGAGCGCAGAGCAATATTTCTTCTTTTCGAAAGTGTCTCTGATAACATTCACAAGTCTGTGAGTTTGTTCAATTGTGCTATGTTGTCTGCGAAAACCGAATTGATGATCTGGAATGCATCCACTTCTAGTCACTATAGGCATCAGCTTGCTCATATACAGCTTTTCAAATAGTTTTGAAATGTTGGGCAATAAACTAATAGGCCGATAGGATTCAACCTTCGTATGATCCTTGCCGGGCTTTGGTATCATAATAATCATCGAAACCTTCCATTCTGCAGGATAGTATTGCAGCCGTAGAATACTATTAAAAATGAATAGTATAATTCTTTTTGCAATATAAGGCAGTTGTTGAAGCATTTTGTTGCTTATTTTGTCGACACCTGGGGCTTTTTTGGTGTTAAGACTAGTAATGGCCTTTTCAATCTCCACAATGCTAAATCTTAGTGGTATTTCTGGTAAAGAGACGACTGGTGGCAGTTCAACAATATCAGCAGAAATATTCGGGGTAAAAACTTTTTCTAGGTGCTTGACAAATAGATCACCTTTTTCAGCATCAGTTCTTGCCCAGTCACCATTAGAGGCTCGTAATGGTGGTTTGCAAATCACTGGCCTTTTAAGTCCTCTGGCTGCACGCCACAGCGAATAATCTGTTGATGGTGTTGCATCGAGTTCTTGCAGAAATTTTTGCAGCGAAGCTGTTTTTTGTGATTGTAAAACTTTTCTTACCTGTTTGGTACACTCCTTAAGCCGTAATTTTAGCTGAGGCGATCTGTAACGTTGCCATTCTCGTCGAGCTCTCCGTTTTTCAGTCAATAGCCTTTCTATGTCTGCACAAAAAATATTGTTAAATCTCGCTTGTTGATTTGGTTGAATTGAAGAAGCATTAAGAGCAGCTTGTTTAGCATGTGCTTCAAACAACCTAATAGAGTTTTCTATGTCAGCAGGTGTTCTCAATGGCATATTTTCCGTGCAATGAGCACTCAAATATTTTTTGTATTTCAGCCAGTTAATACGTGCAGGTGTCAGCGGTAAATCACATGTATGTGTTGCAGTTGTGTGTGAGTAAATAGTGATAATAGAAGGCGAGTGATCTGAAGACAAATCCAAAGACGCTTCTACTTCAATCATTTCGCTGGGCACGCCTTTCATAATCCCAAAGTCGATAACATCAGGAATTTTTTGACGATCCGTTGGCCAATATGTTGGCTGACCACTTGAAACTACATTCAAACCCATTTTTGAAATTGTGTCAAACAAAACACGACCCTTAGGACTGATTAAACGTGAGCCCCAAAATGTGTGTTTAGCATTGTAGTCACCAGCTGCTAGAAAACGGGACCCCAGTGTTGTATAAAATGCGGTATATTGACTCTCTGAAATTGAAAACCTGGGAGGAGAATAAACAGATGATATCACAAGCTTTTGATAAAAATTTTCAATGCAGATGTTCGTTGCTTGAAGATATTCTTCACGAAGGTCATTTAGTAGGTAGTGTTTTATTCGAGTTTTTATTAGGATTCCAGAGCCACCACAAGCTCTACCTTGAGGATCCTTGGTGTCGTAGAAATTATATCCAGTAATTCGAAAATAGCTTCGGGACGTCAAGTGAGTTTCTGAGATAAGCATAACATCGATTTGTTTATCCAGAAGAAAATATTCAATTTCATTTTTATGTTGGCAGATGCCGTTTGCGTTCCAAAAACAGATTCTTAAGTTCATGGTTTGTTCAATACAGCCTGCAACAAGGTAGACTGCATTTTCAACATTTCCTGCATCATACAGGACATGTTGAGAGTGAATGTATTTACTGTTTGTATAAGAATCTCTATTGAGGCTTCAATACGACTAAAATTATGCCCTGATTCTTCATTTACTGGTACAGTTTTTTGCGCCGGAATCTGGTTACTCTTTAAAATATTAGCGTATGAAAATTGACTATTAGGTTTTTGTTGAGTAAGAGTCGTGTTAGACTTTAAAACATTTGAGTATTGATTATGGCTAGACGACGGTTGAGGTAACTGTGGGTAGTTTAAAGGAGTGTTGGGCTGAGCGGGAGTAGCATTTGTTTTTCTGTTCGACGAATTTTTAAAAAGAGAATAAAGAGGGCAGCCCCTATAGTTGGCAGTGTGGTTTCCGCCGCAATTACTACATTTTTTTGCTTTGGTATCACCTTTTATTTTGTCACAGTTAGCGGTACTGTGTAACTCGCCACAAACAACGCAAACGGTAGGCAACTTGCAATAAGTTTTGGTATGGCCAAATTCTTGACAGTTCATGCATTGGATAGGTCCAGTTTTTTTATGTGGCATCTCAACGGTAACTCTTCGATGCAACAAGTATTTTAAGCTATAGATTGGGTGCGATTCATTTTTTTTAATTTTCATGTCGCCTGGCTGTAGCTCGACTCTAAAAATAGGTTAGGGGATTTTTTCCCTGTTTTTAATGTTTGAAACATTTTTCACTTTGAAGCCATTTTCTTCAAGGCCAGACTTTACCTCTTCTGGATCCACACTAGAGTCTATACCTTTTATTACGACGGTTAGACCTTTAGCACTCTTTAATTGGTACGTATAAAAATTTTTGTTTTTTGACTCAAGGTCAGAAACTATTTTTCGGTAATGACTTTCTTGCACTACCTGGATTTTTGTTTCGTTAATATTTCCGCGCTTAATTGGAGTTACATAGAACTCATTTTCTCCAATTAAGGAGATAAGGCTTTTTACCAAAAAACTAGAGTTCTGCTCTCTTAAATATATCGGTGGAGGTTTACTCGACCTTGTTGTAGTTGTGTCTTCATTGTCTTGTTCTGATAAGATCGCGAAACGATTTTCGGAATTTTTTATTTTGTTTTTTTCATCTCTGGGAACTTTCGCTGTTGAAGCTATTTGAGCTGATTTTGGACTTCTTCCCCTTTTTAACACGGTTATGTATCTGTCCATTCCTGTTTGAATTTTATTATCATTTAATGTACTCACCGCATCTACCATTTTGTGCACGTTGGTCACCTTGTTACTTATTGTTTGTTTGTTTGTTTGTACAGCTAAGCTGACAAGTTTGCTGATGGGTGCAATTGTTGTTGCTTCTTGATCACTATTTAACATGTTGAGAGATAATGATCGCGCACGAGTATTTGTGTTTTCTGTTAAATTCAGGTTTTTGTTTAATTCATTTTTTTTATTGTCGTCATCAGCAACTAAAGTTATGTATTGTACATTCCTACTGCTTGTAGGATTATTGTTGTTTTTATCAGAAGATGAACTCATCAGAGTTCTCTTTTTTTTATTTTCACTTCTATTAGTTTGTGTATGCAAATATTTATGTGTATTGTACACAAGCAAAAAATAAAATAAAACCAGTAAAATAACTGTTCAATAAATGTTTTGTTTTTTTTATATTTTTTTGTGACTTGAAAATTTTTTTTCTTTTATATTTTTTTTTATATTCAGTTGCGACGATTATAAAAACGCGTCTGTTCACTACGAGAGTTGAAAGTAAATTAAACTGTAAAAATTGCATACACTCCGGTTCAGTTATTTAAAATCACTGAATGGAACAAATTGATTTATTTTTTTTTTTTTTTTTTTTTTTTTTTTTTTTTTATAATATTTTGAGTTTTAATTTAAACTTACTGAACTGCAACAGTTACAATCTTGGTTAAGATTTTTTTCATGTTTCACGTTATTGCAAAGATGTTTTCCATGGGTACGTTGTCTGATGGAATCATTGATTTCAAGGTGTCGGTATTTATATGTATTCTAGATAATGCGTCAGCATTTGTATTAATTTTTCCTTTTTTGTATGAAATTTCGAAGTCGTAGTCGCATAAATCGAGTCTAATTCTGGTCATTTTGGACGATGGGTTTTTGTGGGTAAATAACGATACGAGAGGTCTATGGTCTGTAATTACGTAAAATTTCTTACCGTAAAGGTATGGCCTAAAAAAATTAATTGCCTAATGTATGGCTAAGAATTCTTTTTCTATGATTGATTTATTCAAATCATGTTTTGATAACGTTTTACTGGCATAGGATACCGGTAAATCTTTTCCTATTTCTCCCTGAGACAATACTGCTCCTAAAGCAAAATTTTATGCATCCGTAGTTAAAATAAACAGTTTTTGAAAATCGGGGTATTGGAGAATTGGTGGATTTATGAGTTTTCTTTTTTGAGCATATCGAACGATTGTTGGCAAGTTTCATCCCAAACGAATGGTTTACCTTTCTTTAATAATTGGTTTAAATTTCTGGCTATTTGTGCAAAATCTTTCACAAAACGTCTGTAATAGTTACAGAAAGCGATAAATGTTCTTACTTCATCAATATTTGTTGGTATCGGGTAATTTTCTATAACATGATGCTTGTTAGGGTCTGTTCGGATTCCTTCTTTTGTTATTATATGACCTAAGTAAAGTACTTCTGTCTTTAAAAAACAACAAAATATTTTTGTATTTAGTTTCAAATTATATTTTTTTAATCTTTCAAAGACTTTTTCTAAGTTGATATTATGGTGTTTTATGCTACATCCAAATACGATAATATCGTCCACATACAAAAATGATTCGGCGTCCAAGCCACTTAGTGCTATTGTTAGCATGCGCTGAAAACTATTTGACGATATTTTAAGACCAAACGGTAATCGTGTAAATTGAAAATGACCATTTCCTGTCGAAAATGCTGTCAAGGGTCTGGAATTTTTATCTAAATTAATCTGATGGAATGAGCTGGTCATATCCAATGTGGAAAAGTACTTTGCTCTACCTAATTTATCTAGAACATCTTCGATTCTTGTTAATGGGAATTTGTCATTTACTATTTTTTCATTTAGTTTACGAAAATCTACTACTAGTCGCCATTCGCATTTGTCTCTCGCGGATTTTTTTTGGTACTACCAATAAAGGTGAATTATAAGGACTTATCGATGGTTCAATAATTTCATCTTCTAGTAGTTTTTCTACTTTTCTCTTTACCTCGCTTGTTTGTATTTGTGGTAACCTGTATGGTTTGACATATACCGGTGTTGCATCTGTTGTATGAAATTTTTGTGAATAAAAGTTATTTGCTGCAAGTTTCTCTCCTTCTACGTGAAAAATTTCGTTATTCCTGACAATTATATCAGTTAGTGCTTGTTTTGCTACGGGGTCTATTGATTCAATGTTTAAGTCTTGTAAAACTCTAGATATCCTGTTCGTATTCGTTGCAGTGTTATAACTTGTGTATTTATATATTTCATAATTTGTTACGTCTTTTCTATCAAGTTCTAATTTGTTTATCGTTACATCATGATTATTTGTGTTTAAAAATCTAATATGTTTTGTGCCTACAGCTGGTATTATACTATTGGCTACAAAAACGCCTGGAGTTATCTCCTTGCTTAAAATGATACTGTCTTTATTTGTAAATATATTTACTGGTGCGATTAATTCTGAACGTGCGGGTATGCATATATCAGTTTTATAAGTACATTTTGTATTCATGGGTACGGTAATTTCTTCATTTTCTATATTAAATGTTGTTGTGTATGTTTCGAAATCTATTCTACATTTGTATTTTTCCAAAATATCTCTTCCAATTATTCCATCAGTGGGAATAGGGAAATCGTTGGATACTATGTTTAATATGCTGATTTTCAAAATGTAAATTTAAATGGGCTGAACCAATGCTTTCAATGGTGTCTAGTGTTATGCCGCTTAAAATTGAAATATCCCTCTGGTTTATTTCTTTTAAATTTCCTTGTTTGCATATGGAAATATCTGCACCTGTGTCTAGAATGAAATACTGATTTTTATTTGTAATTTTGCAATTTATTATTATGGAATTTGGCGTATTTATTGAAAAATTGAAATATCGTGGCTTCGGATAACAGTTTTCGTTATCCTGCCTCTCTAGTTTCCCTGTCTATATGAAATATTATTAGCATTTTGGTTTCTGCTGCTATTCTGTGGGTAGCTATTATTGTTGTTTCTGTTTCTATTTTGAGGAATATTATTTATGTTTCTATTTTGTGAAAAATTATTATTTGAATGTGTGTCCCTATTCTTATAACTATATCTGTTATTATTATTTTGTGATCTGTTATATTGGTTATTGTCTCTAATATTATTGTTCTGGCGAAAGTTGGGATTTTCTTGTCTGCGATTGTTATTAAAATTGTGGTGTGTACTATAATTTGCACGTTGGTTATTGTCTCGGATATTCATGTTACTGTGGTGAAAATTTTGATTTCTACCACTATATTGGTATTCCATGTTGTCGCGTTGGCGAAATCTTTGAGGGTTTTGGAAGTTGTTGGGTGTTCTGCCGCCAACTCTAAAAATGTTATTGTTGTTTTGTTGATTATCTTTTTCTAATGTTTTGCATTTTTCTGATGCATCATTTAATGTTTTTGGACTACACGCTATCAATAGGGTTCTATACTGCTCATTTACGCCTTTCATAAATATATTAAGTGCCATGCTCTCAGTCATTTTATATATGGCATTTTTAGCCTCTTGTGTCGGATTTTCTAATGTCTTTATTTGATAATCATTTAATTGTTCACCTAGCAGGACAATTTTTTCTCTGAACGAAGCTATGTTTGAATTATTTTGTTTTTGTGTTCCAAGCTCATTTAAAACTTGTTGTAGGGTTCTTGGATTAGGATACCATATCACCAATAAGTTCTTTAGATCAGTAAAGGTTGTTGGTCTGTTAGCACGTCCAATGGCGCTACGAACATTTGCAGTTAATTTGAAATTGTAGACATATTTTATAAAAATCTCTCTCTCTTCTGCAAGAATCATATCGTGCAATAGTTCTGTTTGCAACAAAAAGTCTTCCAACGCCTCATACGCACCCTTAAACACATGTAGATTTTTGCCTACGACGTTTATGTCAAAATGAGCCATATTTGATATATTACCTACTTCTTCGTCTGATTTTAAATTAGTGTCTTTGTTTTCTTTTGTTAGAAGAGTGGTAACACTCTACTATATATTTCTTCAAATTTTTTAATTAATTTTTCGCAATTTTCTTTAATTAATGATTGAGAACATTTTTAAAATTCTGTTTTTATTGATTGCAAACGTTTTAATTTTTCTAATTTATATTCTTCGGTGTAAATTCTATTTTTACTTTTGTTAATATTTATTTCAATTTTCTCTAATTCTGTTATAAATTTTTCTATGGTTTCCATTTAATATAGGAAGGGTTTTAGTCGCATGTAAATACTATTTTTAAATTCTATTTTAGTTTGATCCACTATGGCAACTCTTATTTATTTTCTTACTTTTCACATTTTTAACTTATATATATAGTGTCGCATTTATTCACCTCAGTGTGGTGATTTTTTAAAATTTTTGACATTCCTTTTTATTGTGAAATTCTATTTCATAATTGGATTTTATTTAATTTGCCGGGTGTAGTAAAGTTTTTTTTATGTGAAAAAGTTTAGTGAAGATTAGTGTAGTATTTATTTTTATATTGAAAATAATATTATTATGTACATTTCAGCATGTGTTTTAAAAAATTGATGTTGTATATGTTTATAATATATTATTTTATATATATATATATATATATATTTCATCAAAAATTATTTGTATGTATACATACATGTGCGAAAAAAAAATTTCATTATTTATATAAATGAAAAAAATATTTTTATTTTAAAAAAAATATTATTACAAAAATTTATTTGTTTTTGTAGTTGTCCTTTTCGGCTTCCAGTCGGCCGATCTGCAACCATATTTCGGACGCAATTTCCCAGGATGGTGGTGGGTGTGTTTGGTTCAGTGTATTTCTTAGTGCTGCCAGTTTACGGCGCAGTCTTACAATTTTTCCTCCTCTCCGGTGTCTTGGCCTGATGACAGCTGGAATCTTGGTCAGTTCGATCTCCTTCTTGTTTTGCTGTCTTTTACGGTATTCAGCAATGGTTAGTGGTTTGGGGCCTGTGTTTGTTGCTTCAGGTGCTCCTTCTCCGGGTAGATTTCTGTTATTTGGCAGGATCGCCATGTAATGGTTCCGGTGTATGGAAGTATTTATTGAAAAATTATGAAGATATGCCGGCGCTAATAAACGCCACTGGCAAATATATCTACTTGGCAGATGTATGCCAAAGTGAGTATGCCGATTTAAGGCAATTATAAAAAGATATGTTTTTATAAGTCTAATGCCGATTGAAGGCAAAGTATTGATTAATTTTATTTTCAAAAATTTGTTCCTTATATTCTAAACTAACTGTATTCTAAAACTACAAAATTTCTTATTCACTAAATATAAATGTAGTTTGAGAAAATATAAAATTCATTATACATAATTGTTGTATTGCAATAACAACATGTTCAATATAGAACAATACAATTGTTGTAATATAAAAAATAACAATCGTATTATGTTTGCTGTAATAATGGTAGTAACATTAAAAAAGTGCCGTGTGCAAAAAGTAATATTAAGAACAGTAAGTGTAATTAGTACACTTACATATAAATATAATAATACGTTGTTTATGTTAGTAATATTAATAGAGTGCCGTGTGCAAAAGTAATATTAAGAACAGTGAGTGCAATAAGTTTACTCACTTATAAAATATAATAATACATATAATATTATATTATTTAGAATGCACTACAATATATTAAATATGCCAAAATTAAGATATAAGTCACAATTATACAGCGAAGGCATTAATAGCCTGATGCTAAAATCTGTAGTTAACCCTCCGTCATGCGCATGTTCCGATAGTCACGTACGTAGCGCATGTATCTGGCCAGATACACTATGTTTTTCAGTACATTTATATGAAAAATATGCTATTTTAGTGATAATATTACATTGTTATATTGTTATCACGCCAGGCAGATATATATTTTCTATTTTTTTTTTCTTAGTACATGCTAATCATCCTACCCGTGCAAAAAAAATTTTAATGACAAATTTTATTTTTGTGTTTAATTTCCAAAAAAAAGTTGTTATAAAGTTCATTTCAATTAGATTTAGTAGTTATAATGTAAGTTTTAAGTAATTCTAAATTAAAAAACTCTTACACAGCTTCAGGTAAGCAACTAAAGCATGTATACTCTGATTTCGAATGTTGTAGGCATACCGGATTCTAGCTCTTGGAACAAAAAAAACGAGTAAGTCGGCGAATTTTTTCATCTCCCAATGTACAAAGCTGACAACTTTTTCTCTTTTGTAGAGTATCAGCACCACTTGAGCTAGGAAGTACTACTGGAATCTGAAATAAAAAAAAAAACGAGGAAAATGATATGTAATGAAGGGCAAATGTTATATCAATCCAACTTACATTTAGTGGTCTTCCAAAATACGATTCCATGGCCAAACGAGTGAAGAACTGTTTGATAATTTGATTGTTATTCATTCGGTTTTCAATATTTGGAAGAACCAATGTATCAGCTAACGTAGTGAGAAAATTTCTTCTAGCACTATTTTTATTGAGACCATCAACTTCTTTGCAAATACAAAATGCAGCCAGTGCCATGGTGTCCAACATGTTGCAGAAAAACGCAAAAGTCCATCGTCTTGTTGACCGCTTTGTAGTAAAATGTGTAACCATTTGGTCCATACAATCTACGCCAGCTTTATTTTCATTGTAAAATAAAATTGCTTCGGGTTTCATTGCTTCCCCTTCACAATGTTTTGTATAATGAACGGTCGAAAGTAGGTTCACACATTTATTTTTTTTTTTTGGCACGTAGCTGCAAATTGATACTAAATTTTCGTGGAATCCAAATAATGATGACAAAACAGGACGAGACCGATCCTTTCTCATTTCCTTAGGAATACATTTTTTATTGGAGCGAATGGTACCAACAAATGCCAGACCAATTCTGGCCAGACGTTTTACTCCTTCTAGAGTAGTAAAAAAGTTGTCAGCTACAATTGTACGGCCAGTATCGCTGTACGGCTTTGCGAGTTGTATCAAATTATTTTCACCTTGATTCACTTCCCGTTCTTCTCCTTCTTGTCGACCGGTTTAGAGCTTTCCTTGCAGTGGATATTTAGATTTGGAATCGCAAGCCCACCAAATTTTGATACCATATTTCGCTGGTTTTGATGGTATGTATTGAGTAAATTTAGTTTTTCCACGATATGGGAACAGTTGTTCATCAACTGTTATGCTGCCATGCGGACTATAGTTTTTGGCAAGATTTTCATTTAAAAAATTCCAAACGTCACGAATGGGTGCAGCTTTGTCATCGCGCAATCGTTGAGCGCGTGTTCTACCATCATCAAAACGAATGTATCGTGCCAGTGCAGAGAATCGATTAAAAGACATGGCTGCTCTGAATATGGGTAGATTATTTGACTGCCACAAAGCTTTTGTGGTTTGCATATTATTGTGGGAATAACCAGCTGCTAAAAGAATGCCGACGAATGCGTCTAATTCAGTTGCGGTCAAATCTTTCCAAACTTTTTGTTTTTTACTGGGATTAGCTGCATTCCACTTCTCGACTACTGCTTTTCCATGGCGATTCGTTTCAGAAATGATAATAAATGTTATATTTGGTGTGAAAAATTTTTTGAACACCTCAATTGGAACACTGTTTTGTTCCTTCGGACCAGGTCGAAAACGCATGATATTGTGTTGACGTAAACGAACTCCATTATTTGGTTCATTTTTACACCATATAGTACCGTCCTTACCATGAAAAGAATCTTCGGTAGCATTCTGTTCTTCAATTTCTTCATCGTCGTCACTATTGTCACTATCGTCTCTATCAAACTCTGCATCTTCTTCGACAACCCCATCATTTTCGACATCTGAGGCATCGCCATCGTCTGGCATATAATTTAGATCCATATCGTCGTCAACTCCTGGGAAGTCATCAATCTCATCATTTGCAACCTCTTCTTCAGCGGCTCTTTCATGCTCTAACTCATTGGCCAATGCTTCTGCTAGTCGTGTATGGAAATTCACATTACCACTACTAAATCGCGTATTATAAACAAACTGTACTTCTTCACCCATTTTTTTTTTTTCGAATAAATAAAAATTCTTCCGTAAATTATTGTCTGTACCTTTCAAAGTTCACTATGCAACTGAAGCGAAAATATATAAAAACCAAAAAAAAACCTTGTTTGTGTTTGCAACCATTGCTGTGAGAGTGATTTGAGTAAACAAACGCAGAGAAAAATAAAAAATACCAATAAAGTACAGTACTCTTCATACAAAATGTGTGTGTATCTGGCCAGATACATGCGCTACGTATACGATGTATAGATGAAAAAATCCACATAAATTTTGTTTGTTGTTTTTTTTTAATGTGTTTTTTCATAAAACGATACCTAACAATATTTGTAGAGGGTACCTGGAGACTTAAACCCCTAGCTAAAGTAGAAATATATTTAAATCACAGTTAAATTCGTAAAATATCTGGCCAGATACATGCGCATGACGGAGGGTTAATCAAATAATAATATTAGAAATAAAAAGTCAGCATAAATAAACATTTTTTTTTTTTGATAATTTTATTATCTATTGAATCTTTAATTATTTAAATTGAATTATCAATAAGTTTTTCAAATCTTAAATCTAAAAAATATTAAATATAAGTTTAGCCAATGCTAAACAAAATTTTTAATTTCAACGGTTAATTTTTGTTGTTTTACATCTCTCGTGAACGGCTGAGAAAAAGAGTATCCCTTCTTTTCAGCCGGGTGTGGCCTCTATAATGAAGAATATTTCGCGCAAGTGGATTTGGGTGCAACTCAAGTTTTTTTATATATTTTTTCGCGTGATTTGAAAATACTGTCTTCACCAACGGAACGTCTAGGTATTTATGAATTCGATGGTTTCTGACATACCAGGGGCCTGCTGTTATTGTACGTAGGATTTTATTCTGTCGCCTTTGAATTCTTTCGACATTCGATGCTGAGGCAGTGCCCCATAACTGGATTCCATAGGACCATATTGGTTTCAGGATCGCGTTGTATAGGAGAAGTTTACATTCAAGGCTTAGTATAGAGTTTCTTCCAATAAGCCAATTCATTTGGGCTGCTTTTAGTTTCATTTGTGTTAACTTTGCGTCTATATGCCATTTCCATGTTAAACGACGATCAAGATGAACGCCTGGATATTTGACTACAGTGTGTTGTGCTATAGTCTCGGTGTTAATTTTTATAGGCGGGCATGTTTCCCTGCGCAACGTAAAAGTGACGTGTGCACATTTCTGCTCGTTAACTTTTATACGCCATTGTTTGAGCCATTTTTCCAGTTTGGATATATATTCTTGTAAGTTGCGGGAAGCTTCTACAGGATTTTCGTGAATGCTTAGAAAGGCTGTATCATCCGCAAATGTTGATGTATGAATGTTACTGCTTAACGGTAAGTCAGAGGCATATATTAAATAAAGTAAGGGTCCGAAGATACTGCCTTGAGGGACTCCGGCTTCAATCGACTGCGGAGGGCTTAAAAAATTGCCTTCCCTAACTACAAATTTACGTTCTATTAAATAGCTTTTTAAAAGCTTTACGATGTTTGCTGGTAGATTTTGTGTTAATTTGTTGAATAGACCTTCGTGCCATACTTTATCGAAAGCTTGTGAGACATCAATAAAGAGCGCAGAGCAGTATTTCTTTTTTTCAAAAGTGTCTCTAACGACATTCACAAGTCTGTGAGTTTGTTCTATTGTGTTATGTTGTCTGCGAAAACCGAATTGATGATCTGGAATACATCCATTACTAGTCACTATAGGCATCAGCTTGCTCATATACAGCTTTTCAAATAGTTTTGAAATGTTAGACAGTAAAATAATAGGCCGATAGGATTCAACCTTTGTATGATCCTTGCCGGGCTTTGGTATCGTAGTAATTAGCGAAACCTTCCATTCTTTAGGATAGTGTTCTAGGCGTAGAATACTGTCAAAAATGAATAGTATTATTCTTTTTGCAGTGTAAGGCAATTCTTGAAGCATTTTGTTGCTTATTTTGTCGACACCTGGGGCTTTTCTGGTGTTAAGACTTGTAATAGTATTTTCAATCTCCGTCATGTTAAATCTCATCGGTATTTCTGGTAAAGGGACGACTGGTGGCAGTTCAACAATATCAGCAGAAATATTCGGAGTGAAAACTTTTTCTAAGTGTTTAACAAAAAGTGCACCTTTTTCAGCATCAGTTTTTGCCCAGTCACCATTTGGGGCTCGTAATGGGGGTTTGCATATCACCGGCCTTTTTAGTCCTCTGGCTGCACGCCACAGTGAATAATCTGTTTGTGGTGTTGCATCTAGCTCTTGAAGGAATTTTTGAAGGGAAGCTGTTTTTTGAGTTTGCAAAACTTTCCTAAGCTGCTTGGTACACTCCTTAAGCCTTAATTTTAGCTGGGGCGATCTGTAGCGCTGCCATTCTCGTCGAGCTCTCCGTTTTTCAGTCAATAGCCTTTCTATATCTACAGAAAAAATATTGTTAAATCTCACTGGTTGGTTTATTTCATTTGAAGTAGCATTAAAAGCAGCTTGTTTAACATGCGCTTCAAACAACCTGAGAGAATCGTCTATGTCTGAAGGTGTTCTCAGCGGCATTTTTTCCGAGCAATGAGCACTCAGATATTTTCTGTATTTCAGCCAGTTAATACGTGCAGATGTCGTCGCTAAATCACATGTTGTGTGTGAGTAAATAGTGACAATTGTAGGCGAGTGGTATGAAGATAAGTCCAAAGATGCTTCAACTTCAACCATCTCGCTGGGCACGCCTTTCACAATTCCAAAGTCGATAACATCAGGAATTTTTTGTCGATCTGTTGGCCAATATGTTGGCTGTCCACTTGAAACTACATTCAAACCCATTTTAGATAGTGTGTCGAATAAAATTCGTCCCTTAGGTGTGATTAAACGTGAACCCCAAAATGTGTGTTTAGCATTGTAGTCGCCAGCTGCTAGAAAACGGAGGCCCAGTGATTTATAAAAAGCCGTATATTGACTATCGGTAATTGAGAATCTGGGGGGCGAATAGACAGATGATATTACAAGTTTTTGATAGTAAGTTTCGATGCAGATGTTCGTTGCTTGAAGATAATCTTCACAAAAATCATTCAACAGGTGGTGTTTTATTCGCGTTTTTATTAGGATTCCCGAACCACCACAAGCTCTGCCACGGGGATCCTTGGTGTCGTAAAAATTATATCCACTAATTCTGAAACAGCTTCGAGATGTCAAATGAGTTTCTGAGATAAGCATAACATCGATTTGTTTATCCTGAAGAAAATATTCTATTTCGTTTTTATGTTGGCAGATGCCGTTTGCGTTCCAAAAACAGATTTTTAAGTTCATGGTTTGCTTAGTACAGCCTGCAACAAGGTAGACTGCATTTTCAACATTTCCTGCATCATACAGGACATGTTGAGAGTAAATGTATTTACAGTTTGTATTACGCTCTCAATTGAGGCTTCAATACGACTTAAATTATACCCCGAATCTTCATTTACATTTACGGTTTTTTGCGCCGTACTCTGATTGCTTTTTAAAATACTAGCGTATGAAAATTTGTTGTTAGATTGTTGTTGAGCACTAGTCGCGTTAGACTTGAAAATGTTTGAAAATTGATTTTGACTGGTGGACGGTTGAGGTAACTGTGGATAGTTAATAGGGGTTTTAGGCTGAGCGGGAGTAGCATTGGTTTTTTTGGTTGATGAATTCTTAAAAAACGAGTAAAGGGGGCAGCCTCTATAGTTGGCAGTGTGATTTTCGCCGCAATTGCCACATTTTTTCGCCTTGGTATCACCTTTTATTTTATCACAGTTAGCAGTACTGTGTAACTCACCACATACAACGCAGACTGTAGGCAACTTGCAATAAGTCTTCGTGTGCCCAAATTCTTGGCAGCTCAGGCATTGAACAGGTCCAGCTCTTTTATGTGGAAGCTCAACAGTAACTCTTCGATGCAACAAGTACTTTAAGTCATATATTGGATGTGCTTCATTCTTTTTTATTTTTATGCCATCTGGCTGTAACTCGACTCTAAATATTGGTTGGGGGATTTTTTCTCTATTTTTAATGTTTGAGACATTTTTCACCTTGTAGCCACTATTTTCAAGGCCAGACTTGACCTCTTCTGGATCCACGCTAGAGTCTATACCTTTTATTACGACTGTTAGACCTTTAGCACTCTTTAATTGGTACGTGTAGAAGTTTTTATTTTTAGATTCGAAATCTGAAACCATTTTTCGGTAATTATTTTCATGTGCTACCTGAATTTTTGTTTCATTGATGTTTCCGCGCTTAATTGGAGTTACATAAAACTCATTTTCCCCAATTAATGAGATAAGACTTTTAACCAGCAAACTAGAATTCTGCTCTCTTAAATATATGGGTGGGGGCTTACTCGAACTTGTTGTAGTTGTGTCTTCATCGCCTTGTTCAGATAAAATCGCGAAACGATTTTCGGAATTTATTATATTGTTTTTTCCATCTCTGGGAACTTTCGATGTTGAAGCAATTTGAGCCGATTTTGGACTTCTTCCCCTTTTTAGCACGGTTATGTATCTGTCCATTCCTGTTTGAATTTTATTATCATTTATTGTATTCACCGCATCTACCATTTTGTGCACGTTGGTCACCTTGTTACTTATTGTTTGTTTGTTTGTTTGTACAGCTAAGCTGACAAGTTTGCTGATGGGTGCAATTGTTGTTGCTTCTTGATCACTATTTAACATGTTCAAAGATAATGATCGCGCACGAGTATTTGTGTTTACTGTTTAATTCAGGTTTTTGTTTAATTCATTTTTTTATTGTCGTCATCAGCAACTAAAGTTATATATTGTACATTCCTACTGCTTGTAGGATTATTGTTGTTGTTGTCAGAATATGAACTCATCAGAGCTCTCTTTTTTTATTTTCACTTATATTAGTTTGTGTATGCAAATATTTATGTATATTGCACACAAACAACAAATAAAATAAAACCAGTAAAATAACTGTTCAATAAATGTTTTGTTTTTTTTTATATTTTTTGTGACTTGAAAATATTTTTTTTTGTATTTTATTTTTTTTTTATATTCAGTTGCGGCGATTATAAAAACGCGTCTGTTCACTACGAGAGTTGAAACTGACTCATAAATAAACATACAACCCATTTTTGTGGCAGTAAAAGAAAAAAAAAAATTAATACAGTATTAAAAATCACAACAAAATCTATGGCATATAAACAACAAAGTAATATAGAAAATATTCAGCATCAAATTAAAAAAAATGAGAAAAAGCCCAATATGACGTCAGAAGAAAACTATTTACTAAAGGGAATCTTGACTTAGTACAAGTTTTCCCTAGGCTTGAAAAAGTGGCCGGTAAATTATATATAATGTTCATTAATGGGAATATTGACCTAGGACAATTTTTCCCAAGGCTTGAGAAAGTGGCCGGTGAACAAATAGGCACCTAACGAGAAAATTTTAGAATTTATCTCAATTAAATAATTTATAAATAAAAGGGCATAAAAGTAGCGCTACTACTTAATGAGGTGACCAATATAAATGATAAGAATGCTCAGGTAATTCTTGATCAAATGCTGAAATACCACGATGATCTGATAGAGGGAGGACATTCTGGAATATATCGAACAATAGAAAATATAAAGAGGTATTACTTTTGGAAAAATATGATAAAAGACTAACGAAATATGTTAAATTATGTAAAAAATGCCAGAAATCAAAAATAATAATAGAAAAATAATAAACCATAATTGATTAGAAAAATGCTAAAGCCTTTCAAATTATTGTACACATTGAAAACTCTCAATATAACTTGGAGAAGTCTATTGATACACATTTTATTACTGCTATAAATTTCAAAATTCTAAAGGGTTAAAGGTTGACAATATAAAAAAAAAAAAAAAAAAAAAGATTATGTTTGATCCACTAAACAATTTTTGGGTAAGAATCATTAAAAACTGTTTTATTCTTGCCTAAAAGTCTAATGAAGACGTTCAATTTAGTCAAAGGTACAGAGTGGAAAGTTATTTGATTTTCAAACTAGTTTAATAACATAAAATTTATGAATATAAACATACATATATTTTTGTAATAAAAATTTTATTATAAAAAAAAAAAACCCCAAAATATAGAAAAAGTAAAGCAAAATTTTAAGGTAAAAATATAATAGAAGAAAATTAATCAGAAAACCCTTTATACTGGCTTTAGTTTTATTGGTCCGTATAAAATAAAGAAAATAGATTTAAGAAATAAATTTACCATAGTTGATAAGAAAACTAATAAACAACAAGTAGTTCATAAAAATAGACTTAAGATATATAATAATAACTAACATTTAATATTATTGTTCGGCCGGACTACTATAAAATTAGAATATAAGTACATCTAAATATTATAATTTTTTTTCTTTTCTTTAAAAACAAAATAAATATTATATTACACTTATACTTAGACTAATTAAAAACTAATTGTAAGAGAATGTCCATAAAACTAACGTTATATGAACATTCTTGTAAAAGGTGGAGGTGTAGCATGTGGCCAACAGTGTGTAGTATGCATTGCGATTCAATAGTACCGCAACATGCAAGCATTGACAAACTGCAAGCAAGATATTTTGTGTGTGTCGGTAATTTGACACTTGCACGGTTAATCAAGTGCAGCAGCACAATGCACTTAAATGAATCACATTTATTACCTGCATTTGTTTGATTGTAAATATAAGCTACACAAAGTATCTGTTGCTTTTAAGTATGCACTCGTTGAACTTTAAAACTGTTGAACACATGCCATACATAAATAGTTGGAAGCTAAATATGCTTACCCAACAATAATATATATTTCTATTCTTTTACTCTTATGTTAAGGTACCCCTAAGAATTATTCTCATAATTAGTATATAAACCAATGTCATTAAGTTAACAATAAAATTAATAAATCAACAGTCTTAGGAGCTCCAACTATACAAGCTCTAAGACGAAAATAAAATAAATAAAAACTATTTTATTACAATACATATTTTTATTAACTTTCTTGGTTCTTAAAGATATATGAAAAAGTTAACTTGGGGTATTCACACTGTAGTCATAAGTCATATGTCATAAAATACTAGCACACCAAAATATGACAAGTGTGAACACCCCGTCATAAATAAGTGTGTTATGTCATTATTGTGCCAGCTGATAAACATTTAACAACACTCCATTTATAGTCGGATTATTGCGTTTACGTTTGTATTTTTTCTTAAATGTAAATGTTTTTTAATTGTTAATATAGAAAACAATAAATTTGCTGTAAATTTTCTAAAATATCCATTATCAATTAAAATAAAAAATTTTTTTTATCTATACGAACTTTCTGAAATAAATATAATCAAAAGCAGCTGTTGCCGGTAACATGAGCTGAACTATTTTTTGGACGGCGGCAAGTGGAAAAACGTTTACAAGCTGCCAGGCAGATCACTTACACAAACACATTGTAGTGCCATTACTGGCATTTCTATCCCTGCATATCGAGATTCGATATGCATATCGTTATACAAAGGTATGTATCGACTCTCGATACATTTTCTGTATGTATGCTTAAGAATAAATAAAGAAGATGTTGAAAAAACAGTCTAGACTGAATCATCAAATGAACAACATATTTTTTATTAAAAGGATGAAGTAAGACATGGCGACCGTGACAATTGGACTTTTTGCATAATGCATGCAAACCAATAATAATAGTTTACAATAAATGTAAATTGTATAATCTATATAAATAAATGTATAGAAAAGTTTAAGCCGCAGTGTATATAAAGCATAATATTATAAAAGAAAATTCTGTGAAAAGAGCAATTCAACATTCACAACACTGTCATAGAAAAATAAATACGTACTTCGACAATCTCTACGTGGTTTTTAATCATTCAGTAGTTACCCACCGTGTTGTATGCTAAGATAATCTCAAAAAGAATATATAATTAAAAGTTTACAGTGTCATTATCTCTAAAAGATTCTGCTTATATACACGTAAATCTAAAATTGCGATTCTCGGCATCAAAATATGCAACCATTTATTTAAAGTGGTTCTTAGAATAATAAAAAAATTATTTTAACAAAAGTTCAATCTGTGCCTATTGTTGTGTTCTTAATTTGCTGTGTTTCAAATACAAGGAACTTCAGACAATTCTTTTTAATTCTAAGCAAAAAATTAACATTTGCCATTTGTGAAAAGGAAACTAAACGAAAACAAAAATTTGTCTACAACAAAGTGATACATTAAAAGGCTGAAGTAAATCGATAAATATATCATAAAAACAAAACAATTTTTAATTAATAGTTTAAATAAATAAAAAAAAATAATCATGTATCCTGTTGGACAACGTAGTATACATATATGTATGTACTAACTTTTTTTTGTACAACTGTACCAAATTTGAAAAAAATACGGTGAAAATCATATACATATATACAAAAAAAAAAAAGAGAACAAAACCGAAAATAACAAGTGAAAAAAACAGGTACAGAAAAAAAAAACACCTAGTAACAAGAATAAAATCGGGGAAAAATTAACTGAAAAGAAGAAAGACCAAAAAAGTAACGAAATGAAAAATGAAACATACGAAAGACAAATGGAAGAAACAAAATGAAATATATGAACAATTAACTGAACCACTACTGAAACAAAATGAAAAAGAAACATATAAATAAACATGAAATTAAAGTGAAAAATTTTAGTGTTAAACAAAATATACTTTCAAATTTACTGCTGAAATAATACTATGAAAAAAAAAAGGAAAAGAAGAAAACTTTAAAAACAAACAAATTTTAAAACAAAAAAAAAAAAATACAAAACTAAACTCTTTTCATGCCTATCATCAAAAAAATTTAACAAATAGGCACTACAAAAATACTTCTAAATGCTTCTACAACAACTTATGTACATAAATTTAAAATATTTTAAATAAACAAACACAACATCACAACATTAAATACAAAAATACAGAACAAACAATAAAAGTAGAAAGACTTGAAAGAAAAAAATGAAAATTTAAAAACATCACAAGAAAACAAATGGAAATTAACGAGAAACCAATGCACATATGTACATGCATACACTAAATAAGTCAAGAAAAAGGTATGAAATAAAATAAAAAAAAAAAATCCAAATCAACAAATATCAACAGCATTAACAACAGAGAATAAAAACAACAAATTTCAACAAAAATTTACAACAAATTAAAGCTGTATAAAACAACAAGCGACATTTCCTACAGGGAATCAACAACAAAAATAACAACAACAACCAACAATTTAAAACGAAGACAACAAAACAAACGCATCACGAAAATAAACAGCAAAAACAACAAATTCATCACAGCCACAACACTACATATCTAAATACAGAAAAAGGGGAAAATTGAACGAATACAACATAAAAAGAAGACAAAATAAAATTGATAAAAACCAACAGAAACACCAACACAAGAGAAGAAACCAACAACATCCTAGCAACAAGCAGCACCAGGGGTACTGATAGTGTAAATATGTATATATATATATAAAATAAAATTATACATATGTACATATACACATATATATTATTTCCATTAAAAATAAAACTATATACACATTTATATACACGCATTTAAATACTCCAACACAATCATATACATACATACATACACCAACACAAACAGAAACAAACACACATAAATAACACAAATTTGAAATTCTATTTATTTATTTACATACATATATACAATATACATTACAATTAAATTTGTAATATATAATCAAATGTAAATACAAATAAATAAATGAAGAAAAAATAATGGAAAAAAATCTCTTGCGTTATTTATGTTGGAAATTTTATATACATACATATGTATACGAGTTGGACGTACACATGTGTGAAGAGTAAAAACGAAATTTATGGGTAGTTTTATCAAAAAAAAATTTATTATTTGTCTCAAAAAAAAAAAAAAAAAACAAACAAGAAACAAAAACAAAAACCGACAAAAACATAAACTCATAAACAACAAAAACAAAACAAAACTATATATATAAATATATGGATACAAATATTAATAAATATATGCAAAATTCAATTAAACTACTAAGAAGTCAATTTTCGCTTTAAATGAAACTCAAATCTGAACTATTTGATTATTACTAAAATAAGTAAATGTCTACAAATGAATTTGATTATAACACTTTTGATAAACTTTTAATTGAATTCTACAAAATAAAGAAAAGAGTTTTACAAAACCGCCCACTTTCGAATAAGGAAAGTAAAATAGAAGAGTTCACAAATTTGCTAATATCATCTTATAATAATATTCTAATATATTCAAAAATTCATATTGATCAATTGACTAGCCATTTACAAGAGGAAATAAATAGTAAAATAATAAAAATCAGCGAAATTTTATTTAGATGTTTTTTAAAACTAAAATGCAAAACCAAAATTCCATTTGGTAAAGATTTATTTGAGATCATACAGAAAGACATTTTGGTGGAAGCAGCATCTTATACCGAAACAAGTGATAGGGATTCTGAAGCAGAGACAGAAGTTAAGGGAGAGATTATTACTGCTAGAACATTCAATAGTACAAGTAGTGTAAACATGGCGTCCATAGAGGAAAAAACCAAATTTATTTCAATGTGCTCTAACATCATTCGCGAAAACTATGACGGAAAACCACAAACTTTGAATTCATTTATTGATAAAATCAATCTTATTCAGGAAATAACTGCAACTAACTTAACAACTTGCTTTATTTCTTTCATAAAATCAAAATTAGACGGAAAGGCTAGAGAGGTTTTACCGGAAAACATAACAAGTATTGAACAAATAAAGCAGTCACTATGGAATAGAATAAAACCAGATAGTTCCAAAGTTTTGTCAAGCAGGATTGCAGCACTACAGGTTAAAAATAACAATTATGAAGATTTTCCCAAGAGTGTTGAAAGTTTAGCAGATGACTTACAGCGTTCCTTAACAATAGAAGGCGTGACTAGGGACAAAGCCCAAGAAATGGCAATAGAAGAAACGGTAAACATTTGTAGGAAAAACGCTAAATCGGACATGATAAAAGCGATTTTAGCTTCGGCAACTTTTAAAGAACCGAAGGACGTAGTAGCAAAACTAATTACAGAAGAAGCTACAAATGACACAAAGGAACGTCAGGTGTTATCGTTCCGAACGCCTAGTAAAAATACTCACAATAGAGCAGCTAGTAATAATGAACAGTTTCGCAATAATTTCAACCGTAACCCTAATTACGGAAATTTTCGTAGTTCCTACTCCCGCTATAGAAACAACAATAGTAATTTCAACAATAACAATAATAGGTTTCAGCGTAGTTATCGCGGTAATCACAGATACCAACCTCCGACAAACACATACCAAAGAGCTACCGTTAGGACTTTAAACGTGGAATCCCCTCAACGACCGTCGTTGAGGGTAGAAGAAGAACAAACGCAACATTAAATCTAACAAATAATATTTCAAAAACGTATATCTATACATTAAATCTTACATATTCTGACTTTATAAAACTCAATTGTACTGATACAAACCAAACTTGCACCTTTCTCGTAGACACACAAGCAGACATTTCCCTTATCAAAATTTCTTGTCTTAATCACGATACCATTTTAAATAAAAACCAAGTAATAAGCATCACTGGAATAACAGATAATCCAATTTTAACGTTAGGTACAATATGTACAAATTTAATTATTTCAAACCAACTAATATCTCAAGTGCTTCATATAGTCAGTGATGACTTTAATATTCCTGCTAACGGCATATTGGGAAAAGACTTTCTAAAAGAACATAAATGTAAAATCAACTACGAAAACATGGCCATCTCTGTTACTATCAGAAACACAAGAACAAATATCCCAATACAAGAAGGGACAGCAAACTCTTCTTTTATAATTCCACCAAGGTGTGAAGTGTTCAAAATGTTTAACTTAAGAAATATAACAGAACCCATGTTTATCGATTCTCAAGAAATTTGCGAAGGTGTATTTGTAGGTAAAGGGATAATTGATTCAAACAACCCTATTGTAAAACTTATTAATACTACTGATGAACTCAAATGCATAAGAAATGACAAAATCAAAAAGGAAAAACTGAGTAACTTTTATATATATTCAATTAATGAAAATAATATTGATACTGAGCGTATAGCTGAATTAAAGGAAATTTTACAAAATCAAATGCCAGCTGAAGTTAAAGATAGCTTGTTACCTATTTGCGAACAATATGCTGATATTTTCTGTCTAAAGAACGATAAAATGGCCATAAACAATTTTTATGTGCAGGAGCTTCAATTAATAGATAAAACACCAGTTTACATACAAAATTACAGGCTTCCGTATACCCAACGAGATGAAATCGACAAACAAGTTGAAAATTTATTAAAAAATGATCTGATTGAACCTAGTATATCGAATTACAATAGCCCTCTTATTTTAGTTCCAAAAAAGAGTGCTGATAATCGAAAAGCGTATCGAATGTGCGTAGATTATCGCGCAGTGAACAGAAAACTTCTTGCAGACAAATTTCCACTACCACGCATAGATGACATCCTAGATAAGTTAGGTCGAGCGCAATACTTCTCAATACTTGATTTGTTTTCAGGATTCCACCAAATCACTTTACAGTCAGAATCACGTAATATCACAGCGTTTAGCATCGACAAAGGATCCTTTCGCTGGAAAGTGTTACCTTTCGGGCTGAATGTGGCTCCTAACTCCTTTTCTAGAATGATGTCAATTTCATTTTCGGGTATCAATTCAAATAAAGCTTTTTTATATATTGACGATATTATAATTATCGTTTGCAGCAAACAGCATCATATAAAGAACATACAGAAAGTTTTTTTAGGCCAGAGGTCACATTTCTCGGGCAAAAATGCACTGCCAATGGTCTTTTACCGGATGATCAAAAATAGCGGCGATAAAAAACTACCCGATTCTATTTGATAAAGATTCTACAAGAAGGTTTGTGGCATTCATAAATTATTATCGTAAATTCATTCCAAATTTTGCAGTTATAGCAGCACCACTAAATAGAATGACGCGGAAAAACATCCAATTTAATTGGACCACAGAATGTAAAAACGCATTCGAAGATTTAAAATCAGCTTTAATGAAACCTAACATATTGCAATACCCAAATTTCTCAGAACCATTTTTAATTACAGTAGATGCATCTAAATCAGGCTGTGGAGCTATACTCAGCCAAAATTTCCATGGTAACGATTTACCAATATCTTTCGCTTCAAAAACATTTACACAATCTGAACAAAAAAAACCGATAATTGAATTAGAACTGCTCGCAATTCATTTTGCAATTAAACAATTTCGTCCGTGTGTCTACGGAACTTTCTTTACGGTAAGATCGGATCACAAACCTCTAGTATACCTTTTCAATATTAAATACCCATCATCAAAATTAACCAGTATACGGTTGGAACTCTCGGAATATAACTTTGTGGTAGAATATATTAAAGGAAAAGATAATGTAGGAGCGGACGCTCTCTCGAGAGTCGGAATTAATGACCTAAAAAACTCAGATAACCAAGTACTTGCTATGACAACACGTTCGATGGCTAAAATCACAGATAAAAAGAAAAATACCATACAACACGAAATAGAAAAACAAAACATTCCCAAATTAAAAGTCTTCGACAAATTTTCTTATAACTTTAACAAGAATAGTTCAAAAATAAGAACAGAAATAATCACTAGTGAAGAGAAAAGTCAAATATTGCGCATCAATTTATATAAAAAATTTAAAAAACTGTTTAATATGGATTTCAAGATTATAAACGAAACAATTAGGTTCGACTATTTGTTTTCGAGGCTACAGCTGGAAGCCGATAACCACAACATTCATACTGCAGAACTACCGAAAAACGACATACTTTTTACAATTTGTTCAACTAAAACTCATGCAAATATACCACAACGACCCTATTATAGGTGGTCACTGCGGACAAAAGAAATTGTATGCCAAAATCAAAACTAAATACTACTGGAAAAACATGACGAGAGACGTAGCAAAATTTGTTAGGAGTTGTCCTAAATGTATTGTAAATAAAGTTAAGAACAAAAACATAGAAAAACTAATTTTTACACCAACTCCACTCAAGGCTTTTCTAAAATGAATAAAAGACAAAATAAATGTGTAAACATAATATTTTTGTACAAACAGTATTATATATGTAATGCTTGTAAAAAACAAACTCGGACCACTGTTGACCAAATATATGGAAAATAGGGACCTGTGCCAAAAAAGCGCATATGAGCTATTAAAGAGGAAGGTCTTGGCTACATTTTGGCGTTTTTAGTTTTTTCAAATTGACTTATTGTTTCGAACAAAATTTTTCAAACAAACTTTCACTTCAAGTCACGCACACCACTGTTGGCCAAATATTTGGAAAATAGGGACCTGTGCCAAAAAAGCGCATATGAGCTATTAAAGAGGAAGGTCTTGGCTACATTTTTGCGTTTTTAGTTTTTTCAAATTGACTTATTGTTTCGAACAAAATTTTTCAAACAAACTTTCACTTCAAGTCACGCACACCACTGTTGGCCAAATATATGGAAAATAGGGACCTGTGCCAAAAAAGCGCATATAAGATATTAAAGAGGAAGGTGTTGGCTACATTTTGGCGTTTTTAGTTTTTTCAAATTGACTTATTGTTTCGAACAAAATTTTTCAAACAAACTTTCACTTCAAGTCACGCACACCACTGTTGACCAAATATATGGAAAATAGGGAGCTGTGCCAAAAAAGCGCATATGAACTATTAAAGAGGAAGGTCTTGGCTACATTTTGGCGTTTTTAGTTTTTTCAAATTGACTTATTATTTCGAACAAAATTTTTCAAACAAACTTTCACTTCAAGTCACGCACACCACTGTTGGCCAAATATATGGAAAATAGGGACCTGTGCCAAAAAAGCGCATATGAGCTATTAAAGAGGAAGGTCTTGGCTACATTTTGGCGTTTTTTGTTTTTTTCAAATTGGCTTATTGTTTCGAACAAAATTTTTCAAACAAACTTTCACTTCAAGTCACGCACACCACTGTTGGCCAAATATATGGAAAATAGGGACCTGTGCCAAAAAAGCGCATATGAGCTCTTAAAAAGGAAGGTCTTGGCTACATTTTGGAGTTTTTAGTTTTTTAAAATTGACTTATTGTTTCGAACAAAATTTTTCAAACAAACTTTCACTTCAAGTCACGTACACCACTGTTGACCAAATATATAGAAAATAGGGACCTGTGCCAAAAAAGCGCATATGAGCTATTAAAGAGGAAGGTCTTGGCTACATTTTGGCGTTTTTAGTTTTTTCAAATTGACTTATTGTTTCCAACAAAATTTTTCAAACAAACTTTCACTTCAAGTCACGCACACCACTGTTTACCAAATATATGGAAAATAGGGACCTGTGCCAAAAAAGCGCATATGAGCTATTAAAGAAGAAGGTCTTGGCTACATTTTGGCGTTTTTAGTTTTTTCAAATTGACTTATTGTTTCGAACAAAATTTTTCAAACAAACTTTCACTTCAAGTCACGCACACCACTGTTGACCAAATATATGGAAAATAGGGACCTGTGCCAAAAAAGCGCATATGAGCTATTAAAGAGGAAAGTCTTGGCTACATTTTGGAGTTTTTAGTTTTTTCAAATTGACTTATTGTTTTGAACAAAATTTTTCAAACAAACTTTCACTTCAAGTCACGCACACCACTGCTGGCCAAATATATGGAAAATAGGGACATGTGCCAAAAAAGCGCATATGAGCTATTAAAGAGGAAGGTCTTGGCTACATTTTGGCGTTTTTAGTTTTTTCAAATTGACTTATTGTTTCAAACAAAATTTTTCAAACAAACTTTCACTTCAAGTCACGCACACCACTGTTGACCAAATATATGGAAAATAGGGACCTGTGCCAAAAAAGCGCATATGAGCTATTAAAGAGAAAGGTCTTGGCTACATTTTTGCGTTTTTAGTTTTTTCAAATTGACTTATTGTTTCGAACAAAATTTTTCAAACAAACTTTCACTTCAAGTCACGCACACCACTGTTGACCAAATATATGGAAAAAAAGGGACCTGTGCCAAAAAAAACGCATATGAGCTATTAAAGAGGAAGGTCTTGGCTAAATTTTGGCGTTTTTAGTTTTTTCAAATTGACTTATTCTTTCGAACAAAATTTTTCAAACAAACTTTCACTTCAAGTCACGCACACCACTGTTGACCAAATATATGGAAAATAGGGACCTGTGCCAAAAAATCGCATATGACCTATTAAAGAGGAAGGTCTTGGCTACATTTTGGCGTTTTTAGTTTTTTCAAATTGACTTATTGTTTCGAACAGAATTTTTCAAACAAACTTTCACTTCAAGTCACGCACACCACTGTTGGCCAAATATATGGAAAATAGGGACCTGTGCCAAAAAAGCGCATATGAGCTATTAAAGAGGAAGGTCTTGGCTACATTTTTGCGTTTTTAGTTTTTTCAAATTGACTTATTGTTTCGAACAAAATTTTTCAATAAACTTTCACTTCAAGTCACGCACACCACTGTTGGCCAAATATATGGAAAATAGGGACCTGTGCCAAAAAAGCGCATATGAGCTATTAAAGAGGAATCTCTTGGCTACATTTTGGCGTTTTTAGTTTTTTCAAATTGACTTATTGTTTCGAACAAAATTTTTCAAACAAACTTTCACTTCAAGTCACGCACACCACTGTTGGCCAAATATATGGAAAATAGGGACCTGTGCCAAAAAAGCGCATATGAGCTATTAAAGAGGAAGGTCTTGGCTACATTTTTGCGTTTTTAGTTTTTTCAAATTGACTTATTGTTTCGAACAAAATTTTTCAAACAAACTTTCACTTCAAGTCACGCACACCACTGTTGACCAAATATATGGAACATAGGGACATGTGCCAAAAAAGCGCATATGAGCTATTAAAGAGAAAGGTCTTGGCTACATTTTTGCGTTTTTAGTTTTTTCAAATTGACTTATTGTTTCAAACAAAATTTTTCAAACAAACTTTCACTTCAAGTCACGCACACCACTGTTGACCAAATATATGGAACATAGGGACATGTGCCAAAAAAGCGCATATGAGCTATTAAAGAGAAAGGTCTTGGCTACATTTTTGCGTTTTTAGTTTTTTCAAATTGACTTATTGTTTCGAACAAAATTTTTCAAACAAACTTTCACTTCAAGTCACGCACACCACTGTTGGCCAAATATATGGAAAATAGGGAGCTGTGCCAAAAAAGCGCATATGAGCTATTGAAGAGGAAGGTCTTGGATACATTTTTGCGTTTTTAGTTTTTTCAAATTGACTTATTGTTTCGAACAAAATTTTTCAAACAAACTTTCACTTCAAGTCACGCACACCACTGTTGCCCAAATATATGGAAAAAAAGGGACCTGTGCCAAAAAAGCGCATATGAGTTATTAAAGATGAAGGTCTTGGCTTCATTTTGGCGTTTTTAGTTTTTTCAAATTGACTTATTCTTTCGAACAAAATTTTTCAAACAAACTTTCACTTCAAGTCGTGTTTCAACTCTCGTAGTGAACAGACGCGTTTTTATAATCGTCGCAACTGAATACAAAAAAAAAAATTAAATAAAAAAAAATATTTTCAAGTCACAAAAAATATAAAAAAACAAAACATTTATTGAACAGTTATTTTACTGGTTTTATTTTATTTTTTGCTTGTGTGCAATATACATAAATATTTGCATACACAAACTAATATAAGTGAAAATAAAAAAAGAGAACTCTGATGAGTTCATCTTCTGAAAAAAACAACAATAATCCTACAAGCAGTAGGAATGTGCAATATATAACTTTAGTTGCTGATGACGACAGTAAAAAAAATGAATTTAACAAAAACCTGAATTTAACAGTAAACACAAATACTCGTGCGCGATCATTATCTCTGAACATGTTAAATAGTGATCAAGAAGCAACAACAATTGCACCCATCAGCAAACTTGTCAGCTTAGCTGTACAAACAAACAAACAAACAATAAGTAACAAGGTGACCAACGTGCACAAAATGGTAGATGCGGTGAGTACAATAAATGATAATAAAATTCAAACAGGAATGGACAGATACATAACCGTGTTAAAAAGGGGAAGAAGTCCAAAATCAGCTCAAATTGCTTCAACATCGAAAGTTCCTAGAGATGGAAAAAACAATATAATAAATTCCGAAAATCGTTTCGCGATGTTATCTGAACAAGGCGATGAAGGCACAACTACAACAAGTTCAAGTAAGCCCCCACCCATATATTTAAGAGAGCAGAATTCCAGTTTGCTGGTTAAAAGTCTTATCTCATTAATTGGAGAAAATGAGTTTTATGTAACTCCAATTAAGCGCGGAAACATCAATGAAACAAAAATTCAGGTAGCTCATGAAAATAATTACCGAAAAATTGTTTCAGATTTAGAATCTAAAAATAAAAACTTCTACACGTACCAATTAAAGAGTGCTAAAGGTCTAACAGTCGTAATAAAAGGTATAGACTCTAGCGTGGATCCGGAAGAGGTCAAGTCTGGCCTTGAAAATAGTGGCTACAAGGTGAAAAATGTCTCAAACATTAAAAATAGAGAAAAAATCCCCCAACCAATATTTAGAGTCGAGTTACAGCCAGATGGCATAAAAATAAAAAAGAATGAAGCACATCCAATATATGACTTAAAGTACTTGTTGCATCGAAGAGTTACTGTTGAGCTTCCACATAAAAGAGCTGGACCTGTTCAATGCCTGAACTGCCAAGAATTTGGGCACACGAAGACTTATTGCAAGTTGCCTACAGTCTGCGTTGTATGTGGTGAGTTACACAGTACTGCTAACTGTGATAAAATAAAAGGTGATACCAAGGCGAAAAAATGTGGCAATTGCGGCGAAAATCACACTGCCAACTATAGAGGCTGCCCCCTTTACTCGTTTTTTAAGAATTCATCAACCAAAAAAACCAATGCTACTCCCGCTCAGCCTAAAACCCCTATTAACTATCCACAGTTACCTCAACCGTCCACCAGTCAAAATCAATTTTCAAACATTTTCAAGTCTAACGCGACTAGTGCTCAACAACAATCTAACAACAAATTTTCATACGCTAGTATTTTAAAAAGCAATCAGAGTACGGCGCAAAAAACCGTAAATGTAAATGAAGATTCGGGGTATAATTTTAGTCGTATTGAAGCCTCAATTGAGAGCTTAATACAAACTGTAAATACATTTACTCTCAACATGTCCTGTATGATGCAGGAAATGTTGAAAATGCAGTCTACCTTGTTGCAGGCTGTACTAAGCAAACCATGAACTTAAAAATCTGTTTTTGGAACGCAAACGGCATCTGCCAACATAAAAACGAAATAGAATATTTTCTTCAGGATAAACAAATCGATGTTATGCTTATCTCAGAAACTCATTTGACATCTCGAAGCTGTTTCAGAATTAGTGGATATAATTTTTACGACACCAAGGATCCCCGTGGCAGAGCTTGTGGTGGTTCGGGAATCCTAATAAAAACGCGAATAAAACACCACCTGTTGAATGATTTTTGTGAAGATTATCTTCAAGCAACGAACATCTGCATCGAAACTTACTATCAAAAACTTGTAATATCATCTGTCTATTCGCCCCCCAGATTCTCAATTACCGATAGTCAATATACGGCTTTTTATAAATCACTGGGCCTCCGTTTTCTAGCAGCTGGCGACTACAATGCTAAACACACATTTTGGGGTTCACGTTTAATCACACCTAAGGGACGAATTTTATTCGACACACTATCTAAAATGGGTTTGAATGTAGTTTCAAGTGGACAGCCAACATATTGGCCAACAGATCGACAAAAAATTCCTGATGTTATCGACTTTGGAATTGTGAAAGGTGTGCCCAGCGAGATGGTTGAAGTTGAAGCATCTTTGGACTTAGCCTCAGACCACTCGCCTACTATTGTCACTATTTACTCACACACAACATGTGATTCAGCGACGACATCTGCACGTATTAACTGGCTGAAATACAGAAAATATCTGAGTGCTCATTGCTCGGAAAAAATGCCGCTGAGAACACCTTCAGACATAGACGATTCTCTCAGGTTGTTTGAAGCGCATGTTAAACAAGCGGCTTTTAATGCTACTTCAAATGAAATAAACCAACCAGTGAGATTAAACAATATTTTTTCTGTAGATATAGAAAGGCTATTGACTGAAAAACGGCGAGCTCGACGAGAATGGCAGCGCTACTGATCGCCCCAGCTAAAATTAAGGCTTAAGGAGTGTACCAAGCAGCTTAGGAAAGTTTTGCAAGCTCAAAAAACCGCTTCCCTTCAAAAATTCCTTCAAGAGCTAGATGCAACACCACAAACAGATTATTCACTGTGGCGTGCAGCCAGAGGACTAAAAAGGCCGGTGATATGCAAACCCCCATAACGAGCCCCAAATGGTGACTGGGCAAAAACTGATGCTGAAAAAGGTGCACTCTTTGTTAAACACTTAGAAAAAGTTTTCACTCCGAATATTTCTGCTGATATTGTTGAACTGCCACCAGTCGTCCCTTTACCAGAAATACCGATGAGATTTAACATGACGGAGATTGAAAATACTATTACTAGTCTTAACACCAGAAAAGCCCCAGGTGTCGACAAAATAAGCAACAAAATGCTTCAAGAATTGCCTTACACTGCAAAAAGAATAATACTATTCATTTTTAACAGTATTCTACGCCTAGAACACTATCCTAAAGAATGGAAGGTTTCGCTAATTACTATGATACCAAAGCTCGGCAAGGATCATACAAAGGTTGAATCCTATCGGCCTATTAGTTTACTGTCTAACATTTCAAAACTATTTGAAAAGCTGTATATGAGCAAGCTGATGCCTATAGTGACTAGTAATGGATGTATTCCAGATCATCAATTCGGTTTTCGCAGACAACATAACACAATAGAACAAACTCACAGACTTGTGAATGTCGTTAGAGACACTTTTGAAAAAAAGAAATACTGCTCTGCGCTCTTTATTGATGTCTCACAAGCTTTCGATAAAGTATGGCACGAAGGTCTTTTCAATAAATTAACACAAAATCTACCAGCAAACATCGTAAAGCTTTTAAAAAGCTATTTGATGGAACGTAAATTTGTAGTTAGGGAAGGCAATTTTTTAAGCCCTCCGCAGTCGATTGAAGCCGGAGTCCCTCAAGGCAGTATCTTCGGACCCTTACTTTATTTAATATATGCCTCTGACTTACCGTTAAGCAGTAACATTCATACATCAACATTTGCGGATGATACAGCCTTTCTAAGCGTTCACGAAAATCCTGTAGAAGCTTCCGGCAACTTACAAGAATATATATCCAAACTGGAAAAATGGCTCAAACAATGGCGTATAAAAGTTAACGAGCAGAAATGTGCACACATCACTTTTACGTTGCGCAGGCAAACATGCCCGCCTATAAAAATTAACACCGAGACTATACCACAACACACTGTAGTCAAATATCTAGGCGTTCATCTTGATCGTCGTTTAACATGGAAATCGCATATAGACGCAAAGTTGACTCAAATGAAATTAAAAGCAGCTCAAAAGAATTGGCTTATTGGAAGAAATTCTATACTAAGCCTAGACTGTAAACTACTATTATACAACGCGATCCTGAAACCAATATGGTTCTATGGAATCCAGTTAAGGGGCACTGCCTCAGCATCAAATGTCGAAAAAATTCAAAGGCGACAAAATAAAATTCTACGTACAATTACAGCAGCCCCCTGGTATGTCAGAAACCATCGAATTCATAAAGACCTAGACGTTCCGTTGGTGAAGACAGTATTTTCAAAACACGCGAAAAAATATATAAAAAAACTTGAATTGCACCCAAATCCACTTGCGCGCAATATTCTTCATTATAGAGGCCACACCCGGCTGAAAAGAAGGGATACTCTTTTTCTCAGCCGTTCACGAGAAATGTAAAACAACAAAAATTAACCGTTGAAATTAAAAATTTTGTTTAGCATTGGCTAAACTTATATTTAATATTTTTTTAGATTTAAGATTTGAAAAACTTATTGATAATTCAATTTAAATAATTAAAGATTCAATAAATAATAAAATTATCACAAAAAAAAAAAAAAAAACTTCAAGTCACGCACACCACTGTTGACCAAATATATGGAAAATAGGGACCTGTGCCAAAAAAGCGCATATGAGCTATTAAAGAGGAAGGTCTTGGCTACATTTTAGCGTTTTTAGTTTTTTCAAATTGACTAATTCTTTCGAACAAAATTTTTCAAACAAACTTTCACTTCAAGTCACGCACACCACTGTTGGCCAAATATATGGAAAATAGGGACCTGTGCCAAAAAAGGGCATATGAGCTATTAAAGAAGAAGGTCTTGGCTACATTTTTGCGTTCTTAGTGTTTTCAAATTGACTTATTGTTTCGAACAAAATTTTTTAATAAACTTTCACTTCAAGTCACGCACACCACTGTTGGCCAAATATATGGAAAGTAGGGACCTGTGCCAAAAAAGCGCATATGAGCTATTAAAGAGAAAGGTCTTGGCTACATTTTGGCGTTTTTAGTTTTTTCAAATTGATTTATTGTTTCGAACAAAATTTTTCAAACAAACTTTCACTTCAAGTCACGCACACCAGTGTTGGCCAAATATATGGAAAAAAAGGGACCTGTGCCAAAAAAGCGCATATGAGCTATTTAAGAGGAAGGTCTTGGCTACATTTTGGCGTTTTTAGTTTTTTCAAATTGACTTATTCTTTCGAACAAAATTTTTCAAACAAACTTTCACTTCAAGTCACGCACACCACTGTTGACCAAATATATGGAAAATAGGGACCTGTGCCAAAAAAGCGCATATGAGCTATTAAAGAGGAAGGTCTTGGCTACATTTTGGCGTTTTTAGTTTTTTCAAATTGACTTATTGTTTCGAACAAAATTTTTCAAACAAACTTTCACTTCAAGTCACGCACACCACTGTTGGCCAAATATATGGAAAATAGGTTACTGTGCCAAAAAAGCGCATATGAGCTATTAAAGAGGAAGGTCTTGGCTACATTTTGGCGTTTTTAGTTTTTTCAAATTGACTTATTGTTTCAAACAAAATTTTTCACTAAACTTTCACTTCAAGTCACGCACACCACTGTTGGCCAAATATATGGAAAATAGGGACCTGTGCCAAAAAAGCGCATATGAGCTATTTAAGAGGAAGGTCTTGGCTACATTTTGGCGTTTTTAGTTTTTTTAAATTGACTTATTGTTTCGAACAAAATTTTTCAAACAAACTTTCACTTCAAGTCACGAACACCACTGTTGACCAAATATATGGAAAATAGGGACCTGTGCCAAAAAATCGCATATGACCTATTAAAGAGGAAGGTCTTGGCTACATTTTGGCGTTTTTAGTTTTTTCAAATTGACTTATTGTTTCGAACAAAATTTTTCAAACAAACTTTCACTTCAAGTCACGCACACCACTGTTGACCAAATATATGGAAAATAGGGACCTCTGCCAAAAAATCGCATATGACCTATTAAAGAGGAAGGTCTTGGCTACATTTT
Organism: Lypha dubia; assembly: GCA_947311025.1. Classification (NCBI taxonomy): domain Eukaryota; kingdom Metazoa; phylum Arthropoda; class Insecta; order Diptera; family Tachinidae; genus Lypha; species Lypha dubia. The sequence continues at coordinate 53,263,258 of OX371261.1, forward strand.
GGCGTTTTTAGTTTTTTCAAATTGACTTATTGTTTCCAACAAAATTTTTCAAACAAACTTTCACTTCAAGTCACGCTCACCAGTGTTGGCCAAATATATGGAAAATAGGGACCTGTGCCAAAAAATCGCATATGAGCTATTAAAGAGGAAGGTCTTGGCTACATTTTGGCGTTTTTAGTTTTTTCAAATTGACTTATTGTTTCGAACAAAATTTTTCAAACAAACTTTCACTTCAAGTCACGCACACCACTGTTGACCAAATATATGGAAAATAGGGACCTCTGCCAAAAAATCGCATATGACCTATTAAAGAGGAAGGTCTTGGCTACATTTTGGCGTTTTTAGTTTTTTCAAATTGACTTATTGTTTCGAACAAAATTTTTCAAACAAACTTTCACTTCAAGTCACGCTCACCAGTGTTGGCCAAATATATGGAAAAAAAGGGACCTGTGCCAAAAAAGCGCATATGAGCTAATAAAGAGGAAGGTCTTGGCTACATTTTGGCGTTTTTAGTTTTTTCAAATTGACTTATTGTTTCGAACAAAATTTTTCAAACAAACTTTCACTTCAAGTCACGCACACCACTGTTGACCAAATATATGGAAAAAAAGGGACCTGTGCCAAAAAAGCGCATATGAGCTATTAAAGAGGAAGGTCTTGGCTACATTTTGGCGTTTTTAGTTTTTTTAAATTGACTTATTGTTTCGAACAAAATTTTTCAAACAAACTTTCACTTCAAGTCACGCACACCACTGTTTACCAAATATATGGAAAATAGGGACCTGTGCCAAAAAAGCGCATATGAGCTATTAAAGAGGAAGGTCTTGGCTACATTTTGGCGTTTTTAGTTTTTTCAAATTGACTTATTGTTTCCAACAAAATTTTTCAAACAAACTTTCACTTCAAGTCACGCTCACCAGTGTTGGCCAAATATATGGAAAATAGGGACCTGTGCCAAAAAATCGCATATGAGCTATTAAAGAGGAAGGTCTTGGCTACAATTTGGCGTTTTTAGTTTTTTCAAATTGACTTATTGTTTCGAACAAAATTTTTCAAACAAACTTTCACTTCAAGTCACGCACACCACTGTTGACCAAATATATGGAAAATAGGGACCTCTGCCAAAAAATCGCATATGACCTATTAAAGAGGAAGGTCTTGGCTACATTTTGGCGTTTTTAGTTTTTTCAAATTGACTTATTGTTTCGAACAAAATTTTTCAAACAAACTTTCACTTCAAGTCACGCTCACCAGTGTTGGCCAAATATATGGAAAAAAAGGGACCTGTGCCAAAAAAGCGCATATGAGCTAATAAAGAGGAAGGTCTTGGCTACATTTTGGCGTTTTTAGTTTTTTCAAATTGACTTATTGTTTCGAACAAAATTTTTCAAACAAACTTTCACTTCAAGTCACGCACACCACTGTTGACCAAATATATGGAAAAAAAGGGACCTGTGCCAAAAAAGCGCATATGAGCTATTAAAGAGGAAGGTCTTGGCTACATTTTGGCGTTTTTAGTTTTTTTAAATTGACTTATTGTTTCGAACAAAATTTTTCAAACAAACTTTCACTTCAAGTCACGCACACCACTGTTTACCAAATATATGGAAAATAGGGACCTGTGCCAAAAAAGCGCATATGAGCTATTAAAGAGGAAGGTCTTGGCTACATTTTGGCGTTTTTAGTTTTTTCAAATTGACTTATTGTTTCGAACAAAATTTTTCAAACAAACTTTCACTTCAAGTCACGCACACCACTGTTGACCAAATATATGGAAAAAAGGGACCTGTGCCAAAAAAGCGCATATGAGCTATTAAAGAGGAAGGTCTTGGCTACATTTTGGCGTTTTTAGTTTTTTCAAATTGACTTATTGTTTCGAACAAAATTTTTCAAACAAACTTTCACTTCAAGTCACGCACACCACTGTTGACCAAATATATGGAAAAAAAGGGACCTGTGCCAAAAAAGCGCATATGAGCTATTAAAGAGGAAGGTCTTGGCTACATTTTGGCGTTTTTAGTTTTTTCAAATTGACTTATTGTTTCGAACAAAATTTTTCAAACAAACTTTCACTTCAAGTCACGCACACCACTGTTGACCAAATATATGGAAAAAAAGGGACCTGTGCCAAAAAAGCGCATATGAGCTATTAAAGAGGAAGGTCTTGGCTACATTTTGGCGTTTTTAGTTTTTTTAAATTGACTTATTGTTTCGAACAAAATTTTTCAAACAAACTTTCACTTCAAGTCACGAACACCACTGTTGACCAAATATATGGAAAATAGGGACCTGTGCCAAAAAATCGCATATGACCTATTAAAGAGGAAGGTCTTGGCTACATTTTGACGTTTTTAGTTTTTTCAAATTGACTTATTGTTTCGAACAAAATTTTTCAAACAAACTTTCACTTCAAGTCACGCTCACCAGTGTTGGCCAAATATATGGAAAAAAAGGGACCTGTGCCAAAAAAGCGCATATGAGCTAATAAAGAGGAAGGTCTTGGCTACATTTTGGCGTTTTTAGTTTTTTCAAATTGACTTATTGTTTCGAACAAAATTTTTCAAACAAACTTTCACTTCAAGTCACGCACACCACTGTTGACCAAATATATGGAAAAAAAGGGACCTGTGCCAAAAAAGCGCATATGAGCTATTAAAGAGGAAGGTCTTGGCTACATTTTGGCGTTTTTAGTTTTTTTAAATTGACTTATTGTTTCGAACAAAATTTTTCAAACAAACTTTCACTTCAAGTCACGCACACCACTGTTTACCAAATATATGGAAAATAGGGACCTGTGCCAAAAAAGCGCATATGAGCTATTAAAGAGGAAGGTCTTGGCTACATTTTGGCGTTTTTAGTTTTTTCAAATTGACTTATTGTTTCGAACAAAATTTTTCAAACAAACTTTCACTTCAAGTCACGCACACCAGTGTTGGCCAAATATATGGAAAAAAGGGACCTGTGCCAAAAAAGCGCATATGAGCTATTAAAGAGGAAGGTCTTGGCTACATTTTGGCGTTTTTATTTTTTTTTTATTGACTTATTGTTTTAAACAAAATTTTTCAAACAAACTTTCACTTCAAGTCACGCACACCACTGTTGGCCAAATATATGGAAAATAGGGACCTGTGCCAAAAAAGCGCATATGAGCTATTAAAGAGGAAGGTCTTGGCTACATTTTTGCGTTTTTAGTTTTTTCAAATTGACTTATTGTTTCAAACAAAATTTTTCAAACAAACTTTCACTTCAAGTCACGCACACCAGTGTTGGCCAAATATATGGAAAAAAGGGACCTGTGCCAAAAAAGCGCATATGAGCTATTAAAGAGGAAGGTCTTGGCTACATTTTGGCGTTTTTATTTTTTTTTTATTGACTTATTGTTTTAAACAAAATTTTTCAAACAAACTTTCACTTCAAGTCACGCACACCACTGTTGGCCAAATATATGGAAAATAGGGACCTGTGCCAAAAAAGCGCATATGAGCTATTAAAGAGGAAGGTCTTGGCTACATTTTTGCGTTTTTAGTTTTTTCAAATTGACTTATTGTTTCGAACAAAATTTTTCAAACAAACTTTCGCTTCAAGTCACGCACACCACTGTTGGCCAAATATATGGAAAATAGGGACCTGTGCCAAAAAAGCGCATATGAGCTATTAAAGAGGAAGGTCTTGGCTACATTTTGGCGTTTTTAGTTTTTTCAAATTGACTTATTGTTTCGAACAAAATTTTTCAAACAAACTTTCACTTCAAGTCACGCACACCACTGTTGACCAAATATATGGAAAAAAAGGGACCTGTGCCAAAAAAGCGCATATGAGCTACTAAAGAGGAAGGTCTTGGCTACATTTTTGCGTTTTTAGTTTTTTCAAATTGACTTATTGTTTCGAACAAAATTTTTCAAACAAACTTTCGCTTCAAGTCACGCACACCACTGTTGGCCAAATATATGGAAAATAGGGACCTGTGCCAAAAAAGCGCATATGAGCTATTAAAGAGGAAGGTCTTGGCTACATTTTGGCGTTTTTAGTTTTTTCAAATTGACTTATTGTTTCGAACAAAATTTTTCAAACAAACTTTCACTTCAAGTCACGCACACCACTGTTGACCAAATATATGGAAAAAAAGGGACCTGTGCCAAAAAAGCGCATATGAGCTATTAAAGAGGAAGGTCTTGGCTACATTTTGGCGTTTTTAGTTTTTTCAAATTGACTTATTGTTTCGAACAAAATTTTTCAAACAAACTTTCGCTTCAAGTCACGCACACCACTGTTGGCCAAATATATGGAAAATAGGGACCTGTGCCAAAAAAGCGCATATGAGCTATTAAAGAGGAAGGTCTTGGCTACATTTTGGCGTTTTTATTTTTTTTTTATTGACTTATTGTTTTAAACAAAATTTTTCAAACAAACTTTCACTTCAAGTCACGCACACCACTGTTGACCAAATATATGGAAAATAGGAACCTGTGCCAAAAAAGCGCATATGAGCTATTAAAGAGGAAGGTCTTGGCTACATTTTGGCGTTTTTATTTTTTTTTTATTGACTTATTGTTTTAAACAAAATTTTTCAAACAAACTTTCACTTCAAGTCACGCACACCACTGTTGGCCAAATATATGGAAAATAGGGACCTGTGCCAAAAAAGCGCATATGAGCTATTAAAGAGGAAGGTCTTGGCTACATTTTGGCGTTTTTATTTTTTTTTTATTGACTTATTGTTTTAAACAAAATTTTTCAAACAAACTTTCACTTCAAGTCACGCACACCACTGTTGACCAAATATATGGAAAATAGGAACCTGTGCCAAAAAAGCGCATATGAGCTATTAAAGAGGAAGGTCTTGGCTACATTTTGGCGTTTTTATTTTTTTTTTATTGACTTATTGTTTTAAACAAAATTTTTCAAACAAACTTTCACTTCAAGTCACGCACACCACTGTTGACCAAATATATGGAAAATAGGAACCTGTGCCAAAAAAGCGCATATGAGCTATTAAAGAGGAAGGTCTTGGCTACATTTTGGCTTTTTTAGTTTTTTTAAATTGACTTATTGTTTCAAACAAAATTTTTCAAACAAACTTTCACTTCAAGTCACGCACACCAGTGTTGGCCAAATATATGGAAAAAAGGGACCTGTGCCAAAAAAGCGCATATGAGCTATTAAAGAGGAAGGTCTTGGCTACATTTTGGCGTTTTTATTTTTTTTTTATTGACTTATTGTTTTAAACAAAATTTTTCAAACAAACTTTCACTTCAAGTCACGCACACCACTGTTGGCCAAATATATGGAAAATAGGGACCTGTGCCAAAAAAGCGCATATGAGCTATTAAAGAGGAAGGTCTTGGCTACATTTTTGCGTTTTTAGTTTTTTCAAATTGACTTATTGTTTCGAACAAAATTTTTCAAACAAACTTTCGCTTCAAGTCACGCACACCACTGTTGGCCAAATATATGGAAAATAGGGACCTGTGCCAAAAAAGCGCATATGAGCTATTAAAGAGGAAGGTCTTGGCTACATTTTGGCGTTTTTAGTTTTTTCAAATTGACTTATTGTTTCGAACAAAATTTTTCAAACAAACTTTCACTTCAAGTCACGCACACCACTGTTGACCAAATATATGGAAAAAAAGGGACCTGTGCCAAAAAAGCGCATATGAGCTACTAAAGAGGAAGGTCTTGGCTACATTTTTGCGTTTTTAGTTTTTTCAAATTGACTTATTGTTTCGAACAAAATTTTTCAAACAAACTTTCGCTTCAAGTCACGCACACCACTGTTGGCCAAATATATGGAAAATAGGGACCTGTGCCAAAAAAGCGCATATGAGCTATTAAAGAGGAAGGTCTTGGCTACATTTTGGCGTTTTTAGTTTTTTCAAATTGACTTATTGTTTCGAACAAAATTTTTCAAACAAACTTTCACTTCAAGTCACGCACACCAGTGTTGGCCAAATATATGGAAAAAAAGGGACCTGTGCCAAAAAAGCGCATATGAGCTATTAAAGAGGAAGGTCTTGGCTACATTTTTGCGTTTTTAGTTTTTTCAAATTGACTTATTGTTTCGAACAAAATTTTTCAAACAAACTTTCACTTCAAGTCACGCACACCACTGTTGACCAAATATATGGAAAAAAAGGGACCTGTGCCAAAAAAGCGCATATGAGCTATTAAAGAGGAAGGTCTTGGCTACATTTTGGCGTTTTTAGTTTTTTCAAATTGACTTATTGTTTCGAACAAAATTTTTCAAACAAACTTTCACTTCAAGTCACGCACACCACTGTTGACCAAATATATGGAAAAAAAGGGACCTGTGCCAAAAAAGCGCATATGAGCTATTAAAGAGGAAGGTCTTGGCTACATTTTGGCGTTTTTAGTTTTTTTAAATTGACTTATTGTTTCGAACAAAATTTTTCAAACAAACTTTCACTTCAAGTCACGAACACCACTGTTGACCAAATATATGGAAAATAGGGACCTGTGCCAAAAAATCGCATATGACCTATTAAAGAGGAAGGTCTTGGCTACATTTTGGCGTTTTTAGTTTTTTCAAATTGACTTATTGTTTCGAACAAAATTTTTCAAACAAACTTTCACTTCAAGTCACGCTCACCAGTGTTGGCCAAATATATGGAAAAAAAGGGACCTGTGCCAAAAAAGCGCATATGAGCTAATAAAGAGGAAGGTCTTGGCTACATTTTGGCGTTTTTAGTTTTTTCAAATTGACTTATTGTTTCGAACAAAATTTTTCAAACAAACTTTCACTTCAAGTCACGCACACCACTGTTGACCAAATATATGGAAAAAAGGGACCTGTGCCAAAAAAGCGCATATGAGCTATTAAAGAGGAAGGTCTTGGCTACATTTTGGCGTTTTTAGTTTTTTTAAATTGACTTATTGTTTCGAACAAAATTTTTCAAACAAACTTTCACTTCAAGTCACGCACACCACTGTTGACCAAATATATGGAAAATAGGGACCTGTGCCAAAAAAGCGCATATGAGCTATTAAAGAGGAAGGTCTTGGCTACATTTTGGCGTTTTTAGTTTTTTCAAATTGACTTATTGTTTCGAACAAAATTTTTCAAACAAACTTTCACTTCAAGTCACGCACACCACTGTTGACCAAATATATGGAAAAAAAGGGACCTGTGCCAAAAAAGCGCATATGAGCTATTAAAGAGGAAGGTCTTGGCTACATTTTGGCGTTTTTAGTTTTTTTAAATTGACTTATTGTTTCGAACAAAATTTTTCAAACAAACTTTCACTTCAAGTCACGCACACCACTGTTTACCAAATATATGGAAAATAGGGACCTGTGCCAAAAAAGCGCATATGAGCTATTAAAGAGGAAGGTCTTGGCTACATTTTGGCGTTTTTAGTTTTTTCAAATTGACTTATTGTTTCAAACAAAATTTTTCAAACAAACTTTCACTTCAAGTCACGCACACCACTGTTGACCAAATATATGGAAAAAGGGACCTGTGCCAAAAAAGCGCATATGAGCTATTAAAGAGGAAGGTCTTGGCTACATTTTGGCGTTTTTAGTTTTTTCAAATTGACTTATTGTTTCGAACAAAATTTTTCAAACAAACTTTCACTTCAAGTCACGCACACCACTGTTGACCAAATATATGGAAAAAAAGGGACCTGTGCCAAAAAAGCGCATATGAGCTATTAAAGAGGAAGGTCTTGGCTACATTTTGGCGTTTTTAGTTTTTTCAAATTGACTTATTGTTTCGAACAAAATTTTTCAAACAAACTTTCACTTCAAGTCACGCACACCACTGTTGACCAAATATATGGAAAAAAAGGGACCTGTGCCAAAAAAGCGCATATGAGCTATTAAAGAGGAAGGTCTTGGCTACATTTTGGCGTTTTTAGTTTTTTCAAATTGACTTATTGTTTCGAACAAAATTTTTCAAACAAACTTTCGCTTCAAGTCACGCACACCACTGTTGGCCAAATATATGGAAAATAGGGACCTGTGCCAAAAAAGCGCATATGAGCTATTAAAGAGGAAGGTCTTGGCTACATTTTGGCGTTTTTAGTTTTTTCAAATTGACTTATTGTTTCGAACAAAATTTTTCAAACAAACTTTCACTTCAAGTCACGCACACCACTGTTGACCAAATATATGGAAAAAAGGGACCTGTGCCAAAAAAGCGCATATGAGCTATTAAAGAGGAAGGTCTTGGCTACATTTTGGCGTTTTTATTTTTTTTTTATTGACTTATTGTTTTAAACAAAATTTTTCAAACAAACTTTCACTTCAAGTCACGCACACCACTGTTGGCCAAATATATGGAAAATAGGGACCTGTGCCAAAAAAGCGCATATGAGCTATTAAAGAGGAAGGTCTTGGCTACATTTTGGCGTTTTTATTTTTTTTTTATTGACTTATTGTTTTAAACAAAATTTTTCAAACAAACTTTCACTTCAAGTCACGCACACCACTGTTGACCAAATATATGGAAAATAGGAACCTGTGCCAAAAAAGCGCATATGAGCTATTAAAGAGGAAGGTCTTGGCTACATTTTGGCGTTTTTATTTTTTTTTTATTGACTTATTGTTTTAAACAAAATTTTTCAAACAAACTTTCACTTCAAGTCACGCACACCACTGTTGACCAAATATATGGAAAATAGGAACCTGTGCCAAAAAAGCGCATATGAGCTATTAAAGAGGAAGGTCTTGGCTACATTTTGGCTTTTTTAGTTTTTTTAAATTGACTTATTGTTTCAAACAAAATTTTTCAAACAAACTTTCACTTCAAGTCACGCACACCAGTGTTGGCCAAATATATGGAAAAAAGGGACCTGTGCCAAAAAAGCGCATATGAGCTATTAAAGAGGAAGGTCTTGGCTACATTTTGGCGTTTTTATTTTTTTTTTATTGACTTATTGTTTTAAACAAAATTTTTCAAACAAACTTTCACTTCAAGTCACGCACACCACTGTTGGCCAAATATATGGAAAATAGGGACCTGTGCCAAAAAAGCGCATATGAGCTATTAAAGAGGAAGGTCTTGGCTACATTTTTGCGTTTTTAGTTTTTTCAAATTGACTTATTGTTTCGAACAAAATTTTTCAAACAAACTTTCGCTTCAAGTCACGCACACCACTGTTGGCCAAATATATGGAAAATAGGGACCTGTGCCAAAAAAGCGCATATGAGCTATTAAAGAGGAAGGTCTTGGCTACATTTTGGCGTTTTTAGTTTTTTCAAATTGACTTATTGTTTCGAACAAAATTTTTCAAACAAACTTTCACTTCAAGTCACGCACACCACTGTTGACCAAATATATGGAAAAAAAGGGACCTGTGCCAAAAAAGCGCATATGAGCTACTAAAGAGGAAGGTCTTGGCTACATTTTTGCGTTTTTAGTTTTTTCAAATTGACTTATTGTTTCGAACAAAATTTTTCAAACAAACTTTCGCTTCAAGTCACGCACACCACTGTTGGCCAAATATATGGAAAATAGGGACCTGTGCCAAAAAAGCGCATATGAGCTATTAAAGAGGAAGGTCTTGGCTACATTTTGGCGTTTTTAGTTTTTTCAAATTGACTTATTGTTTCGAACAAAATTTTTCAAACAAACTTTCACTTCAAGTCACGCACACCACTGTTGACCAAATATATGGAAAAAAAGGGACCTGTGCCAAAAAAGCGCATATGAGCTATTAAAGAGGAAGGTCTTGGCTACATTTTGGCGTTTTTAGTTTTTTCAAATTGACTTATTGTTTCGAACAAAATTTTTCAAACAAACTTTCGCTTCAAGTCACGCACACCACTGTTGGCCAAATATATGGAAAATAGGGACCTGTGCCAAAAAAGCGCATATGAGCTATTAAAGAGGAAGGTCTTGGCTACATTTTGGCGTTTTTATTTTTTTTTTATTGACTTATTGTTTTAAACAAAATTTTTCAAACAAACTTTCACTTCAAGTCACGCACACCACTGTTGACCAAATATATGGAAAATAGGAACCTGTGCCAAAAAAGCGCATATGAGCTATTAAAGAGGAAGGTCTTGGCTACATTTTGGCGTTTTTATTTTTTTTTTATTGACTTATTGTTTTAAACAAAATTTTTCAAACAAACTTTCACTTCAAGTCACGCACACCACTGTTGGCCAAATATATGGAAAATAGGGACCTGTGCCAAAAAAGCGCATATGAGCTATTAAAGAGGAAGGTCTTGGCTACATTTTGGCGTTTTTATTTTTTTTTTATTGACTTATTGTTTTAAACAAAATTTTTCAAACAAACTTTCACTTCAAGTCACGCACACCACTGTTGACCAAATATATGGAAAATAGGAACCTGTGCCAAAAAAGCGCATATGAGCTATTAAAGAGGAAGGTCTTGGCTACATTTTGGCGTTTTTATTTTTTTTTTATTGACTTATTGTTTTAAACAAAATTTTTCAAACAAACTTTCACTTCAAGTCACGCACACCACTGTTGACCAAATATATGGAAAATAGGAACCTGTGCCAAAAAAGCGCATATGAGCTATTAAAGAGGAAGGTCTTGGCTACATTTTGGCTTTTTTAGTTTTTTTAAATTGACTTATTGTTTCAAACAAAATTTTTCAAACAAACTTTCACTTCAAGTCACGCACACCAGTGTTGGCCAAATATATGGAAAAAAGGGACCTGTGCCAAAAAAGCGCATATGAGCTATTAAAGAGGAAGGTCTTGGCTACATTTTGGCGTTTTTATTTTTTTTTTATTGACTTATTGTTTTAAACAAAATTTTTCAAACAAACTTTCACTTCAAGTCACGCACACCACTGTTGGCCAAATATATGGAAAATAGGGACCTGTGCCAAAAAAGCGCATATGAGCTATTAAAGAGGAAGGTCTTGGCTACATTTTTGCGTTTTTAGTTTTTTCAAATTGACTTATTGTTTCGAACAAAATTTTTCAAACAAACTTTCGCTTCAAGTCACGCACACCACTGTTGGCCAAATATATGGAAAATAGGGACCTGTGCCAAAAAAGCGCATATGAGCTATTAAAGAGGAAGGTCTTGGCTACATTTTGGCGTTTTTAGTTTTTTCAAATTGACTTATTGTTTCGAACAAAATTTTTCAAACAAACTTTCACTTCAAGTCACGCACACCACTGTTGACCAAATATATGGAAAAAAAGGGACCTGTGCCAAAAAAGCGCATATGAGCTACTAAAGAGGAAGGTCTTGGCTACATTTTTGCGTTTTTAGTTTTTTCAAATTGACTTATTGTTTCGAACAAAATTTTTCAAACAAACTTTCGCTTCAAGTCACGCACACCACTGTTGGCCAAATATATGGAAAATAGGGACCTGTGCCAAAAAAGCGCATATGAGCTATTAAAGAGGAAGGTCTTGGCTACATTTTGGCGTTTTTAGTTTTTTCAAATTGACTTATTGTTTCGAACAAAATTTTTCAAACAAACTTTCACTTCAAGTCACGCACACCAGTGTTGGCCAAATATATGGAAAAAAAGGGACCTGTGCCAAAAAAGCGCATATGAGCTATTAAAGAGGAAGGTCTTGGCTACATTTTTGCGTTTTTAGTTTTTTCAAATTGACTTATTGTTTCAAACAAAATTTTTCAAACAAACTTTCACTTCAAGTCACGCACACCACTGTTGACCAAATATATAGAAAATAGGGACCTGTGCCAAAAAAGCGCATATGAGCTATTAAAGAGGAAGGTATTGGCTACATTTTGGCGTTTTTAGTTTTTTCAAATTGACTTATTGTTTCCAACAAAATTTTTCAAACAAACTTTCACTTCAAGTCACGCACACCAGTGTTGGCCAAATATATGGAAAAAAAGGGACCTGTGCCAAAAAAGCGCATATGAGCTATTAAAGAGGAAGGTCTTGGCTACATTTTGGCGTTTTTAGTTTTTTCAAATTGACTTATTGTTTCCAACAAAATTTTTCAAACAAACTTTCACTTCAAGTCACGCACACCACTGTTTACCAAATATATGGAAAATAGGGACCTGTGCCAAAAAAGCGCATATGAGCTATTCAAGAGGAAGGTCTTGGCTACATTTTTGCGTTTTTAGTTTTTTCAAATTGACTTATTGTTTCGAACAAAATTTTTCAAACAAACTTTCACTTCAAGTCACGCACACCACTGTTGACCAAATATATGGAAAATAGGAACCTGTGCCAAAAAAGTGCATATGAGCTATTAAAGAGGAAGGTCTTGGCTACATTTTGGCTTTTTTAGTTTTTTTAAATTGACTTATTGTTTCAAACAAAATTTTTCAAACAAACTTTCACTTCAAGTCACGCACACCAGTGTTGGCCAAATATATGGAAAAAAGGGACCTGTGCCAAAAAAGCGCATATGAGCTATTAAAGAGGAAGGTCTTGGCTACATTTTGGCGTTTTTATTTTTTTTTTATTGACTTATTGTTTTAAACAAAATTTTTCAAACAAACTTTCACTTCAAGTCACGCACACCACTGTTGGCCAAATATATGGAAAATAGGGACCTGTGCCAAAAAAGCGCATATGAGCTATTAAAGAGGAAGGTCTTGGCTACATTTTGGCGTTTTTATTTTTTTTTTATTGACTTATTGTTTTAAACAAAATTTTTCAAACAAACTTTCACTTCAAGTCACGCACACCACTGTTGGCCAAATATATGGAAAATAGGGACCTGTGCCAAAAAAGCGCATATGAGCTATTAAAGAGGAAGGTCTTGGCTAAATTTTTGCGTTTTTAGTTTTTTCAAATTGACTTATTGTTTCGAACAAAATTTTTCAAACAAACTTTCGCTTCAAGTCACGCACACCACTGTTTACCAAATATATGGAAAAAAAGGGACCTGTGCCAAAAAAGCGCATATGAGCTACTAAAGAGGAAGGTCTTGGCTACATTTTTGCGTTTTTAGTTTTTTCAAATTGACTTATTGTTTCGAACAAAATTTTTCAAACAAACTTTCACTTCAAGTCACGCACACCAGTGTTGGCCAAATATATGGAAAAAAAGGGACCTGTGCCAAAAAAGCGCATATGAGCTATTAAAAAGGAAGGTCTTGGCTACATTTTGGCGTTTTTAGTTTTTTCAAATTGACTTATTGTTTCGAACAAAATTTTTCAAACAAACTTTCGCTTCAAGTCACGCACACCACTGTTGGCCAAATATATGGAAAATAGGGACCTGTGCCAAAAAAGCGCATATGAGCTATTAAAGAGGAAGGTCTTGGCTACATTTTGGCGTTTTTAGTTTTTTCAAATTGACTTATTGTTTCGAACAAAATTTTTCAAACAAACTTTCACTTCAAGTCACGCACACCACTGTTGACCAAATATATGGAAAAAAAGGGACCTGTGCCAAAAAAGCGCATATGAGCTACTAAAGAGGAAGGTCTTGGCTACATTTTTGCGTTTTTAGTTTTTTCAAATTGACTTATTGTTTCGAACAAAATTTTTCAAACAAACTTTCGCTTCAAGTCACGCACACCACTGTTGGCCAAATATATGGAAAATAGGGACCTGTGCCAAAAAAGCGCATATGAGCTATTAAAGAGGAAGGTCTTGGCTACATTTTGGCGTTTTTAGTTTTTTCAAATTGACTTATTGTTTCGAACAAAATTTTTCAAACAAACTTTCACTTCAAGTCACGCACACCAGTGTTGGCTAAATATATGGAAAAAAAGGGACCTGTGCCAAAAAAGCGCATATGAGCTATTAAAGAGGAAGGTCTTGGCTACATTTTAACTTTTTTAATTTTTTTAAATTGACTTATTGTTTCAAACAAAATTTTTCAAACAAACTTTCACTTCAAGTCACGCACACCAGTGTTGGCCAAATATATGGAAAAAAAGGGACCTGTGCCAAAAAAGCGCATATGAGCTATTAAAAAGGAAGGTCTTGGCTACATTTTGGCGTTTTTAGTTTTTTCAAATTGACTTATTGTTTCGAACAAAATTTTTCAAACAAACTTTCGCTTCAAGTCACGCACACCACTGTTGGCCAAATATATGGAAAATAGGGACCTGTGCCAAAAAAGCGCATATGAGCTATTAAAGAGGAAGGTCTTGGCTACATTTTGGCGTTTTTAGTTTTTTCAAATTGACTTATTGTTTCGAACAAAATTTTTCAAACAAACTTTCACTTCAAGTCACGCACACCACTGTTGACCAAATATATGGAAAAAAAGGGACCTGTGCCAAAAAAGCGCATATGAGCTACTAAAGAGGAAGGTCTTGGCTACATTTTTGCGTTTTTAGTTTTTTCAAATTGACTTATTGTTTCGAACAAAATTTTTCAAACAAACTTTCGCTTCAAGTCACGCACACCACTGTTGGCCAAATATATGGAAAATAGGGACCTGTGCCAAAAAAGCGCATATGAGCTATTAAAGAGGAAGGTCTTGGCTACATTTTGGCGTTTTTAGTTTTTTCAAATTGACTTATTGTTTCGAACAAAATTTTTCAAACAAACTTTCACTTCAAGTCACGCACACCAGTGTTGGCTAAATATATGGAAAAAAAGGGACCTGTGCCAAAAAAGCGCATATGAGCTATTAAAGAGGAAGGTCTTGGCTACATTTTAACTTTTTTAATTTTTTTAAATTGACTTATTGTTTCAAACAAAATTTTTCAAACAAACTTTCACTTCAAGTCACGCACACCAGTGTTGGCCAAATATATGGAAAAAAGGGACCTGTGCCAAAAAAGCGCATATGAGCTATTAAAGAGGAAGGTCTTGGCTACATTTTGGCGTTTTTATTTTTTTTTTATTGACTTATTGTTTTAAACAAAATTTTTCAAACAAACTTTCACTTCAAGTCACGCACACCACTGTTGACCAAATATATGGAAAATAGGAACCTGTGCCAAAAAAGCGCATATGAGCTATTAAAGAGGAAGGTCTTGGCTACATTTTGGCGTTTTTATTTTTTTTTTATTGACTTATTGTTTTAAACAAAATTTTTCAAACAAACTTTCACTTCAAGTCACGCACACCACTGTTGACCAAATATATGGAAAATAGGAACCTGTGCCAAAAAAGCGCATATGAGCTATTAAAGAGGAAGGTCTTGGCTACATTTTGGCTTTTTTAGTTTTTTTAAATTGACTTATTGTTTCAAACAAAATTTTTCAAACAAACTTTCACTTCAAGTCACGCACACCAGTGTTGGCCAAATATATGGAAAAAAGGGACCTGTGCCAAAAAAGCGCATATGAGCTATTAAAGAGGAAGGTCTTGGCTACATTTTGGCGTTTTTATTTTTTTTTTATTGACTTATTGTTTTAAACAAAATTTTTCAAACAAACTTTCACTTCAAGTCACGCACACCACTGTTGGCCAAATATATGGAAAATAGGGACCTGTGCCAAAAAAGCGCATATGAGCTATTAAAGAGGAAGGTCTTGGCTACATTTTTGCGTTTTTAGTTTTTTCAAATTGACTTATTGTTTCGAACAAAATTTTTCAAACAAACTTTCGCTTCAAGTCACGCACACCACTGTTGGCCAAATATATGGAAAATAGGGACCTGTGCCAAAAAAGCGCATATGAGCTATTAAAGAGGAAGGTCTTGGCTACATTTTGGCGTTTTTAGTTTTTTCAAATTGACTTATTGTTTCGAACAAAATTTTTCAAACAAACTTTCACTTCAAGTCACGCACACCACTGTTGACCAAATATATGGAAAAAAAGGGACCTGTGCCAAAAAAGCGCATATGAGCTACTAAAGAGGAAGGTCTTGGCTACATTTTTGCGTTTTTAGTTTTTTCAAATTGACTTATTGTTTCGAACAAAATTTTTCAAACAAACTTTCGCTTCAAGTCACGCACACCACTGTTGGCCAAATATATGGAAAATAGGGACCTGTGCCAAAAAAGCGCATATGAGCTATTAAAGAGGAAGGTCTTGGCTACATTTTGGCGTTTTTAGTTTTTTCAAATTGACTTATTGTTTCGAACAAAATTTTTCAAACAAACTTTCACTTCAAGTCACGCACACCAGTGTTGGCCAAATATATGGAAAAAAAGGGACCTGTGCCAAAAAAGCGCATATGAGCTATTAAAGAGGAAGGTCTTGGCTACATTTTTGCGTTTTTAGTTTTTTCAAATTGACTTATTGTTTGAAACAAAATTTTTCAAACAAACTTTCACTTCAAGTCACGCACACCACTGTTGACCAAATATATAGAAAATAGGGACCTGTGCCAAAAAAGCGCATATGAGCTATTAAAGAGGAAGGTATTGGCTACATTTTGGCGTTTTTAGTTTTTTCAAATTGACTTATTGTTTCCAACAAAATTTTTCAAACAAACTTTCACTTCAAGTCACGCACACCAGTGTTGGCCAAATATATGGAAAAAAAGGGACCTGTGCCAAAAAAGCGCATATGAGCTATTAAAGAGGAAGGTCTTGGCTACATTTTGGCGTTTTTAGTTTTTTCAAATTGACTTATTGTTTCCAACAAAATTTTTCAAACAAACTTTCACTTCAAGTCACGCACACCACTGTTTACCAAATATATGGAAAATAGGGACCTGTGCCAAAAAAGCGCATATGAGCTATTCAAGAGGAAGGTCTTGGCTACATTTTTGCGTTTTTAGTTTTTTCAAATTGACTTATTGTTTCGAACAAAATTTTTCAAACAAACTTTCACTTCAAGTCACGCACACCACTGTTGACCAAATATATGGAAAATAGGAACCTGTGCCAAAAAAGCGCATATGAGCTATTAAAGAGGAAGGTCTTGGCTACATTTTGGCTTTTTTAGTTTTTTTAAATTGACTTATTGTTTCAAACAAAATTTTTCAAACAAACTTTCACTTCAAGTCACGCACACCAGTGTTGGCCAAATATATGGAAAAAAGGGACCTGTGCCAAAAAAGCGCATATGAGCTATTAAAGAGGAAGGTCTTGGCTACATTTTGGCGTTTTTATTTTTTTTTTATTGACTTATTGTTTTAAACAAAATTTTTCAAACAAAATTTTTCAAACAAACTTTCACTTCAAGTCACGCACACCACTGTTGGCCAAATATATGGAAAATAGGGACCTGTGCCAAAAAAGCGCATATGAGCTATTAAAGAGGAAGGTCTTGGCTACATTTTGGCGTTTTTAGTTTTTTCAAATTGACTTATTGTTTGGAACAAAATTTTTCAAACAAACTTTCACTTCAAGTCACGCACACCACTGTTGACCAAATATATGGAAAAAAAGGGACCTGTGCCAAAAAAGCGCATATGAGCTATTAAAGAGGAAGGTCTTGGCTACATTTTGGCGTTTTTAGTTTTTTCAAATTGACTTATTGTTTCGAACAAAATTTTTCAAACAAACTTTCACTTCAAGTCACGCACACCACTGTTGACCAAATATATGGAAAAAAAGGGACCTGTGCCAAAAAAGCGCATATGAGCTATTAAAGAGGAAGGTCTTGGCTACATTTTGGCGTTTTTAGTTTTTTAAAATTGACTTATTGTTTCGAACAAAATTTTTCAAACAAACTTTCACTTCAAGTCACGCACACCAGTGTTGGCCAAATATATGGAAAAAAGGGACCTGTGCCAAAAAAGCGCATATGAGCTATTAAAGAGAAAGGTCTTGGCTACATTTTTGCGTTTTTAGTTTTTTCAAATTGACTTATTGTTTCAAACAAAATTTTTCAAACAAACTTTCACTTCAAGTCACGCACTTCACTGTTGGCCAAATATATGGAAAATAGGGACCTGTGCCAAAAAAGCGCATATGAGCTATTAAAGAGGAAGGTATTGGCTACATTTTGGCGTTTTTAGTTTTTTCAAATTGACTTATTGTTTCCAACAAAATTTTTCAAACAAACTTTCACTTCAAGTCACGCACACCAGTGTTGGCCAAATATATGGAAAAAAAGGGACCTGTGCCAAAAAAGCGCATATGAACTATTAAAGAGGAAGGTCTTGGCTACATTTTGGCGTTTTTAGTTTTTTCAAATTGACTTATTGTTTCCAACAAAATTTTTCAAACAAACTTTCACTTCAAGTCACGCACACCACTGTTTACCAAATATATGGAAAATAGGGACCTGTGCCAAAAAAGCGCATATGAGCTATTAAAGAGGAAGGTCTTGGCTACATTTTTGCGTTTTTAGTTTTTTCAAATTGACTTATTGTTTCGAACAAAATTTTTCAAACAAACTTTCACTTCAAGTCACGCACACCACTGTTGACCAAATATATGGAAAATAGGAACCTGTGCCAAAAAAGCGCATATGAGCTATTAAAGAGGAAGGTCTTGGCTACATTTTGGCTTTTTTAGTTTTTTTAAATTGACTTATTGTTTCAAACAAAATTTTTCAAACAAACTTTCACTTCAAGTCACGCACACCAGTGTTGGCCAAATATATGGAAAAAAGGGACCTGTGCTAAAAAAGCGCATATGAGCTATTAAAGAGGAAGGTCTTGGCTACATTTTGGCGTTTTTATTTTTTTTTTATTGACTTATTGTTTTAAACAAAATTTTTCAAACAAACTTTCACTTCAAGTCACGCACACCACTGTTGGCCAAATATATGGAAAATAGGGACCTGTGCCAAAAAAGCGCATATGAGCTATTAAAGAGGAAGGTCTTGGCTACATTTTGGCGTTTTTAGTTTTTTCAAATTGACTTATTGTTTCGAACAAAATTTTTCAAACAAACTTTCACTTCAAGTCACGCACACCACTGTTGACCAAATATATGGAAAAAAAGGGACCTGTGCCAAAAAAGCGCATATGAGCTATTAAAGAGGAAGGTCTTGGCTACATTTTGGCGTTTTTAGTTTTTTCAAATTGACTTATTGTTTCGAACAAAATTTTTCAAACAAACTTTCACTTCAAGTCACGCACACCACTGTTGACCACATATATGGAAAAAAAGGGACCTGTGCCAAAAAAGCGCATATGAGCTATTAAAGAGGAAGGTCTTGGCTACATTTTGGCGTTTTTAGTTTTTTCAAATTGACTTATTGTTTCGAACAAAATTTTTCAAACAAACTTTCACTTCAAGTCACGCACACCACTGTTGACCAAATATATGGAAAAAAAGGGACCTGTGCCAAAAAAGCGCATATGAGCTATTAAAGAGGAAGGTCTTGGCTACATTTTGGCGTTTTTAGTTTTTTAAAATTGACTTATTGTTTCGAACAAAATTTTTCAAACAAACTTTCACTTCAAGTCACGCACACCAGTGTTGGCCAAATATATGGAAAAAAGGGACCTGTGCCAAAAAAGCGCATATGAGCTATTAAAGAGGAAGGTCTTGGCTACATTTTGGCGTTTTTATTTTTTTTTTATTGACTTATTGTTTTAAACAAAATTTTTCAAACAAACTTTCACTTCAAGTCACGCACACCACTGTTGGCCAAATATATGGAAAATAGGGACCTGTGCCAAAAAAGCGCATATGAGCTATTAAAGAGGAAGGTCTTGGCTACATTTTGGCGTTTTTAGTTTTTTCAAATTGACTTATTGTTTCGAACAAAATTTTTCAAACAAACTTTCACTTCAAGTCACGCACACCACTGTTGACCAAATATATGGAAAAAAAGGGACCTGTGCCAAAAAAGCGCATATGAGCTATTAAAGAGGAAGGTCTTGGCTACATTTTGGCGTTTTTATTTTTTTTTTATTGACTTATTGTTTTAAACAAAATTTTTCAAACAAACTTTCACTTCAAGTCACGCACACCAGTGTTGGCCAAATATATGGAAAAAAGGGACCTGTGCTAAAAAAGCGCATATGAGCTATTAAAGAGGAAGGTCTTGGCTACATTTTGGCGTTTTTATTTTTTTTTTATTGACTTATTGTTTTAAACAAAATTTTTCAAACAAACTTTCACTTCAAGTCACGCACACCACTGTTGGCCAAATATATGGAAAATAGGGACCTGTGCCAAAAAAGCGCATATGAGCTATTAAAGAGGAAGGTCTTGGCTACATTTTGGCGTTTTTAGTTTTTTCAAATTGACTTATTGTTTCGAACAAAATTTTTCAAACAAACTTTCACTTCAAGTCACGCACACCACTGTTGACCAAATATATGGAAAAAAAGGGACCTGTGCCAAAAAAGCGCATATGAGCTATTAAAGAAGAAGGTCTTGGCTACATTTTGGCGTTTTTAGTTTTTTCAAATTGACTTATTGTTTCGAACAAAATTTTTCAAACAAACTTTCACTTCAAGTCACGCACACCACTGTTGACCAAATATATTGAAAAAAAGGGACCTGTGCCAAAAAAGCGCATATGAGCTATTAAAGAGGAAGGTCTTGGCTACATTTTGGCGTTTTTAGTTTTTTAAAATTGACTTATTGTTTCGAACAAAATTTTTCAAACAAACTTTCACTTCAAGTCACGCACACCAGTGTTGGCCAAATATATGGAAAATAGGGACCTGTGCCAAAAAAGCGCATATGAGCTATTAAAGAGAAAGGTCTTGGCTACATTTTTGCGTTTTTAGTTTTTTCAAATTGACTTATTGTTTCAAACAAAATTTTTCAAACAAACTTTCACTTCAAGTCACGCACTTCACTGTTGGCCAAATATATGGAAAATAGGGACCTGTGCCAAAAAAGCGCATATGAGCTATTAAAGAGGAAGGTCTTGGCTACATTTTGGCGTTTTTAGTTTTTTCAAATTGACTTATTGTTTCGAACAAAATTTTTCAAACAAACTTTCACTTCAAGTCACGCACACCAGTTTTGGCCAAATATATGGAAAAAAAGGGACCTGTGCCAAAAAAGCGCATATGAGCTATTAAAGAGGAAGGTCTTGGCTACATTTTGGCGTTTTTAGTTTTTTCAAATTGACTTATTGTTTCGAACAAAATTTTTCAAACAAACTTTCACTTCAAGTCACGCACACCACTGTTGACCAAATATATGGAAAAAAGGGACCTGTGCCAAAAAAGCGCATATGAGCTATTAAAGAGGAAGGTCTTGGCTACATTTTGGCGTTTTTAGTTTTTTCAAATTGACTTATTGTTTCAAACAAAATTTTTCAAACAAACTTTCACTTCAAGTCACGCACACCACTGTTGACCAAATATATAGAAAATAGGGACCTGTGCCAAAAAAGCGCATATGAGCTATTAAAGAGGAAGGTCTTGGCTACATTTTGGCGTTTTTAGTTTTTTCAAATTGACTTATTGTTTCGAACAAAATTTTTCAAACAAACTTTCACTTCAAGTCACGCACACCACTGTTGGCCAAATATATGGAAAATAGGGACCTGTGCCAAAAAAGCGCATATGAGTTATTAAAGAGGAAGGTCTTGGCTACATTTTTGCGTTTTTAGTTTTTTCAAATTGACTTATTGTTTCGAACAAAATTTTTCAAACAAACTTTCGCTTCAAGTCACGCACACCACTGTTGGCCAAATATATGGAAAATAGGGACCTGTGCCAAAAAAGCGCATATGAGCTATTAAAGAGGAAGGTCTTGGCTACATTTTGGCGTTTTTAGTTTTTTCAAATTGACTTATTGTTTCGAACAAAATTTTTCAAACAAACTTTCACTTCAAGTCACGCACACCACTGTTGACCAAATATATGGAAAAAAGGGACCTGTGCCAAAAAAGCGCATATGAGCTATTAAAGAGGAAGGTCTTGGCTACATTTTGGCGTTTTTAGTTTTTTCAAATTGACTTATTGTTTCAAACAAAATTTTTCAAACAAACTTTCACTTCAAGTCACGCACACCACTGTTGACCAAATATATAGAAAATAGGGACCTGTGCCAAAAAAGCGCATATGAGCTATTAAAGAGGAAGGTCTTGGCTACATTTTGGCGTTTTTAGTTTTTTCAAATTGACTTATTGTTTCGAACAAAATTTTTCAAACAAACTTTCACTTCAAGTCACGCACACCACTGTTGGCCAAATATATGGAAAATAGGGACCTGTGCCAAAAAAGCGCATATGAGCTATTAAAGAGGAAGGTCTTGGCTACATTTTTGCGTTTTTAGTTTTTTCAAATTGACTTATTGTTTCGAACAAAATTTTTCAAACAAACTTTCGCTTCAAGTCACGCACACCACTGTTGGCCAAATATATGGAAAATAGGGACCTGTGCCAAAAAAGCGCATATGAGCTATTAAAGAGGAAGGTCTTGGCTACATTTTGGCGTTTTTAGTTTTTTCAAATTGTTTTTTTTTTTTTTTTTTTTTTTTTTTTTTTTTTTTTTTTTGTTTTCTATAGAAAAAACTTTTCAAGTTTCAAAGTTGTTAAATAAGTGTTGTTTAAAAGACGAATTGAATAGTGAAATTCGATTAATTGATTTCAAATCGCATGTAAATTATTGAATTTTACAGCACCCACGTATTCAATGCGTTGCTTGGTAGTTTCTAGTCTACATCGAGGAATTCTTAAATTTGTTCTGTTTCGTGTGTTAAAACTAAATTGCTGTTGAGAAAATGTTATGCTTTGGTGACCAATATGGTTAATGCATTTAAAAACAAACATTAACACCTGATACTCATGCAATCCATAAATTGGTA
Organism: Lypha dubia; assembly: GCA_947311025.1. Classification (NCBI taxonomy): domain Eukaryota; kingdom Metazoa; phylum Arthropoda; class Insecta; order Diptera; family Tachinidae; genus Lypha; species Lypha dubia. The sequence goes on from OX371261.1 coordinate 53,285,733, forward strand.
AAATTGTTTTGCTTATATCTTTGCACAATGTAACAGTTGAATACAGTATTGGTAGTTTGTAAATAATTTTTAATGCTTTGTTTTGCATGCATTGAAGCGATTTCAGTAAAATGTTATTTTTATTGTAAGCATATATAATTGCTAAGTAATTCAAATGCGATTGAATCAAAGATTGAAATATCATCATCTTTGATTTAACATCCAGTTTATTTTTTAATTTATATAAAATTCCAATTGCTGGAGCTATTTGCCTTTTCAAATCGGTTATATGTAAATCCCATGACAAGTTACTTTGCAATGTGATTCCCAAATACTTAACGGAAGGGGTTTCATAAATAGCTTTTCCATTAATAAACACGTTGAAATCATTATTTATACTTAGAGCATGTGGTCTAAAGCGTATTAATTTGGTTTTATCAGGGTTAAGAACTAATCGATTTAATCGCGCAAATTCAAATATCAAAGCAGCATCTCTTTCAATTCTTGTTTTAAGTGATAAATCGTACTTGAAGGGGTAAAACAAGCACACATCGTCTGCAAACATAAAAAGTTGCCCATCTAAATTTAGATTTTTTAAATCATTTAAATATATAGAAAACAAAAGAGGGCCCAATCCACTACCCTGCGATACACCATAATCGACAGAACCAAGAAAACTGTCCGTGTTGTTTATATTAACATATTGTTTTCTATTAACGAAATAATTTTTAAACAATAAAAGTTCACGTCCCTGAACACCATATTTCATTAATTTCTGTAACATTATTTCATGATCTACTAAATCAAAAGCTTTAGTAAAATCAAAAAATATTCCAGCAACTCCACTAGAACCTCCATCAAGCCCACCACAAGTGAACTGCACTACATTCAAAACAGCATCTTCAGTACTACAACCCCTTCGAAATCCAAATTGATAATTGTATAAAAAAGTATTTTCCTCCATATAAAATAGAAGTTTATCATAAAGAATCTTCTCAAAAATTTTATCAATTGTAGAAAGAACAGCAATAGGCCTATATTTATCTATATTTGTTGCATTAACTTCTTTCGGAATCGGAACTATTTTGTGCACTTTTAAGATGTCAGGGTACACTGAATTGTTAACGATTTTATTAAAAATATCTTTTAATATCGGGATTATAATATCTCTACATTCTTTTACAAATTTAGGCGAAATACCATCAAAGCCTGGACTTTTATTATCTTTCAAATTTTGGATTATTTCAAACATCTCATTATCGTTAACGTTACAAAGTGTAAAAAGATGAGGTGACTGTGAAAGAGTCCGTAAAGAATTGAACACATCACCAGGATAAATTTCAATTTCCCTTTTAAGATTTTCCACACTCGTAATAAAATAATTATTAAGGCAATTCACTTTATCTTGGTCACATATTATTGGTTGCCCTTGAGAATCCTTAAGGTTAATGCCGTTACTCTTTGTTCGACCAAGAGTACTATTTATAAATTTCCACGATTTCTTAGGATCATTACCTGCTTTTAATAAATTTCCAGCGTAATAATCATCTCTACACTTTTTTGTAGAAATTTTTATAACTTTGCTGATTCGCTTTAAAATATCATTAACGTTCTGTTTGTTTTTCGATTTATGTCTTTTCCTTAAAAGTTTTTCTTTAAATAAAATTAAATATTGAAGATTCTTGTTAATCCATGGAGTTAGCTCAAAACGTAACGGTTTTTTACATTTAGTTACTACAGTTGAATTATTTATAGCACCTTTGATACAATGCACCAATACGTTTGTTAGTTCTGAAGAATTAAATGATTCATAGTTGTCAGGTAAATTATTAAGCAAGTATTCTCTAGCCTTTTCATAGTCACAGTGTGTCTTTTCAATCTCAACATATTCATTTTTCATTACCTCTTTCTTAAATTTACAGCAAATTATATTGTGATCAGATAAATTACATTCAACTGAATCAACATAAATTTCTTCAGAAAAATTGCTAAAAACATGATCAATACACGTTCTACTGACAGGTCTTGTTATTAAATTATGAGCACTGTCACAATCATAATTTTGAAAAATGGTCAACAAATCAATAAAATGAGGATTTTGAATGAGATCAATGTTAGAATCTCCAACAATAATTATTGGACTCCGAGCATGTTCGCTTAAAATACTGTCAAAAATATTAATAAAGTCATTTACGCTACACTTTTGCGATCGATAAAATGACACCATCTTCAAAGGTTTGCTTTCAACTTTAACACTGTTCAAAGTCAAATTTATAAGCTCAACAAAATTACTACTCTTGCATACTTCGACACTAAATTGTATGTTTTTATTAATATATATAGTCGTACCACCATAAGCATCTTCTCTACAACAATGTATATTATTAAAACCTGGAAGTTTGTAAATTTCTGTAATGTCCTTCTGAAACCAAGTTTCTTGGACAGCTATTATATCAGGTAACTTGGGAAAGCTTGCTATCAACGATTTAAATTTATTAAATTTATCAACAGACGAAACGCTTCTGATATTTATACTAATAATATTAAGAAAACTTAAATTCAAATTACAAAAATAAGTTTTAAAATTTGCAAATTGTTGAAAATATTGATTTTTAATCATAAAAAAAATAGAAAAATTATAAAAAATTATACAAATTAAATATATACATTCCTTTTTAAGGGGACACGTAAGCAGCACCATCGTCGCCATCATCACTTGAATTTGCATCGTCAACTCTTCTGCTATTAATCATAGATCTTCTCTTCCAATGTTTGTTAGTAGTTGCTTCCAATAACATATTATCAACATAATCTTCATCTTTGATAAGCTGTTGTTTTGCAATATCACTTTTTCTACAATAGACTCTACCATTTCGAACATAAATATGTTGATAACCAATAGTTTTTAAGGATTTGGCATAATAAAAAAGGTTCAAAGTTTCCTTGCTATGAAAATCGTTTACAAACACCTCACGTGTACTTTCATTTTCTTTCAGTTTTGATTTAGAAGCCATCAGTCGTTCCTTATGAAATTTGGAAGAAAATTTAACAACTACAGTTTTTTACCCATCCTCAGATTCTTTTTTAGTTCTAAGAAAATATGCAGCATTAACAGCATTCGGTTCAAAATCAACGCCAACATCCTTAGAAAGATGACCTACGACATCCATTGCATTATCCTTGGCACCAACTTTCAATCCTCTTATGACACAATCATTTTGTACTCGATAATCATTCAGTATTTTTACTGATGTTTTTAAAGTTTTTATTTCAGTTTTCAATTTTTTATTTTCCTTTTGTACTTCTGCTATCTTCTTCTTATTTTCTGCAACATCTTTAAATACTTCATCGAACTTTGCTGATATGAAGTTTATCGACTCAGTCAGCTGATCCAATTTTTCTAACTTCTCTAGTTTTCTCAGCTCAGTTTTAATTGTATTTAGCTCATTCCTTATTTCTCCATCTCCTTCTTTACATAAATGACAGTTGAAAGTTTCTTTTTAATTTTTTAAAAGACTCTCAAACTCTCTTTTACGCAATTGAGTGCATTTAAAATGAAAATGTTTCCCGCACTTGTCACACTCTATAAAATCATCGGATTCCTCTTTAATCTCAACTTCGCAATGATTACAAAGCATTATTATTTTTTTTTTTGCCAAACTACGACGAGCTTTATTTTTAGGCATATTTTATTTTTTTCAAACACCTTATGATTTCTTTTATATGTTTATAAACTTTGTTAAATATATAGCACAGTTTTTAATGCAAAATTTTAATATTTTTCAATAACGATTAAGCACTGACAAAAAAGTACGTTTTATTCAAAGGGCTGCCAACTCAACAAACATTTCGAACAAAATTTTTCAAACAAACTTACACTTCAAGTCACGCACACCACTGTTGACCAAATATTTGGAAAATAGGGACCTGTGCCAAAAAAGCGCATATGAGCTATTAAAGAAGAAGGTCTTGGGTACATTTTAGCGTTTTTAGTTTTTTCAAATTGACTTTATGTTTCAAACAAAATTTTTCAAACAAACTTTCACTTCAAGTCACGCACACCACTGTTGGCCAAATATATGGAAAATAGGGACCTGTGCCAAAAAAGCGCATACGAGCTATTAAAGAGGAAGGTCTTGGCTACATTTTGGCGTTTTTAGTTTTTTCAAATTGACTTATTGTTTCAAACAAAATTTTTCAAACAAACTTTCACTTCAAGTCACGCACACCACTGTTGGCCAAATATATGGAAAATAGGGACCTGTGCCAAAAATCCCCATATGAGCTATTAAAGAGGAAGGTCTTGGCTACATTTTGGCGTTTTTAGTTTTTTCAAATTGACTTATTGTTTCGAACAAAATTTTTCAAACAAACTTTCACTTCAAGTCACGCACACCACTGTTGGCCAAATATATGGAAAATAGGGACCTGTGCCAAAAAAGCGCATATGAGCTATTAAAGAGGAAGTTCTTGGCTACATTTTTGCGTTTTTAGTTTTTTCAAATTGACTTATTGTTTCGAACAAAATTTTTCAAACAAACTTTCACTTCAAGTCACGCACACCACTGTTGGCCAAATATATGGAAAATAGGGACCTGTGCCAAAAAGCGCATATGAGCTATTAAAGAGGAAGGTCTTGGCTACATTTTGGCGTTTTTAGTTTTTTCAAATTGACTTATTGTTTCGAACAAAATTTTTCAAACAAACTTTCACTTCAAGTCACGCACACCACTGTTGACCAAATATATGGAAAATAGGGACCTGTGCCAAAAAAGCGCATATGAGCTTTTAAAGAGGAAGGTCTTGGCTACATTTTGGCGTTTTTAGTTTTTTCAAATTGACTTATTGTTTCGAACAAAATTTTTCAAACAAACTTTCACTTCAAGTCACGCACACCACTGTTGACCAAATATATGGAAAATAGGGACCTGTGCCAAAAAAGGGCATATAAGCTATTAAAGAGGAAGGTCTTGGCTACATTTTGGCGTTTTTAGTTCTTTTTAAATTGACTTATTGTTTCAAACAAAATTTTTCAGACAAACTTTCACTTCAAGTCACGCACACCACTGTTGGCCAAATATATGGAAAATAGGGACCTGTGCCAACAAAGCGCATATGAGCTATTAAAGAGGAAGGTCTTGGCTACATTTTGGCGTTTTTAGTTTTTTCAAATTGACTTATTGTTTCGAACAAAATTTTTCAAACAAACTTTCACTTCAAGTCACGCACACCACTGTTGGGCAAATATATGGAAAATAGGGACCTGTGCCAAAAAAGCGCATATGAGCTATTAAAGAGGAAGGTCTTGGCTACATTTTGGCGTTTTTAGTTTTTTCAAATTGACTTGTTTCGAACAAAATTTTTCAAACAAACTTTCACTTCAAGTCACGCACACCACTGTTGGCCAAATATATGGAAAATAGGGACCTGTGCCAAAAAAGCGCATATGAGCTATTAAAGAGAAAGGTCTTGGCTAACAGGGGCCCCAGCCACTTTTCAAAGAATAAAGAACTCAATATTAACAGGACTACTGGGAGTTAACTGCTTCGTCTACCTGGACGATATAGTCATCTACGGGAGAAACCTTGCGGATCATCAGCTACGTCTGAAAAGTGTACTAGACGTCCTAAGAAGATACAACCTCAAGTTGCACCCCGAGATATGTCACTTTCTGCAAAGGGAGGTAGTTTATCTGGGCCACAAGTGCTCAGAAAAAGGCGTACTACCTGACCCCAATAAAACTAAAGCTGTAAGGGACATATCCCCTCCCAAGACTATTAAAGAGCTTCAAGCATTCCTTGATCAACTTCTACAGAAAGTTCATTCCGAACTCATCGGAAACTGCATTGCCACTAAGCAAACTATTAAGAAAAAACGTATAATGGGAATGGACACAGGAGTGCCAGGGCGCCATGGGCAAACTGAAAGCGGCAGTAGCAAATCCCCCTCTACTACAGTACCCTGACTTTTCCAAACCGTTTATTCTGACTACGGACGCCAGCAATACAGCTCTAGGAGCTATTCTTTCTCAAGGAGAGATAAGTAGCGATTTATCAATCAGTTTCGCAAGCAGAGTACTAAGCGCAACAGAAAGGCGATATTCCACTATAGAGAAGGAGTTGCTTGCCATCGTATGGGCGACAAAAACGTTAAGGCCATATATACTGGGCAGACATTTTACAATTTTCACAGACCATAAGCCCCTGAAAGGCATAGCCAATTTAAAAAACCAGGAGGGCAGATTGGGCCGCCTAAGACTGAAACTTTTAGAATACGATTTCGAGGTACGATATAAGCCTGGGAAAACAAACCAAAACGCGGACGCCCTTAGTCGCCTTCCAGTAGAAGAAATAAACGTAGGGGCAGTAACAAGAGCGAAAGCAAGAGAGACACACGAAACCCAGTATAAGAAAGACGAAAAAAGTACGGATGAAATTGAGGCAGACGAAGATCCTGGGCACGAAGATATGGCCGTTTATCTGACAAATCCGGAAGATATCAAAAGGGTTATAAAACACTCCACGATACACCTTTAGCAGGACACCAGGGGACATTAAAAACTTACTCCCGCATCAGGAATCAGTACAAGTGGGCCGGTATGTACCGAGAGATTAAAAAATATGTAGCAACGTGTTCATTGTGCCAGAAAAATAAATGCTCAAAAGTCGAAAAAATGCCTTTGGTAATAACAACCACTTCCAGCAGACCGTTCGAGAAGATTTTCATGGATCTGGTGGGACCACTACCTGAATCGTCCAGGGGAAATAAATATATCGTAACATTCCAGGACGACTTTTCAAAATATTTCGCGTGTGCCGCCGTGCCAGACGCAGAAGCATCAATAGTAGCAAAAGTGTTTTTTATGGAAATAATTTTAAGATATTTTATTCCCAAGGTTTTGGTAACAGATAATGGAACAAATTTCACTTCAAAATTATTTAAGCAAACGTGCAGAATACTAAGAATAAGAAATCTACTGATCACGCCTTATCATCCACAGGCTAATGGTGCTCTAGAAATGGCCCATCGACCGTTGGCCGAATTTCTTAGAAATTTCGTCAATTTGTATAATAACAGCAAACATACAACAACAAAACACACACACACAAGAGTTTTATACGGGTTCGAGTTCGAAATGCCCATAGTAATGAAAAGACCTCCGGCACCCCTATACAACACGGATGATTACAGCAAAATTCTAAAGTATCAAATTCAACGTTCACATGAAATCGTCGGAAAAAATCAGGAGAAGGCAAAATTAAGATCGAAGCAGTATTATGATAGGGGTTCAAAGCATCGAGAATATCAAATAGGTCAAAGGGTTTGGTTAAAAAACCAGACTCGAAAAAATAAATATGCTTCTTTATGGCTAGGGCCATTTGAAGTTATAGACGTGCCAACAAAAGTAAACGTAAAATTGAGAATAAAAAACAGGGGGAAGGTTTACCATAACAATTTAATAAAGCCATACAGAGACCGATAAGAAAAGCTAGATAATTGACGAGTAAGTTGGAGGAAAAGTGATGAAGTGGCTCTACGCCACACTAGATGAGGAGGACCGGCAACTAATAAAATAACATTTCAAGGTGATTGACGCTAATGGGTACCAAATCATCGAACAGTCAAATCAACAGGTCCACATAAACAATAGATTCAATGCGTCAATTAACCAGATGGTGGAAGCAATATTAGAGAGTCTTCCTGCTCTGAACAGCTTGACTCAGATCAAGCAGGAATCAGAGCTCCAGCACTATCGCGACGTTGCGATTTTCCAGCTTTTCAAACTCATGGAGATGAAAAGCCAAGTGTAGACCATACAAGAGTCCATCGCATTAGCGAAAATTAAAATTTTCAACCCAGCACTATTGACTATTGAAGAAATCCAGGAGTACAAAATAAATGTGGAAACTATAAAAGACATTGTCGTGATAGAGGTGTAGTATTTTTGTGAATTTGAAAGTCCTGCCTAATAATGTTTGCCGTCGCTTAAGAACGCCACTGGCAATAAAATATAAAAGGCAGGTAAATGCCTGTATTTTTAAATAAAATAAAGTAAGCCCATTTGAGGCTGAATATTGATTGATTTATTATTTCGAAAACAAGGACTTAAATACTAACTTAGCGGTACCTTAAAAGCTACAAGATTTATTTATAAACTAACAATTGTTGTTGTCCTAAGCTACAAACATTCCAATTTTAATTCCAAGGAATGTGCAAAGGAATTTGCATAAGGGTGGTACTTAAACATAAAATAATAATCTATATACATATATAAAAGAAAGTCGTATTAGTTACTTCGCTTATAACTCAAGAACGGCTGAACCGATTTAGCTGAAAATTGGCAGGGAGGTAGTTTAGAGCCAGGAATAGGCTATAGGATACTTATGGGCGGGATTGGACAAAGGGGCGTGGTACCTCTCATACAAACCACAAATTAAAAATCTATTATTTCTGCTCCTGATAACGGTATTTGAACAAAATTTGGTATGTCGGTTTGGTGTAAATTTCTTAAGTGCTGCTGCAAATATGGGAGGGATTGGACAAAGGGGCGTGGTACCTCTCATACAAACCACAAATTAAAAATCTATTATTTCTGCTCCTGATAACGGTATTTAAACAAAATTTGGTATGTCGGTTTGGTGTAAATTTCTTAAGTGCTGCTGCAAATATGGGCGGGATTATACAAAGGGGCGTGGTACCTCTCATACAAACCACAAATTAAAAATCTATTATTTCTGCTCCTGATAACGGCATTTGAACAAAATTTGGTACGTCGGTTTGGTGTGCATTTTTTAAGTGCTGCTGCAAATATGGGTGGGATTGGACAAAGGGGCGTGGTACCTCTCATACAAATCACAAATTAAAAATCTATTATTTCTGCTCCTGATAACGGTATTTGAACAAAATTTGGTATGTCGGTTTGGTGTAAATTTCTTAAGTGCTGCTGCAAATATGGGCGGGATTAGACAAAGGGGCGTGGTACCTTTCATACAAACCACAAATTAAAAATCTATTTTTTCTGCTCCTGATAACGGTATTTAAACAAAATTTGGTATGTCGGTTTGGTGTAAATTTCTTAAGTGCTGCTGCAAATATGGGCGGGATTGGACAAAGGGGCGTGGTACCTCTCATACAAACCACAAATTAAAAATCTATTATTTCTGCTCCTGATAACGGTATTTGAACAAAATTTGGTACGTCGGTTTGGTGTGCATTTTTTAAGTGCTGCTGCAAATATGGGTGGGATTGGACAAAGAGGCGTGGTACCTCTCATACAAACCACAAATTAAAAATCTCTTATTTCTGCTCCTGATAACGGTATTTGAACAAAATTTGGTAAGTCGGTTTGGTATGCATTTTTATAGTGCTGCTGCAAATATGGGAGGGATTTTACAAAGGGGCGTGGTACCTCTCATACAAATCACAAATTAAAAATCTATTATTTCTGCTCCTGATAACGGTATTTGAACAAAATTTGGTATGTCAGTTTGGTGTAAATTTCTTAAGTGCTGCTGCAAATATGGGCGGGATTGGACAAAGGGGCGTGGTACCTCTCATACAAACCACAAATTAAAAATCTATTATTTCTGCTCCTGATAACGGTATTTAAACAAAATTTGGTATGTCGACTTGGTGTAAATTTCTTAAGTGCTGCTGCAAAAATGGGCGGGATTGGACAAAGGGGCGTGGTACCTCTCATACAAACCACAAATTAAAAATCTATTATTTCTGCTCCTGATAACGGTATTTGAACAAAATTTGGTACGTCGGTTTGGTGTGCATTTTTTTAGTGCTGCTGCAAATATGGGCGGGATTGGACAAAGAGGCGTGGCACCACCCATATAACCCAAAAATTTAAATCGCCATATTTTGGGCATTTTTTGACCTACGTCGATGATATTTGGTACATATGGTATTGCCATAATTTGGAATACGTACCGGGAGAAAAGTGGATGGGACCACGCTCCTTTTTATTAAAATTAAAAATCGTAATATAGTCTTAACTACTGGACCGATCGTCACAATAGGATATATAAATACTTTTAATTTTATTTTATAACGAGGGGGGTAGCGAAGTACACCGGGATCAGCTAGTATAATATAAAATAACATATTTTAATAATGTAATATAATATAACAAAAAATATAATGTATAAAATATAGAGTACACTACAACATGCAGATGGGAGTAGCATTACATAGGTATAGCAGCCTTATGTTCATAATCAGATTTCCCATCGAAACCATGAGTTTAAAAAAATCCCTGATAATACCCATTCCAAACGACAGCCACCACCAAATAGATGCCGAAAGAGAATACGTAGTGAGGAACTACAAGGGCGTTTTCGGGTATAAAGGTGAAAGAGATTTCAAAAGCTTAAGTCAACCGAAAATTATCGTTTTCAGAGGAAAGTGCAACCTGATCCTACACGAAGCAGAAACCGTGGAGCTAAAAAAAGAAGAAGGTACGATCGTAGTCAGCACTGCAGACAAAACACCAATGTCAACAAACTGCGACGACCGACGTTTAAACCTCACTTTTACAATTGCAGCATAACAATAGGTGACCAAACCTTCGTTAGCCATGTCATAGATGTAACCCAGAAGTTTCTGTTAGTAAGAGGTAACAACAATGTGGCCACGGAAATTATACCTACCTTGGAGAATCTACACATAAAGCAGATCAGCAACATCAACACGATCCGGGAACTGAAATTCCAGCAGAATGTTTTGAATAACATTACGTATACAACAATAATCGTTATTACGACAGCAGCAATAATAATCATATGGGTGTTGTGCAAACGACATAATCAAATAAGGGTCAAAATAAACAATGAATTCCCGGAACGTGGCCCAGAGTTGAATAGAATTGTGGAAAACCATTTACAGGACCAGAATTCCCCCACGGTTGAAGTATTCAAATACACGTACCAGCATCAAGACCAACAACTACAACAACAGCAACAAGCTCCAATAGATTTAAACTCAGAACACACCAACTACATTTAAGATTTAGAATAAAAATCTTCTGACCCAAGGAAAACCATACATTGAGAAAACATCTATAATTGGATGTTTTCTTCCGCAAAGGGGGAGGAATGTTATGAGTCAGACCTGATCAACCCTCCTACATGAACATTTCGCAACTTGTTAACACAAACAGTCACCAGTTCATTGACTTGATCAGTGCATTGACTTGACCAGTTGTGCAACTGTTTGCGTTGATAAATTGCGAAATGCCCAAACGCTTACTAAGCTATTTTTAATAAATACAAACTGGGTCAGAAGAATACTAATAAATAGCTGAGTAAGAATAATTGTGCAGCATTAAAATATTAAAGAATAATAATTATTAAATACTAATAAATAGCTGATTAAGAATAATTGTGTAACATTAAAATATTAAAGAATAATAATTATTAAATCCTAATAAATAAGCTGAGTAAGAATTGTTGTGCAATATTAAAATAGAATAATTATTGAATAGTAATTAAGTATAAATAAGCTAGGTTTAAGAAAGAGAATGACAGTTGTAAAAGCAAAGAGTTGTAAAAGTGAAGTCAATATTTATAGTCATAGAAATGGAGTTTTATAATAATAAAGTTGAAAGATAAAAGAAAATAATAGTGTATTAATTTTAAACATAACAAGAGAAAAAATCCCCTAACCAATATTTAGAGTCGAGTTACAGCCAAGTACATAAAGATAAAAAAAATTAATCCCATCCAATTTCTGATCTAAAGTATTTGTTGCACAGGAGAGTTACTGTTGAGTAGCCACATAAAAGACCTGGACCTATCCAATGCCTGAACTGCCAAAGATTTGGTCACACGAAAACTTATTGCAAGTTGCATACAGTCTGCGTTGTACGTGGTGAGTTACACATTATCGCTAAGTGTGACAAAACAAAAAGTGATCCCAAGGCGAAAAAATGTGGTGGAGCAAAAAGCGGTACCAGTAAACGAAGCTCCAGAGACTAATTTTAACCGTATTAAAGCCTAAATTGAGAGCTTAATACAAACACTAAATACCTTTACTCTCAACATGTCCTGTATGATGCAGGAAATGTTGAAAATGCAGTCTACTGTGTTGCTGGCTGTATTAAACAGATCATGAACTTGAAAATATGTTTTTGGAACGCAAAAAGCCTCTGCCAACATCAGAATGAAATATAATATTTTCTTCTGGATAAACAAATCGATGTTATGCTTATCTCAGAAATTCATTTGACGTCTCGTAGCTATTTTAGAATTAGTGGATATAATTTCTACGACACCAAGGATCCTCGAGGTAGAGCTTGTGGTGGCGCGGGAATCCTAATAAAAACGCGAATAAAACACTACCTGTTAAATGAATTTTGTAAAGATTATCTTCAAGCAAAAAACATCTGTATTGAAAATTTTTATCAAAAAATTTTGATATCATCTGTTTATTCACTCCCAAGATTTTCAATTACCGAGAGTCAATATACGCCTTTTTATAAATCACTGGGCCCTCGTTTTATAGCACCTGGCGACTACAATGCTTAACACACTTTCTGGGGCTCCCGTCTAATCACTCCTAAGGGTCGCGTTTTGTTTGAATGTAGTTTCAAGTGGTTAGCCAACATATTGGCCAACGGATCGACAAAAAATTCCTGATATTATCGACTTTGGAGTTATGAAAGGTGTGCCCAGCGAAAGGATTGAAGTTAAAGCATCATTGGATTTATCTTTAGATCACTCGCCTACAATTATCACTATATACTAACACACAACTGCAACATCAACATGCGATTTACCGCTGATATCTGCACGTTTTAACTGGCTGAAATACAACAAATATTTGAGTGCTCATTGCATGCAAAATATGCTGTTGAGAACACCTACTGACATAGAAAATTCTTTTTTTTTTTTTTTTTTTTTTTTTTAACGTTTATTTAACAGAAAAACATATAATTAACTATAAATAAACAAATAGTCGGAATATAACTTAGTTATTATACGCAGTCCCAAAAACGGGCTCTCAAGTATTTTCTATATGATATTACAATTTTTTGGATAATATATATTAATTCCTAATGATACGATTTATGTATTTTTATATAACTTAATGCAAAGAAAAAATTAAAAAAAAACCTTACTTGTATATTTAAGAGATAAAAACTATAGTCAAAAATTAAAACAAAAAATTATGGCGATTATTCATTGAGCCACCAATATTTCTTAATATTTATACTTGTATTTATATTTTTATCCGCTGTGTAAACGCTAGTATCAAATCTACTATTTTGTGTTGTTAGTTCTTTGCTATATACATTCTTTATGTTGGCTCTTCTATAAATGTGGTAAAATATAGGAGTGCCAATTTCGTTTTGTATAAAACCGTGACTATCGAGGTATAGAAAGGCCTCAGGCGGTACGAATCCATTTTGTAAGGTTGTTTTTATGTAGTCATCACTAGCATAATAAGGTGCCATGATTAAGTTATTTTCGTAGCATTCAAGACTTTTCATAATGTGATTCCTTATTACGTGTATAATGAAGTTATCAATTCTACATATTTGTGCTTCATTATATAGTTTACTGTTTGAGATATATTTTATATAGTTACTACGTGAGGTTCTATAAAGAGACGTACAACCTCTCAGGCATTTTCTTTCAAAAATTCTCAATTTTTCCATGTATGAGGGGGAAATATTGAACCATATTTGACAGCCATATGTTAGAATAGGTCGTATTAATAATTGATACATAATTTTCTTTACCTCCGCTTTTATGTGTTTTGAAAAGAATAACTTTTTATATACAAAAAAAGCTTTTCTCGCTTTTATAAGTTGAAGATTAATGTGATCATTAAAATATAAAAATTTATCAAGGTGGACACCTAAGTATTTTACAATTACCTTATTTGGAATGCTTATATTGTTATTGGATTTGATGCCAAAAGATTTCCAATATTTTTTAATATTATTGTTACACTTTCCAACCGGAGGACGAAACAGTATGGTTTCGCATTTATTTATGTTAATTTTCATTTGCCAATCAAAGGCATATCTTTCTAAGATGTTGAAATAGTTTTGAAGATTTTTATTTATTTTTTCGATTGTATTGTCAGAATGATAAATTATGATATCGTCCGCAAAACCGATAATATTATTGATTTTAGACAAGAGATCATATATGTACAAATTAAAAAGAATTGGTGAATTTACGGTTCCTTGTTGCAAACCATTAATAATATTGAATTTCTTGGTACTAATTTTGTCCTGATCACATACTAAAAAAGTCCTATTATTTATCATATTATGTATAAGTATGATTAAATGTATAGGAAATCTAAATTTGCATAATTTATATATTAGGCCGGGTATCCAAATACTGTCGAATGCTTTCTCAAAATCTATTAGACAAGCGCCTGTGCATAATGATTTGTTTAAGTTCCAACACACGTTAGAAACTAGTACATGTATTGCTTGAATTGTTGAGTGTTTGTATTTAAATCCAAATTGGTTATCAGTTACTAGTTTATTCATTTTACAAAAATCTAATATATTGGTGTTAATACAGACTTCAAATACTTTACTGATATTAGGAAGTAAGCTAATTGCTCGCAAATTCTTTGGATCACTTGTATCCTTTTCTTTTTTTGGTAAGATTATTGCCTTTGCTGTTTTCCATGCTCGCGGGAAATATGAATTATTAAGCATATTGTTAAAAAGAGTACAGTACTCGAAAGCTATTTCTACCGGAATATTCTTTAACACAATATTTGGAATGTTATCGAACCCTGATGATAATTTGGGTCTTAAGTGTCTGAAGATGTAAGCGACCGAGTCCCTTGTTACGAAATAATCCTCATTAAGTTGATTAGCCCTTTTATTTGCACTGAATGTAGTAATAGTTGATTTATTGTGTTCATATTCATTTTTATTTTGCAAAAAATTTGCGAAACAATTATCAATTTCAACATGCATATTATTATCATTGTCAATCTCTTTATAAGAGTGAACTGATTCTAAAAAGGAACCAATTACATTCAATTTATGCTCTTCGTCTTTTATCACAAAGGAATTATTTTCTATCTCAATATTATTAGGACTTATGCCTGCATTTCTTAGCAGTAATTCTTTATCCTCTGGTATTTTAATAACATCTATTTTCAGAGATTGTGTTCTTTTGAATTGTTTTTTAATTTCAGTAAACATGTTTGAGGGGTTTTTTTGATCGATATTTTGGAGTTTTTCATGGAAATGTTTATTAACTGCTAGGACAAAATTATCATTGATAAGTTTTTTAATAAGTTTTAATTTGGTTTTAAGTAAATTAAGTTCTGAGTCCAACAATACAAATTCTAATCTATTATGATTTTTAATCTTAGTGACAATTTTGCTTTTTTCTGTTTGTAGTTTCTTTATGGTTATATTAGTGAATTTTTCCACCGAGTTTTTACTCTTGAATTTAGGGACAAATTTTTCTACTGATTTTGTAATATATTCGTTTAGTCGAAGTAAAAAGAAATCTATCTCAGAATTTGTTAGATTTCTATCATTTGAAATTAGTTCATGTTTCCTCAATTCACTTAATACTCCGTTTTGGAACTTTTTCCAATTTGTTTTTTTATAATTTAGTTTTTGAACAGGCAACTCTTTGAAAAAAACGAGTGGGTGGTCATTTTCTATGTTTTCGATTTGAATTTGTAGTGCATTATGATCACTATCATAATCAAGGGTTTGAAGACAATTTAATGAATCGTTCTCTTTGTGAATAAGTAGTCGAGAATCGGCTATACATAAATCAAGGTACGAATTACAGCGGGGATATGAAGGTGCAACTGAAGCGTATAAGCTACATCTAAAAATGGTATCATTACCTGCAAGCCATTCTTTTAATTTATTTCCCTTTGTGTTGCAAAATTCGTTACCCCAATCACTGTGCTTGCAATTTAGGTCTCCTGCTAGTAAATAAAAGTTATTTGGATCATTTAAATTTAGAGATTGAAAAAGTTGCATAAATTCAGTCTTAAAATGTCTATCATTGTTACCAGATGGATAATATGCTGATATCACATATAACATTTTGTTTGCCAATAGAGGTATTTTTATAATGCATGTTTCTAAATAGTTTAATGAGTTAGTAGTGTTATTTTTGTAATTTATATATTTTATTCCATTTTTTAATAAAATTGCCGTTCCTCCACCTCTCTTGGAATCTTTTCTGTCTTTACGTATTAGATTATAGTCTTGAAAATTTAGTTTGTGTCTATCATTAAGTTTTGTTTCATTTAACAAAACTAAATCTGGATTATATTTCTTTATAAAATTACATAAATCGTATCTTCTACTTAATTTTATTAAAGAGTTTACGTTAATTTCGATAATTTTAAGGTTTTTTACAATTGTCTCTGCCATTTTGATTAACTAATTTTCTAACATCGAAAAAATCGTATCTATTCTAGATGTCTGTAATTGAAGATGTTTGTTTAAATTTATAATTTGGTTTGATAAGTTTTGCATTGAACTATTTAATTGTTCCAATGCATTTTGGATGGAATTTGGGTTGTTTCCATTTTGTAAATTGTTATTTTTGACCATATTAGCGAAACTAATATTGTGGTTCACAGGAATTGATGTATTGTTATTTCGTCCCTGAGTTAAGTTTTGTTTTTTAGCATGCAATTTCAGCTTAATCTCTTTATATTTTTCACAACCTTTGTAGGAAGCTGGGTGTCCGTATTTATTACAGAGCACACAAAATAGCTTGTCTCTTTCATTTGGGGTAATATTGTTAATAGCACATTTATTACTGTCGTGCATTTCGCTGCATTTCACACATCTGCGTGGCAGGAAACAATTAGCAGCACTGTGGAAAAAACTTTGGCAGTTTCTGCATTGAGGGATTTCAGGTTTTCTTAAGGTTTCCCAACGGATACAATGATGTAGAAGACCTTTAATTGATTTCAATTCGTTAACTTTACTTTCGTTACTTATTTGTACCAAATATATTGGAAGGGCATAATTTTCATTTATTGATTTTTTGGTTTTAAATGGGTTTACTTTGATGAACTTTAGGTTTTCATTTTGGAATTTTTTTAATTCCTCTAAAATTTCGTTAATGTTGAGTAGCCACATAAAAGACCTGGACCTATCCAATGCCTGAACTGCCAAAGATTTGGTCACACGAAAACTTATTGCAAGTTGCATACAGTCTGCGTTGTACGTGGTGAGTTACACATTATCGCTAAGTGTGACAAAACAAAAAGTGATCCCAAGGCGAAAAAATGTGGTGGAGCAAAAAGCGGTACCAGTAAACGAAGCTCCAGAGACTAATTTTAACCGTATTAAAGCCTAAATTGAGAGCTTAATACAAACACTAAATACCTTTACTCTCAACATGTCCTGTATGATGCAGGAAATGTTGAAAATGCAGTCTACTGTGTTGCTGGCTGTATTAAACAGATCATGAACTTGAAAATATGTTTTTGGAACGCAAAAAGCCCATGCCAACATCAGAATGAAATATAATATTTTCTTCTGGATAAACAAATCGATGTTATGCTTATCTCAGAAATTCATTTGACGTCTCGTAGCTATTTTAGAATTAGTGGATATAATTTCTACGACACCAAGGATCCTCGAGGTAGAGCTTGTGGTGGCGCGGGAATCCTAATAAAAACGCGAATAAAACACTACCTGTTAAATGAATTTTGTAAAGATTATCTTCAAGCAACAAACATCTGTATTGAAAATTTTTATCAAAAAATTTTGATATCATCTGTTTATTCACTCCCAAGATTTTCAATTACCGAGAGTCAATATACGCCTTTTTATAAATCACTGGGCCCTCGTTTTATAGCACCTGGCGACTACAATGCTTAACACACTTTCTGGGGCTCCCGTCTAATCACTCCTAAGGGTCGCGTTTTGTTTGAATGTAGTTTCAAGTGGTTAGCCAACATATTGGCCAACGGATCGACAAAAAATTCCTGATATTATCGACTTTGGAGTTATGAAAGGTGTGCCCAGCGAAAGGATTGAAGTTAAAGCATCATTGGATTTATCTTTAGATCACTCGCCTACAATTATCACTATATACTAACACACAACTGCAACATCAACATGCGATTTACCGCTGATATCTGCACGTTTTAACTGGCTGAAATACAACAAATATTTGAGTGCTCATTGCATGCAAAATATGCTGTTGAGAACACCTACTGACATAGAAAATTCTTTTTTTTTTTTTTTTTTTTTTTTTTAACGTTTATTTAACAGAAAAACATATAATTAACTATAAATAAACAAATAGTCGGAATATAACTTAGTTATTATACGCAGTCCCAAAAACGGGCTCTCAAGTATTTTCTATATGATATTACAATTTTTTGGATAATATATATTAATTCCTAATGATACGATTTATGTATTTTTATATAACTTAATGCAAAGAAAAAATTAAAAAAAAACCTTACTTGTATATTTAAGAGATAAAAACTATAGTCAAAAATTAAAACAAAAAATTATGGCGATTATTCATTGAGCCACCAATATTTCTTAATATTTATACTTGTATTTATATTTTTATCCGCTGTGTAAACGCTAGTATCAAATCTACTATTTTGTGTTGTTAGTTCTTTGCTATATACATTCTTTATGTTGGCTCTTCTATAAATGTGGTAAAATATAGGAGTGCCAATTTCGTTTTGTATAAAACCGTGACTATCGAGGTATAGAAAGGCCTCAGGCGGTACGAATCCATTTTGTAATGTTGTTTTTATGTAGTCATCACTAGCATAATAAGGTGCCATGATTAAGTTATTTTCGTAGCATTCAAGACTTTTCATAATGTGATTCCTTATTACGTGTATAATGAAGTTATCAATTCTACATATTTGTGCTTCATTATATAGTTTACTGTTTGAGATATATTTTATATAGTTACTACGTGAGGTTCTATAAAGAGACGTACAACCTCTCAGGCATTTTCTTTCAAAAATTCTCAATTTTTCCATGTATGAGGGGGAAATATTGAACCATATTTGACAGCCATATGTTAGAATAGGTCGTATTAATAATTGATACATAATTTTCTTTACCTCCGCTTTTATGTGTTTTGAAAAGAATAACTTTTTATATACAAAAAAAGCTTTTCTCGCTTTTATAAGTTGAAGATTAATGTGATCATTAAAATATAAAAATTTATCAAGGTGGACACCTAAGTATTTTACAATTACCTTATTTGGAATGCTTATATTGTTATTGGATTTGATGCCAAAAGATTTCCAATATTTTTTAATATTATTGTTACACTTTCCAACCGGAGGACGAAACAGTATGGTTTCGCATTTATTTATGTTAATTTTCATTTGCCAATCAAAGGCATATCTTTCTAAGATGTTGAAATAGTTTTGAAGATTTTTATTTATTTTTTCGATTGTATTGTCAGAATGATAAATTATGATATCGTCCGCAAAACCGATAATATTATTGATTTTAGACAAGAGATCATATATGTACAAATTAAAAAGAATTGGTGAATTTACGGTTCCTTGTTGCAAACCATTAATAATATTGAATTTCTTGGTACTAATTTTGTCCTGATCACATACTAAAAAAGTCCTATTATTTATCATATTATGTATAAGTATGATTAAATGTATAGGAAATCTAAATTTGCATAATTTATATATTAGGCCGGGTATCCAAATACTGTCGAATGCTTTCTCAAAATCTATTAGACAAGCGCCTGTGCATAATGATTTGTTTAAGTTCCAACACACGTTAGAAACTAGTACATGTATTGCTTGAATTGTTGAGTGTTTGTATTTAAATCCAAATTGGTTATCATTTACTAGTTTATTCATTTTACAAAAATCAAATATATTGGTGTTAATACAGACTTCAAATACTTTACTGATATTAGGAAGTAAGCTAATTGCTCGCAAATTCTTTGGATCACTTGTATCCTTTTCTTTTTTTGGTAAGATTATTGCCTTTGCTGTTTTCCATGCTCGCGGGAAATATGAATTATTAAGCATATTGTTAAAAAGAGTACAGTACTCGAAAGCTATTTCTACCGGAATATTCTTTAACACAATATTTGGAATGTTATCGAACCCTGATGATAATTTGGGTCTTAAGTGTCTGAAGATGTAAGCGACCGAGTCCCTTGTTACGAAATAATCCTCATTAAGTTGATTAGCCCTTTTATTTGCACTGAATGTAGTAATAGTTGATTTATTGTGTTCATATTCATTTTTATTTTGCAAAAAATTTGCGA
This sequence comes from Lypha dubia, assembly GCA_947311025.1. Classification (NCBI taxonomy): domain Eukaryota; kingdom Metazoa; phylum Arthropoda; class Insecta; order Diptera; family Tachinidae; genus Lypha; species Lypha dubia. The sequence goes on from OX371261.1 coordinate 53,305,973, forward strand.
AACAATTATCAATTTCAACATGCATATTATTATCATTGTCAATCTCTTTATAAGAGTGAACTGATTCTAAAAAGGAACCAATTACATTCAATTTATGCTCTTCGTCTTTTATCACAAAGGAATTATTTTCTATCTCAATATTATTAGGACTTATGCCTGCATTTCTTAGCAGTAATTCTTTATCCTCTGGTATTTTAATAACATCTATTTTCAGAGATTGTGTTCTTTTGAATTGTTTTTTAATTTCAGTAAACATGTTTGAGGGGTTTTTTTGATCGATATTTTGGAGTTTTTCATGGAAATGTTTATTAACTGCTAGGACAAAATTATCATTGATAAGTTTTTTAATAAGTTTTAATTTGGTTTTAAGTAAATTAAGTTCTGAGTCCAACAATACAAATTCTAATCTATTATGATTTTTAATCTTAGTGACAATTTTGCTTTTTTCTGTTTGTAGTTTCTTTATGGTTATATTAGTGAATTTTTCCACCGAGTTTTTACTCTTGAATTTAGGGACAAATTTTTCTACTGATTTTGTAATATATTCGTTTAGTCGAAGTAAAAAGAAATCTATCTCAGAATTTGTTAGATTTCTATCATTTGAAATTAGTTCATGTTTCCTCAATTCACTTAATACTCCGTTTTGGAACTTTTTCCAATTTGTTTTTTTATAATTTAGTTTTTGAACAGGCAACTCTTTGAAAAAAACGAGTGGGTGGTCATTTTCTATGTTTTCGATTTGAATTTGTAGTGCATTATGATCACTATCATAATCAAGGGTTTGAAGACAATTTAATGAATCGTTCTCTTTGTGAATAAGTAGTCGAGAATCGGCTATACATAAATCAAGGTACGAATTACAGCGGGGATATGAAGGTGCAACTGAAGCGTATAAGCTACATCTAAAAATGGTATCATTACCTGCAAGCCATTCTTTTAATTTATTTCCCTTTGTGTTGCAAAATTCGTTACCCCAATCACTGTGCTTGCAATTTAGGTCTCCTGCTAGTAAATAAAAGTTATTTGGATCATTTAAATTTAGAGATTGAAAAAGTTGCATAAATTCAGTCTTAAAATGTCTATCATTGTTACCAGATGGATAATATGCTGATATCACATATAACATTTTGTTTGCCAATAGAGGTATTTTTATAATGCATGTTTCTAAATAGTTTAATGAGTTAGTAGTGTTATTTTTGTAATTTATATATTTTATTCCATTTTTTAATAAAATTGCCGTTCCTCCACCTCTCTTGGAATCTTTTCTGTCTTTACGTATTAGATTATAGTCTTGAAAATTTAGTTTGTGTCTATCATTAAGTTTTGTTTCATTTAACAAAACTAAATCTGGATTATATTTCTTTATAAAATTACATAAATCGTATCTTCTACTTAATTTTATTAAAGAGTTTACGTTAATTTCGATAATTTTAAGGTTTTTTACAATTGTCTCTGCCATTTTGATTAACTAATTTTCTAACATCGAAAAAATCGTATCTATTCTAGATGTCTGTAATTGAAGATGTTTGTTTAAATTTATAATTTGGTTTGATAAGTTTTGCATTGAACTATTTAATTGTTCCAATGCATTTTGGATGGAATTTGGGTTGTTTCCATTTTGTAAATTGTTATTTTTGACCATATTAGCGAAACTAATATTGTGGTTCACAGGAATTGATGTATTGTTATTTCGTCCCTGAGTTAAGTTTTGTTTTTTAGCATGCAATTTCAGCTTAATCTCTTTATATTTTTCACAACCTTTGTAGGAAGCTGGGTGTCCGTATTTATTACAGAGCACACAAAATAGCTTGTCTCTTTCATTTGGGGTAATATTGTTAATAGCACATTTATTACTGTCGTGCATTTCGCTGCATTTCACACATCTGCGTGGCAGGAAACAATTAGCAGCACTGTGGAAAAAACTTTGGCAGTTTCTGCATTGAGGGATTTCAGGTTTTCTTAAGGTTTCCCAACGGATACAATGATGTAGAAGACCTTTAATTGATTTCAATTCGTTAACTTTACTTTCGTTACTTATTTGTACCAAATATATTGGAAGGGCATAATTTTCATTTATTGATTTTTTGGTTTTAAATGGGTTTACTTTGATGAACTTTAGGTTTTCATTTTGGAATTTTTTTAATTCCTCTAAAATTTCGTTAATGTCAGTGTCAGCACTAAGGCCTTTTAGTAAAAATGATTTGGTTTTAATATGTTTTGGGGTGAATGTGAAAAATTTGGTTTTTGTTTTTTCTAAGTATGCTTTCACTCTAAAATAATCATCTATAGATGACATAAACAAAGAAAGTTTTCCATTTCGAAATTCTTTAATTTTAAATTCTGATATGTTAAGGCCTGTTTTAATAAACTCTATAAGTTGTTTTGAATTCACATCAAAAATATTTATTGGTGGGATTCCAGTGTTTTTATTTTGATTATTTGTAACCGGTTTAATGTTATTTGTGTTTTCAATGTTATTAATATTGTTTCTATATTCAGAGTTTTTTCTTGCAGCTTGTGCAGTTGTTGTATTTTCGTGTTCTTGTACATGTTTTTCAAATAGCTTTAAACATTCTTGATTGCAATTTTTGTCATTATCCAGAATTGCCCAGTAATTGTTTTTAATTTGTTTGTTTTGTTGTTCACCTGGCATGTTGCTTTTTCTTTTTCTGGCATTCTCTGTTAAATTATTTTTTGGTTGAATTATGTTGTTATCATTGTCACTATTTATTTCTATTTGTCGAGCATTGTGCTCACTCATTTCTCACTTGTATTATTTTTTAGTTTTTTTTTTTTTTATTTTTTTAAGAGTCTTTATCTCTTGTGTTTTTTGTATTTTTTTTTTTTTTTTTTTTTTTGTGTTTTTAAACAAAAAATGCAAAATTTGTAAAAAACTCGTTAAAGAAGAAGTGCAGCTCAAATAACTGACAATCCAATCGATCACCGCATATACGTCTGTCTATCATGACGATCACGATCGAACTCCCATAGAAAATTCTTTTAGGTTGTTTGAAGCACATGTTAATCAAGCTGCTCTTAATGCTTCTTCAAATCAACCAAATCATTTATCATTCATCAACCAATTTTTAAGCGTCCATGAAAATCCAGTAGAAGCTTCCATCAACTTACAAGGGTATATACATATTCAAATTGGAAAAATGGCTCAAACAATGGCGTATAAAAGTTAGCGAGCAAAAATGTGTACACGTCACTTTTACGTTGCGAAGGGAAACATGCCCGCCTATACAAATCAACACCGCGACCATACCGCAACACACTGTTGTCAAATATCTAGGCATTTATCTTGATCGTCGTTTAACATGGATATCGCATACAGACGCAAAGTTAACACAAATGAAATTAAAAGCAGCCCAAATGAATTGGCTTATGGGAAGAAATTCTATACTAAGCCTAGACTCGAAACTTCTACTACAAAACGCGATCCTTAAACCAATATGGGCCTATGGAATCCAGTTATGTGGCACTGCCTCAGCATAAAATGTCGAAAAAATTCAAAGGCGACAGAATAAAATTCTACGTACAATTACAGCAGCCCCCTGGGATGTCAGAAATTATCGAATTCATAAAGATCTTGATGTTCCGTTGGTGAAGACAATATTTTCAAAACACGCAAAAAATATATAAAAAAACTTGAGGTGCACCCAAATGTACTTGATCGCAATATTCTATATTATAGAGGCCACACCCGGCTGTAAAGGAGGGATACTCTTTTTCTCAGCCGTACACGAGAGATGTAAAACAACATAAATTAACCGTTGAAATTAAATATTTTGTTTAGCATTAGCTAAGCTTATATTTAATATTTTTAGATTTAAGAGTTGAAAAACTTATTGATAATTTAATCTATAATTGAAGATTCAATAAATAATAAAATAATTTAAAAAAAAATATTTTTTGTTTATGTGTTTTCTTTAGCTATTAGTATAAATAATTTTGAATTTTCAATAAAATTTGTCATAACTGATAAATCAATCAACCTGCATTTTTCGTTAGTCCACTACAAGTTATTCTTGTGTACCACTTAAATACTTTTAGTATTCTATAAATCTACTCTATAAAAGTTTGTTGAACTACCAACCGAATAGCCCCTTTTATCCTTAACCTATTTATTCCAGTAGGAAAGACAAACGAGCCTAAGCACTAACATTATTGGCGACCGAGACACGACATTACTGCAACACCATTATGGAGGCAGCAGAAAAGCTACTCATTCAACTGAAGCAGATTGCAGATGACTTTGCACTATTATTAGGAATTTTTCGTAGGATTCTAGCAGTCGTAAAACAAACCCGTACTATCAAGAACGAATATTCCGGCTAAATACAGCTTGGGCAGAATTTGATAGCGTAGATACCAAGTTGCGGACATTAAAGGATGTAGAAACAACAGACGACTACTTTACATCCGACTTCTACACTCGCATTCAGACTATGGTGTCAAAATATGTCACGTTTATGGAACGTGAACTCAATGACCAAGACCACGGAGCAGTCGCAAAGTTACCTCACACTCCCACACCCAAAATGGGGGATCATAATCCACATCCTGAAAAAAATGATAACCCACAACCTACAACTGTCCACGATGGACTCATCAGCTAAGCGATTGGAAAAATGGCGGCTCTCACTCGTCAACTAGGACTAGGACAATTAAGGACTGCACCTGCAAACAGAACATGAAACTTCTTATTACACGGTTAAGAAGGATACTATCACACAGCTATGGCAACAATTGGAACACCTTAACGACGAAGTTTTGGATAAGTATGCGGACCCAACCTTAGCTGGCTATGACTCAAGACGATATATTAATCCCTAACAAGAGGCTCAGTCAGCGATCATCAAATTCACGACTGTCAACCGAAACGATCACTCTGCCTCTCCATCACTGGCTAGACCGACTGCACTACCCTTGCCCACAATTACCATTAACAAATTTGACGGCGAATCCATAAAGTGGACATCATTTGCCGATCTCTTTAAAAGGGTTGTTCAAGAGCAACAAATGTTTTATGCTCATAAAATGTGGTACCTAAAGACCCATGTCGCTGCAGAAGCAGAAAATCTCATACGGCATCTCGCCATTTCTGAAGAGAACTACCAAGCTGCTTGGCAATTGCTGCAGGATCACTACAACAACATGAGGTTGATGGCGTCAACAGCAATTCAGAGACTGCTCGACCAACCATCAGGGGCTTATACGCTAAGTGCTGTCAAGCGATTGCACGACACCATAAGGGAGTGCTTAGCAGCCCTCTCTAACATGGGGCTCCAAACTACGTCATGGAATCCGCTTTTATTTCACCTTTTCGTTAAAAAGGTCGACAAAACAGTTTACACTCAATATGAGCAATCCATCTCTAACCCAAAGGAGTTAGAACCAATCAGCAGATTTCTTACTTTCCTCGAAAAATATTTCCAAACTCTAGAAGCAATGGGACAAAAAGAGAAATCCTCTCCGCTGCCAGAAATGTGGAAAAAGGCACCATACTCTAGTTCATTTGGAATCAACATCTCAATCACACATGTTATCCTCTAACGTAAATAAATCTACTAGTAAGGAAACTCCTGCAACAAGAGAAGAAAACAAACCCCGATACAATCAACAACGCTGAATTGCCAATCAACGGAACACGCAGCATCTTTGGTCGCCACGCCAAAGGTAGAAGTCAATGGTATGGCAGTAAACTATGCAAACAAGAGACCTTATGTTCTCCTGGGAACATCACTGGTCAAGGTCAAAACAAATGATTTAACAATCGAAAGCAAGGCTATCCTCGATTCAGTATCACGATTTTACCTTATAACAGAAAGATTAGTAACGCGACTCAGGCTCCCAATAAGACCATCATCCGTTTCTATCAATAGTATTGGAAAAAATAGGATCAAGGTTCAACACCAAGTCAACATTGAACTTCAATCTCGAGTGAATAATTTTTCAACGCGATTGGAAGCCTTTGTACTTCCACAAATCATTACTCCCCAACCAGCGCAACCACTTTACATCGAAAAATGGTCCATTCCAAACAATGTCACCCTGGTGCACACAACCTTTAATCGGCCGGACAAAATTGATCTACTGTTGGGAGCGGAATATTATCACCAATTAATCACCATCGGCCAAATCAAACTGGCTGATGATCTTCCAATATTGAAAAATACAACCTTCGGCTGGATAATGGCAGGAAAGGTATCTAGCGAGAAACTATCAGCGACAACATGCAGTATATGTACTGAAGACGATACATTGACGATGACAATTGAACGATTTTGGAAACTTGAGGAAATCGAAAGTCCACAACAGCACCTATCCCCCTTTGATGCACAATGTGAATAACACTTTAGTCAGCATACTCGATGCAATGAAAACGGAAGCTTCGTTTTTCGGCTTCCATTTTGTGATGACACATCTATTTTGGGAGACTCACACATTATAGCTTTTAACCGTTTCCTCTCATTAGAGCGTCGTCTAGCAATAGACCCTTCATTAAAGGAACAATATACCCAATATATGAAGAATTATGAAGCGTTGGGATACATGACGAAAACTAATTTAGCTGATCTCGAAGGATCTAAGTACTTTATTCCTCACCACTCAGTGTTACGTCCTGAAAGCAGCGCCACCAAACTTCGGCTTGTTTTCGATGCCTAATCAAAAACATCGTCAGGAATATCATTAAATGATATATTGCATACTGGACCGCCACTACATAATGAACTGTTTACTATTTTGCTTCGATTTAGGCTGCCCCGTTTCGTTTTTACAACAGATATAGAGAAAAATGTATCGCCAATTCGCGATTTCAGATAATCCTATGGTGAAATAATGTCACTGAGCCTATAAGTTATTTCAAGCTAAACACAGTTACCTATAAAACCAGGCCAGCCCCATACCTTGCCATAAAATGTTTAAAGGAAATAAGCAAAACTATCAAGAGTCAATTTGAATTAGCTGCTACGTTCTTGGATAAAAACTTTTATGTTGATGGTGGATTAGGGGAGCCGACTTTCTGACTACAGCACTAGAAACTCAACGCCAACTGCAACACGTCATGGCAATGTACGGCTTTAACTTAAGAAAATGGTGCACTAATCATACTCAGCTCCTCCACAATATCCCAGGTCGTGATCAAGAATTCAATTTAGATCTCTCAACTGACGATAGCAACTATACAAAAACATTAGGGTTAACATGGTTACCTAAAAATGATCTGCTAAAGATTAAAGTCAGCCTTCAACCAATAAAGGCTGTAACTAAACGCAATGTAACTTCAGATCCGGCGCGGATATTTGACCCACTCGGGCTCCTATCCCCAGTAGTTGTCAAGGCAAAAATATTCATCCAGGAATTATGGATGCTGAAACTATCATGGAATGAAGCAGTTCCTTTAGAAAGTAACACTCTCTGGCGGCGGTTTCGAAATAGTCTAAGTGAGCTTGAAAACTTTCAAGTCCATCGCCATATCTACAAAGGAGAGACTCCTTCGAGTACCTAGCTGCATGTCCTTACCGATGCTTCAGAGAAGGTATATGGAGCAGCAATATACGTCCGCACTTCTCTTTCAAATAAAATTCTTAGTGTATACATACTTTGTGCGAAAACTCACATAGCACCACTTAAAAAACAAACGTTACCTAGGCTGCTCAGTTGGGAGCTAATCTAGCTGCAAAAGTCAAAAGCAGTTTGGAAATGGCCTCTGCACCAACATTTTTCTGGTCTGATTCAAAGATAGTGCTGACATGGATAAATTCAAGATCTTCTTATTTTCATACCTTTGTAGCAAATAGATTCGCTGCTATTCATGAATCTACTCTCCCCGACCAAAGGCGACATGTAAGCTCACAAGACAATCCAGCAGACATCATATACCGAGGATTGGACCCACCACAGCTGCAGCAAATACCACATTGGAAACAGAATCTTCACAACTAACTTGCATCTTCCCAAGATGAGAACCCGCTACAGAGTGTAAACCACAGAAATTTGTTTAAAACCCTTCAGCGAATTATGGGATATGTTTTCAGATTCACAAAAATGCCAGAACTCCCAAGGCAGACCGACAAACTAGACGAGCTCTGACTCCCGTTGAGCTCCATGATTCACTTCTTATCATCGTTAGAGCGACTCAAAGGTGTGCATTTCCAGAAGACATCAATCAGTTGCAAAGACAGAAAAAACTTAAAGGATGAAGTCCGATCAAAAGTCTGTCACCATTTTTCGATGTAAATTGCATCTTAAGAGTCGGAGGCGGGCTCGAAGTCAACTTTGCTATTCGATACAAGACATCCAATGCTCCTGCCGTATTATGACATAGTCAGCTGACTAATATATGAGCCAATACATAAGGAAAATAAACATTGCAGAGCCCAAGCCCTCCTCGCAGGCGTCCGACAACGTTTTTGGACCATCAAAGGAAAACACTTAGCACGAGAAACCATTCATAAATGCGTTTTCTGTGCAAGATCAAAACCAAAACTGCATCAGCAGATTATGGGAAACTTGCCGGCAACAAGGGTTACCTCTGCAAGACCATTCATAAATGCCGGAGTTGACTATTGTGGTCCTACATGGGTTCACTTCAAAACCAGAGGGAAACGACCACAAAAGGCAGTATTCTGCTGTTTCACCACGAAAGCACTACATCTAGAACGTGCAAGTGAATGTGCAAGTAAAATCATTACTTTCCATTTCATCCCTCCACGAGCACCGCATTTCGGAGGATTATGGGAGGCAGCAGTTAAGTCAGCCAAAAAACTATTAGTCAAAGAACTGGCAACTGCGTCCCTAACGTATGAAGAAATGGAGACTGTGGTCATAGAGGTCGATGCTTTTCTTAATTCCAGACCTCTAACAGCACTATCAAATGACCCTAACGTTTAACTTTGCCATGAGTTATGGAAAAATTAATAATTCTAAAATTGGACGATTTATTATTGGTGCTTCTGTCTTTAAGGGTTTGTGTACATATATACAACGAAGTGTATGATGCCGCGATAATTGTGATAAAAGTAAAATTTCGAAATGGACAGGAAGTATTATTTCGAAAATTTTTGACTGAAAAATGTTTCGTTAAAAAAGACACAATATAAAGTCAGTTATTGATAAAGTTATAAGTTTCGCCTATGGACTTAAGCTTAGAGCGCATGTTTCGAATCACTTAAAGGACTACATGAATCTTTCGTTTGAGGATTATCTTAAGTTCAGGCTGCTTATGTATCTCTTTAAAATTGTAAAAACTCAAAAACCTGTTCAAATTGCGAACATGTTAACTTTTTCCTGATCTACCAGAAATCCTCAAATACTGATTTCTCGTATATATTATGCTGTTTATGAAAGATCGTTTTTAGTTCGTGTAGCACGCACTTGGAATAGCTTGGAAATTGGCCTACGTTCTTTTGCTATGCCCTTAACCTCCTTTAAGAGTAAGATATATAAGCTTTTTCAAACCAATTAAAACTTCTCAGTTACATTCTACTATGATTGACGTGTCACGATTGTCTTTGGACCTTAGGTTTATTATTTGTTCAAACCTTATTTGGCTTGTGATTGCAATGTATTAACTTAATATAAAATTGATCTCAATTTTTTACTATTAATTTTAAACACTTATGTACATACATTCTTTTATTTAACATGTATATAAACTCACTTGTTACATAGAATTAAAATTTGTTATACTGGTAATATTTTTTATAGGCCAAAAGGCCTCTTGTATTACTTATCTGAAATAAATAAATAAATAAATTTATCTAGATTCTAAATTCAACACGAATTTACAATTTGAAATGCATCGCTGGGCATCTAGTATTTTTGTATTATAACTAATTTTTACATGTAAACCATACTTCAATAATAATTGTTAAAATAGGTAATTAATAGTTCAAAAGGGTAATAATAGTAGTAATAATAATTCATAAAATCTAAGTAATAATTCACAAAGGTATGTTATAATTAATAAAGGTGAGTAATTCATAAAGTAAATAAAATTTGGAGGGTCATAAATACCGATTTGATGCAACTTTGAACATCTTGGGGCCCCTTGACAGATATAGTCAATGTTTATAAATGTTTGTAATTCTTGTGCTAGACACTGGTGGATTCTATCAAGTCTTTTAAGAAAATTTCCTCTTGGGTGTATTGTTCCGGCAATATGTTGATATAAACCTATTGATAAATTTTTTGAAATTGTTGTTGTTCCTGAGATGTAACCTCTGCAACTAATTGTTGCAACTTGTTATGATTAAATATCCAGTGGCATTGTAGTGATTGGAGAAGTCATGATATTTTGGTGCATTAAATTTAGTGTTGTTGCTGATGTATTAGATCTTTCTTGTTCCTTATTAAAACTCGCTGCTTCTTTACTGGATGTTTCGAAATTGGTAGTATAACTTGATGTTGGTAAGTAATTTACTGTATAGCTACTTTAAACATCCTGCGGCCCCTTGACAGACATACTCAATATTTATAGGTTTTGTGCTAGACGCTCCAGAGCTCGCACAGCATTTAACAGAATGCGGTTCGGACTAGCATTTTAACTCCTGGAGGAACGTCTGTTGCGGTTGGTTGCCCTCTCAGGTGGTGAGCGTGATTTTTGTTTTGGGCGACGGTATGGACCAAGCCTGTCATGTACTCTGCCGCGAAGAGGGCAGGAGGCACTCTGGATTGTTCCAGTTTGGCGTGATGGTGAAGGCCTCCGTTGTGGTTGATGCAGCAGAGTGTGATGTGCCCACCCACATTTCTGGCACACATCCGCAGACGTACAGTTGTCAGTACTATGGGTTCTGGCTAAGCAATTCCGGCAGTAATTATGGATCCGGACTTGGTGCTGGCGGGTATCTATGCTCATGTTGAAGAAAGTTCTGCAGAATCTCAACGGATGGTATCGCTAACAGACCAGGCACTGATGTACATCGGGTTTCCTCGGAGCCCCGTGAAGTAGAATGAACATTAATATAGGAATATCGTATGCAAAAAGACAATTGAATGGGAATGGGGTTTTGGATTTTTATGTAGCTGGGAAAATACGGGGAGGGAGGTAATCTAAACCAGTGATTAATTTGGGTGTCAAATACTTTCTAACGCGTTTATGGGTAGAACACAGAGCTTATGAATTGGTCTTGTAATTATTCCATTTTGTGTTTTCAGATCTGTGACACGGACTAAACCATCATTACCGAGGTATATTTTACAAACGCGCCTTAATCGCCATTCGTTAGGAGGGAGCAAATCATCTTGGACCACGACAAGCTGACCAACAGATAAATTTGCTTCGGGGTTTTGCCATTTGTACCGTTTTTGGAGCTCTTTTAGATACTCGTCTTTCCATCGTTGAGAGATGGTGTAAAACCACCAATCTCCCCCATCGATCTCGTAAAGTGATAGCTCCCGTGGGACTTTCAGGGAAGCTATTAATGGTGAGCCACGGAGGAAGTGACCAGGGGTAAGTGCAAGCAATTCGTCAGGATCGTCGCACATGGGGGACAGAGGTCTTGAGTTGAGCACGGACTCTATCCTGGTCAGAAGAGTTGGGAACTCTTCAAAGGTATATTTGTTGTTTTGGGCTACCTTTTTAAAGTGTATTTTAAATGATTTTACACCAGCCTCCCATAATCCTCCCATATGAGGGGCGTTTAGGGGAATGAAATGCCACTGAAAACCATGGGATGAGTATTTTTCTATAATATCCTGTGATACAGCACTTATGAATTGGTCATATTCCATGCGAAGAGATCGCTCTGCACCTACAAAGTTGGTTCCGTTATCAGACATTACTTTCTTCGGTAAGCCACGGTGGCTAATGAAACGACTAAATGCCGATAGGAAGGAGTTTGTGCTGAGATCGGAGCAGAGTTCGAGATGAATTGCTAGGGTACAAAAACACACGAAAATTCACACATATCCTTTTCGATAAGGAGCATTTCTTAACATTGAGGTTTTTATGGAGAAAGTCCCTGCAAAATCTAAACCAGTCATGGTAAAAGGCAATGAAAATGAGCATCTTTCTAAGGGGAGGGCCCCCATTAATTGGGACTTTACCCTCTGTTTGTGCCGGACACAGGTGAAACATTTTCGGACGCAGAGTCGAATAGCTGACCGCAGTCGTGGAAAGAAATATTCTTCTCTCACTGCCTGTAGCATTAAGTTAGTTTCGCATGGATAAGGAGATTATGCATAAAGTCGACGAAGATTTTGCAAAAAAAGGAGCTTACGGGAAGAATTATTGGGTGCCACTCATTATACGAAATTGCAGAGTTAGCTAGTCTTCCATATGTACGAATAATATTATTTTCATCAAGGTACGGATTTAAGGGATACAGAGCAGTTTTTTTGCTGACGTTCTCGAATTTACTTAAAGTGTGAAATTCTGAGCTGTAATGTAACAGCTGAGCCAGATGGATCAATTTACATTTGGTTTTTGAAAATTCATCATGATCGATAAATCGAACTTTCTTTAACATAATTGCTACTGCTTCAGCGGAAGATAGGTTTTGAGACTTTGAGACAAGCATCAGCGACGAGTTAGGGCGACTGTCGACTCTTCCCTTAAGGGTATCCAGAAACCGGAGTACGTACGTCATGACTCGAATCGCCTTGTCCCATTTTGAAAATCGGCTAAGTACGTCATCACTAATGGACAAGTGGAAAACTTCAACTTTCCGTTTTTTCTCAAGAGAGTTTTTGCCAGGGATTATGGGCGTTGGCCATTCTTCTGGAGACTTTTGAAGCCAAACTGGCCCCCTCCACCATAGGTTGTTATTCACGAGCTGTTCAGGATCACAGCCACGAGAACCAAGTTCTGCCGGGTTTTCAGAGGAGCGTACATGACGCCAGGAGACATTTCCAACGTTTCGTATTATTTGCGCAGTTCGGTTTGCGACGTAAGTTTTCCAAGCGTTTGGAGGTTTTTCTAACCAGCTGAGCACGATAGTCGAGTCGCACCAAAGGTGCAGTTCACAATTCTGGCAAGGAATAGAATTTGTGATTTGTTTTATTAGTTTTGACAGTAAAATGGCTCCGCACAACTCCAGCCGCGGTAGATTTACTGGGTTAATAGGGGCTAACTTTGTTTTTGACACAAAGAGATGTGATTTTATGACAGAAGTGGACTGTATGCGGAAGTACAACGCCGCGCAGTATGCTTTTCCGATGCATCACAAAAACCATGAATTTGGGTTGGTAGGGTAGGATCAAAATCTATCCATATGGGTATCTTTATATTCGAAATGAGTGGAAGATTTCTGACAAAGTTGTTCCAACTTTAAGCATTTTAAGAATTTTTATTAGCTTTATTGTTATATAGAATATTGACTTGAATCAAAAATACCAACATTGTTAAAGTTTAAAAAAAAACTCACAGGGTAATAGCCCTTTTTTACCTAAAATTTTTGTGTAATTTTTTCGGCGCTCTCTCTTGATTCCGCTGTTTCGGGGTTAAAAACTTTTGTAGTGAATCCTAAATAATCTATTATTATATTTATTATTATTTTATATGTAAGTAAACTTATTACACTTACTGTTCTTATTATTACTTTTGCACACGGCACTCTATTAATATATTATTATATTTATTACACATACTGTTCTTATTATTACTTTTGCACACGGCACCCTATTAATATTACTACCATTTTTACAACAAACATTTATACCTTTAATACAATTGTTCTCTTTTATATTACAACAATTGTATTGTTCAATGCTGAAATGTTTGTTATTGCTATACAACAATTATGTTTAATGTATTTTATATTTTTTTTTTCAAACTACAATTATATTTAGTGAATAAGAAATTTTGTAGTTTTAGAATACAGTTAGTTTAGAATATAAGGAACAAATTTTTGAAAATAAAATTAATTAATACTTTGCCTTCAATCGGCATTACTAATTCATAAACATTTAAATTTTTATCTTTGCCTTAAATCGGCAAGTGCATACTGGCATTCATCTGCCATTTACTTTTATTTGCCAGTGGCGTTTATTAGCGCCGGCTATTTAAATACTTTCAAGTACAATAAAAATACTACCCAAACACCAACCTTTACATGGCGATCCTGCCAAACATTGGCGACCACAAATTATCCGAAGGAGCACCTGAAGCTGAACCACCATCCTGGGAAATTGCGTCCGAAATATGGTTGCAGATCGGCCGACTGGAAGCCGTAAAGGACAACTACAAAAACAAATAACTTTTTGTAATAATATTTTTTTTTAAATTCTTTAAAATAAAAATATTTTTTTTCATTTATATAAATAATGAAAATTTTTTTTCGCACATGTATGTATACATACAAATACATTTTGATGAAATATATTAAAATAATATATTATAAACATATACAACATGAATTTTTTAAAACACATGCTGAAATGTACATAATAATATTATTTTCAATATAAAAATAAATACTGCACTAATCATCACTAAACTTTTTCACATAAAAAAAAAACTTTACTACACCCGGCAAATTAAATAAAATCCAATTATGAAATAGAATTTCACAATAAAAAGGAATGTCAAAAATTTTAAAAAATCACCACACTGAGGTGAATAAATGCGACACTATATATATAAGTTAAAAATGTGAAAAGTAAGAAAATAAATAAGAGTTGCCATAGTGGATCAAACTAAAATAGAATTTAAAAATAGTATTTACATGCGACTAAAACCCTTCCTATATTAAATGGAAACCATAGAAAAATTTATAACAGAATTAGAGAAAATTGAAATAAATATTAACAAAAGTAAAAATAGAATTTACACCGAAGAATATAAATTAGAAAAATTAAAACGTTTGCAATCAATAAAAACAGAATTTGAAAAATGTTCTCAATCATTAATTAAAGAAAATTGCGAAAAATTAATTAAAAAATTTGAAGAAATATATAGTAGAGTGTTACCACTTATAAAAAATCTTCTAACAAAAGAAAACAAAGATACTAATTTAAAATCAGACGAAGAAGTAGGTAATATATCAAATATGGCTCATTTTGACATAAACGTCTTAGGTAAAAATCTACATGTGTTTAAGGTTCCGTATGAGGCGTTGGAAGACTTTTTGTTGCAAACAGAACTATTGCACGATATGATTCTTGCAGAAGATAGAGAGCTTTTTATAAAATATGTTTACAATTTTAAATTAATTGCAAATGTTCGTAGCACAATTGTACGTGCAAGCAGAACAACAATAACATTTTTAGAGAAAAAATCTAAACCAAAAATGTAACAACGAGAATGACAATAACGGCTCAAATAAAAAGCCTGATCAACTTTTTATATGGGAATGTACGTCAATCTCAAATGTCAAAAATATAAAAATAAATTAAAATTTTAATTAGATTTAAAAATCAAAATACCCGATATTGCAATTAGTGATGTAGAGATAGTAATTAGGTGCAGCGATAATCCATCGAACATACAAATGTCATTGGAGAAACTTTTACCAAAAATGCTATCCCTAGGTATACACAAATTAGCAGTAAAAAAATAATGATGTTATTTTCAAAAATATAAACATTGAACAATCTAAGAATATTTTTAATAAATTAAAAAGAAATGAGTGTGAAAATTTAAATATTTTATTATATAGAGAACCCATAAGAATCACAGACAAAAATCGTCAAACCAATTTACAACCCTGAAAATTATGCCCAAGAATTGAGGTTCAGATTACAATATTCTATAACTAAAGCAAGAGAATATTTAGAAAAGTCGAAACAAAAACGAATAGACAAATGTTTAAAAACTAATCCCCTAAATTTAAAAGAAGGAGACTTAGTACTCGTTCGAAAATTTAACAGAAAAAAAAATCAGGCACCATATCATGGTCCATATAAAATAGTCAAAAGAAAAGGAGTCAATTCTATTTTAGAAATAGGTAATGAATTTAAAGAATACCATAATAATAATTTAAAAAAATATTAAAAACAAAAAAAAAAAAAAAAAAAAACACAAAACAAAAACAAACAAATTTTAAATTTTAATCCTAAAAATTGTAAAATTTTTCTTTAGGGGAAGGGTGTAGTGAATCCTAAATAATCTATTGTTATATATATTATTATTTTATATGTAAGTAAACTTATTACACTTACTGTTCTTATTATTACTTTTGCACACCGCACTCTATTAATATATTATTATATTTATTACACATACTGTTCTTATTATTACTTTTGCACACGGCACCCTATTAATATTACTACCATTTTTACAACAAACATTTATACCTTTAATATAATTGTTCTCTTTTATATTACAACAATTGTATTGTTCAATGCTGAAATGTTTGTTATTGCTATACAACAATTATGTTTAATGTATTTTATATTTTTTTTTCAAACTACAATTATATTTAGTGAATAAGAAATTTTGTAGTTTTAGAATACAGTTAGTTTAGAATATAAGGAACAAATTTTTGAAAATAAAATTAATTAATACTTTGCCTTCAATCGGCATTACTAATTCATAAACATTTAAATTTTTATCTTTGCCTTAAATCGGCAAGTGGATACTGGCATTCATCTGCCATTTACTTTTATTTGCCAGTGGCGTTTATTAGCGCCGGCTATTTAAATACTTTCAAGTACAATAAAAATACTACCCAAACACCAACCTTTACACTTTAATATATTATTGATCATAAGTCCTACAATATAGAACGAATATAAACGATATAGGTATCATTTCAAATGCTCTAATTAACTCATTTAATTAAATTAAAATCATCATTAAAGAAGCATAACTTACGTACTTCATCGGTGACAGCTTTCAAGTATACACCAAATAAAAGCTTAGTAAGTTCTCTGTAAAAGTGAAAAGTCAGATAAAAAAATTGAATTTCACTCGCAATGGGTAAATTGTTTTAAAAAATTTGTATACCAGTATAAAGGTATTTTAGAGAAGTTTAGAGTGATATCCACATCGTTCCATATCCGTTCCATATTTTAGAACTTATGGCCAATAATAAATAAGTTTTGAACCCCGTAACTCCGGAGCCAAAAGAGATATATAAGATGAATTTTTTCGGTCAAAGCGAATCCATACAAAGTGATGTGAGTGGCGAATTCTAGCAGCATTTCTAGTGTTGTGTTCGTGTAGTCTGCTGCGGCGAATGTGTTTATAGCTTTATTAAACACATTCGCCACAGCAGACTACCACCTGTTTAGAGTCCTAGCGTTAAAAAATTCAAAATTTTTATGTTTGTAAACATACAAAACACGAACAATTTTGTTAAAAATTATTAAATTCGTTTTAAATTGTACCTAAATGACATGAAACATATACACATACTTAAATTATAAATATGTATGTACATAATAATTCAGCGTTCTTTAGTGTTTTATTTTTCGTAATACACAATTCTTGCAAAAACTTATTATTTCTTTTCTTGTCTTTTCTTTTAAAGTTCAGTGTTTGTGAAATATGCCTTCAGTAAAGAGACTACACAAAACTTTAATCTTTTTCAATGTGTTTAAAAAGAATTGTTAATGCGAATATAATGTTTTAAAATTTTTATTCGTTAACACGGATAATTTGATATTCTAGATTAGGGTCTGCAATCAATTATCATCAGCATTATCAAGCTTTTACTGTAATGATTTTTGTTATTTTGCTTATAAAATACTGTTAATTTGAAACATCAATTGACATGTTCTAACAAATTTTTTTACCGCAGTTGAAGATGTGTGTTTATTTCTTTTAATTTGATGTCCGTATGCTAAGAATGTATAACTATGCATGTTTAATGTATATATGTACATATATATATATATATATATATATATATATATATATATATGTATACAAATTTATGTAGCAAAATGAAAAGAAAAACACACACAAATTCCTTACTGTTTTAACTTCCAAATTTAATAAAAGTTGCAGTCAAACCAAAAGTTATTCGAACATGTCGTCCGGTGTACAACTTGTTTGTGTATAGGTTAGTTGAAGAAAAGCAAACACACTTATTAGAATTTATTAAACGCTGGGCTCGAATCGTTACATCCGTGAACGTATCGGTAATCGTACGAAAATAAAATACGTCATACGATAATCGTATGAACTGAATGGTATTACCACATACGATTGTGAACGGATCGTAATTATTACTTTAATTCACAACAGCTCAGTATTGTGAACAGTAGAATTGATTCACAATAAGTGTAAAAGTGTCAAAAAATAAAAACTATTTGAATAAAAACTAGAAATGGATCCAACACTAATTTTTTATTTAAGTTCAAGTGATAGTGAAGAAGATGAAAGAATAATACGGAGGCAGCTGAGAGATAGAAGTGACCCATTGGCTTTGTCGAACACAGCGTAAGTATTGTTGGGTCTACTATTATTGGGTCTACTATTAGAGATCAAATAAAACATTCTTTAGTAAACTAAAATAATAAAATGCATTTTAAACAATTTTATTTATTTGTTGTGGCTTAGCAATCTTAGCAAAAAAGCAAAAGAAAAATTGCTTTTCAAAAAACTTTACAAACATCATAACACACAATTTTCTTTATTCAATATGGATGTGTTTACATTCTACAAACCTATGTACATATATACAATTAGACAACCGTTGGTTGCCAATAAAAGTATTTATGATTTTATAATTCGCAATTTTTTTTGCGAGTTCATATACAGTGGACGTCCAATAGTACGAATTATATAATGTCAGGCCTTTTCGTAATGTTGGAAAATTCGTACTATTGGACAAAAATTTTACTCCATTTTATATAAAATAAAACATATCCAAATAGTTTAATTTAAATTATTTTTTTATTTAAAACAAAACAATGTAAAAAAACTTAAAAAATATTCAAATTTATGTCAAATCAATAAGTATGAAAGCATACATTTGTACATATGTATGTATGTAAATAGATACTAAAAGTATAAAATATATTTGTTAAACAAAATCAGTCATTAGGCATGTTTTATTTTGTAGTTTCATTTCTACTGCAATTTCTTGAATAGATCTCAATAAAAGTGTCTTGGAAATTTGAATATTGTTTACAACAGCCCATTGAATGCATGTGTCAAAACATTTAATCGCATCTTCATGTTTAACTTTCGGCAATGGGTTCGAAGGAACCACAATTTGGCATCATCGCTATCATTATCTTGCTCAATTTTTTCATTTGGGTCGTCAATATTCCAATCCTGCAAATCATCATAATTAAAGTTAGAATGTGCAAAATTTTCATTAAGTAAATTTAAGCAATGACTGATTGTATGCAGTTCTTCTCCATATCTTATGATGAAAGCGGAAGATCATCTTCATCATCAAAACCGCTGTTACCTAAAATGTTTTTCCAACATTTTTTTAGCATATCAGCGGAGAGTTTTTCCCATGACATTGCAACTAAAGATATTGCTTCAAATAAATCTATCTTTTTGAGAGATGCTGTAAAGTCTTCAGATGAGGCCGCAACTTTTGATAGCAGACTGCTACGATAATTAAGCTTTAAAAGTCTGATCGCATTCTGATCCATCGGTTGTATTAGTGAGGTCACATTGGGTGGCATACACACAACCCAAATTTTTCCATCTTTAGTTACGTGCACCAATTCTTCTGCAGGTGGGTGACTTGGAGCATTATCGAGCAAGAGAAGCGCTTTCATGGGGAGGCCTTTGGCTTTTAAAAAGTTTTCCACCTGCAAATGTTCATGGCTAAACTCCATAGAAATTTTAGTTTAATAACAACTCACCTCTTGAACAAAAATTGTAAAAAACCAATTTTTAAAAAGAGAAGCATTCATCCAGGTAGATTTTGAGTTTCCATAAGCAACAGGCAAATTTTTGTTACGAAAACATCTTGGTTTTTGGGCTTTTCCGATCACAAAAGGCTTAATCTTTTTTGTTCCCTCCGCATTCGCACAAATTAAAAACGTTATTCTCTCCTTTGAGAGTTTTCTGCCAGGTGCAGAATTTTCGCCCTGATGTACGTACGTTTTATCGGGCAACATTTTCCAATAAAGTGCGGATTCATCTGCATTAAAAATCGCTTCATGTGTAAGGCCGTGCTCCTCAATAATGGCAGCTAATTTATTGATGAATGGAGCCACAAGTGCCTTTGAAGATGATAGCTTTTCGCCAGATTCTTTAAGTAGTCTTATACCAAAGCGTTTTTTGAATTTCGTGAGCCAGCCATCACTGGCAAAAAAGTCTCCTTTATAAAACTTTCCGTGAAATTCCAGAACTTTCGATTTTAATTGGTTACTCCCTACTGGAATATGAAATTTTCTTTGACATAAAAACCACTCGTACAGCGCATCTTCCATTCTTTTAAATTCTCCAGTTGCTATTCTGTAGCGGGACTTTAGTGCACCTGTTGCAGCTAAGAGCTGCGCCTTTTGTTTTCTTATAGTGCAAATGGTTGATTTGGATAACCCATACTTGCTACAAATTTCATATAGAGATTTTCCACTTTCACAGTCTTCTATAATTTTTAGTTTATTTTCCAAAGTTATTTGTTTCTTTTTGAGTTCTTTTACTTTAAACATTTCGTATTCATCATATATAGAAAACACGACACAATACACTTGCTACCACTATTAAATTTCACAGCAACTAAATACAAATTTAGCAATTGGCCGCAGAAAAAAAAACAAGAAAAAACGCAAAAAATGTAAATCAAGCATATTCTTTCAAAAACTACCGTTATTCGTATTATCGAGTAGTAAAAAAATTTTGTATTCGTACTACAGAACTGGCAATGCAAAAAAATTGCCTTTCGTACTAATGGAAATTCGTGGAAACGAAAGCGCGTACTATTGGACGTCCACTGTATGAATAAATGAGTTTTGGAATTTTCAAACATAAATGGTAAAGATCTACTGATGAGTTGGTATTTAGTAGTGATGTTACGAATACTCGTATTCGTATTCGACTATTCGACTATTCGCCTGTTTTAAGATATTCGTATTCGTATTCGCCAAATTCAAGCGAATAATTTTCCCATATATTTTCCAAAAAAAAATCATACAAAAGTTTAAAAAAAGTACATAAAATGTAAAAAAATATATATTAATTGTTATTAAAAAAACCCATTGTATTTCACGCAGAGTAAAAAAACAAAATCTGAAAGTATGTAAGTAAAATAATTAAAAAATCTTCTGTAGAGGTTTTCAAATTCGGCATCTTAATGCATTAATAATGTTAAATCACAAAATTTTTTTTTTCATTTATAGTTACTAACGCAAAGGCTGGGATTTTTTCAAATTTAATTTGAAATATAAACCTCAAAAGAAATATTCATATTCGTATTCGGCGAATACTGTTTTAAATATTCGTATTCGCGAATACTAAAAATTGATATTCGTAACATCACTAGTATTTAGCAATCAACGAAATTCATATAGATTTGCTAAGCCACGACAAATAAATAAAAATTTTTAAAAACACAAGCTCTTGAGTATTTGCTCGAATAAATGTCATATTTTGTAAAATGCATTTTATTGAATTCATAATTTATTCTATATTATATATGTATGTATGTAAATTTTTAGAATTAAAAGGTACATATGTATGTATCACATTCATGTTTGTTATTCCAGTTATTAAAACTTACAACCAAAAAAAATCTTAAAAACGAAATTGTTATTAATTTATTATTGTTTTTCTAAGAGCTCAAGTTGTTTTCGTTTTAGTTTTAGTTTAACTTCTGCTATCTCCATGTATTTGTTATGTTCATCTTCTTTTATTTGTAGCAGCCGCTCTTGAACTTGCAACAATCTTTCCAATTTTGCATCCATATTTCCTTGAAAATCGGTTGCGGCCTTAATATTTTTTTCTAATAACAACATTTTTTTATCGATATTTTTGGTTTTCTTAACAGATTTTCTGAAAACAGTTTTATTGCAGGTGGGCATATCAGCATCCAAACTGCTTTCGCTAGAAATTTCAGGCTGTTGCCTAATGCATGGAGTTGCGGTATTACCAAATGTCGGTATTGATTTATTGCCTTCAACTGCTGCTTCCAATCCGGCTGCCTCAATTAAAAGCTCCTCATTAGGCGTCAGCAACTTTTCCTCATAAGGACCTCCTCCGGTCTGTTTTTTGGCAAATTTATTAAATGACAGTTTCTTTTTTGCCTGGTATTTTTGGTCAGCATAGGCCTGTAATCAAAAACCATCGATATTAATATGTACATTTATGTATGTATACATATACAAAGATATTTTTGTTGATATTTTTTGGCTTCAGTTTCAAAAATAAAAAATGAGCGAAAATAATTTTTTAAAATCGAAGTACGGGAATAAAAAAGTAACAAATTGAAAACAAATTTATCGACCTTTTTCCACATCTTTAACTGGCGGTCCAACCGAGTTCAGAGTCTTCGTAAGATCATCCCACAGGCGGTTCGCTTATCCTTGTGCACAATTTGACAGCAAATTTTTCGCCAAGTTTGGATGCTCGTTCATAAACTCTGCCATTACTTTTGTTTAGGATTAAGTTTGTTGTAGTTAGTCCTAAATAATCAAGGCATTACAACAAATACTATTTTTTTAAATAAAAAATAACTTACATTTTCTCTTATATTCCAAATTTTGTATATGCATTCGTACGCACTTTTACTAACGGATGACATTTCGTACAAAGCATACATTCAGTTTTAAGATAACGTGTGTCATAATCCCGATTATTGTGAATTGTGGTACGTTCACGTATGTTATAATCTCAAAAATGTATTTTTACGTGACGAGTTGTACGTTCACGGATGTAATGATTCGAGCCCTGGATAAGGTTAAGTAGTTTCTTGTGTGTTTATTTTTTTTTAATTTGATCTCCGTATTCTAAGAAAGTGTAACTATGCATGTACACTTGTATATCTATATACAAACTCAGATAGCAAAATTAAAAGAAAAACATACACAAATTCCTTGCTGTTTTAACATCCAAATTTAATAAAAGTTGATATCAAACCAAAAGCTATTCGAACATGTCGTCGGGTGTACAACTTGTTTGTTGTAAGTTATGTAGTTGAAGAAAAGAAAATTTAATTTTTCGAGTTTTCCCGAAAGTTTTCCCCTAACTTTTTTTATACAAACCATCTCCTGAAAACTCCAAACCAAATAAAAAAAATTAGACAAATCGATCCAGCCGTTTTCAAGATATGCTATGACATACTACATGGACCGGTTTTCTTTTATATAATATACATAGATATTTTTTAATTTACATATGGATATCTCTGCACCTGTATCCACTAGAAGCTCTAGTTTATTATCTAAGCCTCTGCATAGTATCGTTATGGAATTATCTACATATCTACGTTTGTATAATTTTCGGCGCTCTAGAAAACTCTTCACGTTGTCCAGCCTTATAGGTTTCCCTAATTATTTATTATTTCTGCATTATTATTTTTTGTATTGCCGTTGCGATTCCTAAATTGCATAGTATTACTAATATGTATTATGTGACGTAAAATTTGTGCTGTTATTTCTACCGTTATTATTGTTATCAGCATTCCTATTGTGATTGTTCGTACTACGATACGTGTTGTAGTTTTGGAAACCCTGTTAATTACTATTGTACCTCTGAAAATTATTAATATTGTAATTATTATGGCGGTAATTGTTGACGTAATAGGAATTTTGATTTCTATTATTGTTAAATCTTTGGAGTTTATTATCTTTTCTACCGATTCTAAAAATACTACTAATAGTAATGTTTGTATGTTTCATTCTGCCGTAATGCATCTTTCTTCTGCCACAATAAAAGTTTTTGGGTGATTCGCTAACAAAATGCTTTGATACTCTATATTAATTCCTTTTACAAAAATGTTTAGTGCCCTATTCTCGCTCATTGCATTTTTCGCTTCTACTGTAGGGTTCTCCATTGATTTTATTTCAAATTTCATTAATTGGTCTGCAAGCAGTGATATCTTCCCCATAAGTCGATATATCTAAATAACTTGTTGCAAATTCCTAGGATTGGGATCTGCATTTAATAATAAATCTTTCAGTTTGAACGCCCTAAAACGCTGCGAACATGGGTTGCCAATTTAAAATTGTAAGCATGCTTACAATAACTCTGCTTGTACCAGAAAGTCTTCTAGTGTTTCATATGTACCTTTTAAAGTTTTTCGATTTTTACCCTTTATATTTATGTCGAATTGAGCCATAGTTACAATATAAGTTTTAAATTCTGTGTCTTTAGTTTTAAAAATTCAATTCAATTTCAATAATTCAATTAATAATTTTTTATACAATTCTTTAAATTCGTCTAAAAATAATATTACTTCTTCATTTTCTTTTGTCTCAGTCAAAACTTCAATTAATTTATTTTCTACAAATTCTAGACGTTTTAATTTATCTACTTTATATTGCGGGGAGTGAATTCTGTCTTTACTTTTCTCTTAATTTTTCTCTAATTTTTGTAATTCATTGACGTATTCATTTAAACCTTCCATATAATACAAATAATTTTATTTCTATTCAACTTCAATATTTATAAGGGTTGTTACTATTTAAAAGTAGTTCATATAAATCCGTGTACTGTAGTAGCACTTTTTCAACTGTTATGCTGTGGTAGTACTTTTTCAACTGTAATACTGTGATCTAATTTTATGATATGGCAACGTTATTTTATTGACAGCTATTGACTGATATTAATTTAAATTATGCTTCTTCGCGTTCACTTATACCACTACGTGTAGTTTTGTATTAAGTTATTTTTAAATTGTGTTTTTATTTTATTTGTGTCAAATTAGTTTAATTGTGTGCAGAAAAAAATGTAGTGCTTCTAAAAGTATAATGTGTAAACAAAAGGGTGTTAAAAAAATTTTTGTTGTACAAGGTTTTGTTCATGACGGCTAACCGGTCAGCCGTTTTTTCTTATGAAGCCGAAGTTTGGTAATAATCAGGGAAACTAAACATATGCTCTTAAAAAAATGTGTTTTCTGCGCTTAAAAATGCAGTAAAAAACTGAAAATATTACCTAAAAATTAAAAAAAAATATGATCCTAAGACCAAAGATGCCATATTTGGTATTAAAAAAAAACATTTTTATTCAAAAATTGCATGTAAAATAAGATAAAATAAACAAAACAAACAACAATACAAACAAAATAGAAAACAAAAAAGACATGTGGCACTCGGGGACTGCCGCGGTAAATTGAAATTTCAAGTCTCTAACTAAATATTAACGCCCGCTTTCAGGATGTTCGATTAAAAAATAATCAACACTTTAATCTATCAGTTAAGTTTAAACTCTCGCAGTGTACAGACGCGTTTTATAATCGTCGCAACTGAATATTAAAAATTATTAAAAATTTAAAGACACCAAAAAAATTAAAAAAAAAACATTTATTAAACAGTTTTTATACTGGTTTTATTTTATTTTTTGCTTGTGTGTAAGATACATAAATATTTGCATGCACAAACTCATATAAGTGAACAAAAAAAAAAAAAAAAAAAAAAAGACAACTATAAATGAGTTCATCTTCTGGCAATAACAAGAACTATAAGCCTACAAGCAGTAGAAATGTTTATTTCACGTTGGTTGCTGATGACGACAATAAAAAAAATTAACTAAACACAAACCTGAATTCTAAACGTGCGCGGTCATGCTCTCCGTACATGTAAAATAGTGATCAAGAAGCAACAACAATTACACCTATTAGCAAACTTGTAAGCTGGGCTGTACAAACAAACAACCACTATATAACAAGGTGACCAACGTGCACAAAATTGTTTATGCAGTGAGTGAAATAAGTGTCAATAAAATTCAAACAGGTATTGATAGATACATAACCGTGTTAGAAAGGAGAAGAAGTCCCGAATCTGCTCAAATTACGTCAATGGCAAAAGTTTTTAAAGATGGAAAATATATTAAAAATTCCGAAAATCGATTCGCGATTTTTACTGAACAAGATGATGAAGACATATTTGCTACAAGTTCGAGTAAACCACCAAAAGCTGGAGTAGTAAAAGGAAAATGAGTGCTCCAATCAATCGTGGGAAAATCAACGAGACAGGTATCTAAAGAAAATAACTACCAAAAAATAGTCTCAGACTTTGAGACAAAAAAATAAATATTTTTATAGATATCAACTGAAGAGTACTAAAGGCCTAACAGTCGTTATTAAAGGTATAGATTCTAGCGTGGATCCAGAAGAAGTCAAGTCTGGTCTTGAGAATAGTGGATTTAAGGTACAAAATGTTTCAAATATTATAAATAAGGAAAGAATGTCACAACCTATATTAAGAGTCGAGCTACTGCCAGGCGACTTAAAAGTAGAAAAAAAATTAACCTACCCTATATATAATTTGACGTATTTGTTGCATCGAAAAGTTACCGTTGAGCTACCACATAAAAGAGCTGGACCTGTCATATGCCTGAACTGCCAAAAATTTGGGCACACGAAAACATATTGCAAGATGCCTACAGTTTGTGTTGTATGTGGTGAGTTATACAGTACCGCTAACTGTGACAAAATCAAAGGGGATCCCAAGGCGAAAAAATCTGGCAAATGTGGCGGTAATCACACTGCTAACTATAGAGGCTCGTTTTTTGAACGATCATCGAGCAAAAAAGAAAATAATATCCCCGCTTAGCCTATCACACTTTTAAGCTACCCCCAGTTACCTCAACATCTATCAACATCTAACACGACTATTGCTCAGCATCAAACTAATAGTCCATTTTCATATGCTAACATTTTAAAAAGGAACCAGAATACAGCGCAAAAAACGGTACTAGGAAACGAAGTTCCAGGGTCTAATTTTAGTCGTATTGAAAGCCTCAATACAAACAGTAAATACTTTTACTCTAAACATGTTCTGTATGATGCAGGAAATGTGGAAAATGCAGACTTCTTTGTTGCAGGCTGTATTAAACAAACCATGAACTTGAAAATATGTTTTTTGAACGCAAACGGCATCTGCTAACATAGGAATGAAATAGAACATTTTCTCTGGATAAACAAATCGAAGTTATGCTTATCTCAGAAATTCATTTGACGTCTCGAAGCTTTTTCAGAATTAGTGGATATAATTTTTACGTCACAAAGGATCCTCGAGGTAGAGCTTGTGGTGGCTCGGGAATTCTAATAAAAACGCAAATAAAACACTACCAGTAAATTGACCTTTGTGAAGAATATCTTCAAGCAACGAACATGTGCAGTGAAAATTATCATCTCAATCTATCTATTGGCCCTCAAGATTTTCCATTACCGAGAGTCAATATACGGCTTTTTATAAATCACTGGGCCCCCGTTTTCTAGCAGCTGGCGATTAAAATGCTAAGAACACTTTCTGGAGCTGCCGTCTAATACTCCTAAGGTTCGTGTTTTGTTTGACACAATTTCTAGAATGGTTTTGAATGTTGTTTCAGGTGGTCTGCCAACATATTAGCCAACAGATCGACAAAAAATTCCTAATGTTATTGACTTTGAAATAGCGAAAGGTGTGCCCAGCGAGATGATTAAAGTTGAAGCATCTTTGGATTTATCTTCAGACCCCTCGCCTACAATTGTCACTATTACTCTCATTAAACTGCAACACCAACATGTGATTTACCGCTGACATCTGCACGTATTAACTGGCTGACATACAGAAAATATCTGAGTGCTCATTGCTCGAAAAGAATGCGCTTGAGAACATCTTCTGACATAGACGATTCTCTCAGGTTGTTTGAAGCAAACGTTAAGTTAAGGCGCTTATAAACAGATTCCATTTTGAACATTGGAAGATGCTGTGGCAAATTTTATTGCAACGAGGTAGGACTTGCCGGCCATGAAGAAGTTGTGGCGCCGCCAATAGGAGCGGTGGACACAAGAAATGTAACTTCAGAAAGTGGAGATAATGTAGATGCAGCGACGAATTCCTCCGAAATTATCATGTAAACATGCCGAGAAGAAGAACTACTGGGGCATGATGCACCATTAAAAAAAATTAACTGGAATTACTGGAAAAGCAGCAAAATTCTCATGATTAATTTTTCTTTATGTTGTTTTTTATTTTTGTACTTTTACTATGTACATATGTATGTATTGATTTTTCTATTCAAATAACAAAATGTGAAAAATAACAACGTAAAATATTTATTAACTTTTATTTTATTATCGATGACTTTTGTTCTTCTTTTCAATATATTTCAAGCATGCAAATATATGTACGAAACGTCGATAAAAACGACAACGACATAGAAACCACAATTAAAACTACAACGGGAATAGGCCCGAATATTTTTTCTGTAGATATACATAGAAAGGCTATTGACTGAAAAACGGAGAGCTCGACGAGAATGGTGACGTTACAGATCGCCTCAGTTAAAATTAATGCTTAAGCAGCTTAGAAAAGTTTTGCAAACACAAAATACAGCTTCCCTTTAAAAATTTTTTTCAAGAGCTAGATCCAACACCACAAACAGATTATTCGCTGTCGCGTGCAGCCAGAGGACTTAAAAGGCCAGTGATATGCAAACCCCCATTACGGGCCTCTAATGGTAACTGGGCAAGAACTGATGCTGAAAAGGGTGCTCTTTTCGTTAAACACTTAGAAAAAGTGTTTACTCCAAATATTTCTGTTAATATTGCTGAACTGCCACCAGTCGTCTCTTTACCAGAAACATCGCTAAAATTTAATATTGTGGAGATTGAAAATGCTATTGCTAGTCTTAACACCAAAAAACCCCCAGGTATCGACAAAATAAGCAATAAAATTGCTAATGAGAATTGCCATATATTACAAAAAGAATAATACTATTAATTTTTAATGGTATTTTACGGCTGCAATACCATCCGGCAGAATGGAAGGTTTCAATGATTATTATGATACCAAAGCCCGGCAAGGATCATACGAAGGTTAAATCCTATCGGCCTATTAGCTTATTGCCCAACATTTCAAAACTATTTGAAAAGCTGTATATGAGCAAGCTGAGGCCTATAGTGACTAGAAGTGGATGCATTCCAGATCATCAATTCGGTTTTCGCAGACAACATAGCACTATTGAACAAACTCACAGACTTGTGAACGTAGTTAGAGACACCTTTGAAAAAAATAAATATTGTTCAGCGCTTTTTATTGATGTCGCACAGGCTTTTGATAAAGTATGGCACGAAGGTCTTGTCCACAAATTAACACAAAATCTACCCGCAAACATCGTCAGGCTCTTAAAAAGCTATCTAGAGGAACGAAAATTTGTAGTTAGGGAAGGCAATTTTTCAAGCCCCCGCAATCGATTGTAGCCCGAGTCCCTCAAGGCAGTATCTTCGGTCCTTTACTTTATTTAATATATGCCTCTGACTTACCATTAAGCAGTAACATTCACACGTCAACATTTGCTGATGATACGGCTTTTCTAAGCGTTCATGAAAATCCTGTAGACGCTTCCCGGAATCTACAAGGGTACATCTCAAAATTGGAAACATGGCTAAAACAATGGCGGATAAAAGTGAATGAGCAGAAATGTGTTCACATTACTTTTACTTTACGCAGGGAAACATGCCCGCCTATACAAATCAACACCGAGACTATAACGCAACACACTGTAGTCAAATATCTAGGCGTTCATCTTGATCGTCGTTTAACATGGAAATCGCACATAGACGCAAAGTTGATCCAAATGAAACTAAAAGCAGCCCAAATGAATTGGCTTATTGGAAGAAACTCTATACTAAGCCTAGACTGTAAACGTCTATTATACAATGCGATCCTAAAACCAATATGGGCCTATGGAATCCAGTTATGGGGCACTGCCTCCGCATCAAATGTAGAAAAAATTCAAAGGCGACAAAACAAAATCCTACGTACTATAATAGCAGCCCCATGGTATATCCGAAATCATCGAATTCATAAAGATCTCGATGTTCCGTTGGTTAAGACAGTATTTTCTAAACACGCGAAAAAATACATTAAAAAACTTGAGTTGCACCCAAATCCACTTGCGCGCAATATTCTAGAGTATAGAGGCCACACCCGGCTTAGGAGGAGGGATACTCTTTCTATCAGCCGTACACGAGAGATGTAAAAACAACAAAAATCAACCGTTGAAACTAAAAATTTTGTTTAGCATTGGCTAAACATATATAAAACCTTTTTTTTATTTTTTAGATTTAAGATTTGAACAACTTTTTGATGTTTCAATTTATAATTGAAGATTTAATAAATAATAAAATTATCAAAAAAAAAAAAAACAGAAAATTTGATGTTAAATATAACTGAAACGCAACTACCGTCGATCACAACATTTGTAAAGCTCAGTTTTTTATAATTTTCGAAACTCTTTTTTAGTCTAGAACTTTACCGATCGCGTCAAATAATGTATTGTCGAAGGATCCCTGAATATATATAAAAACACAAAGTGCCGTTTGCTTAACGTATAGCCATAAATTAGATTAAATGTCAATTAAAGTGATAAGGTGTCTAGACATGCAGGTGTTCATGTGAGGAACGAAGGAGAGGAGAAAGAGGAATTGACAAAAAGGATGGACGTGACTTGATGATAAAATATTGATAAGAATAGTATAAGTGAACTGATCGTGGGAAAGAAATGTAAACGACTGTAGACTTGTATGTATCAGTTTTATTATGTTAAGGGTTGAATAGAAATTAAATGAGTTAATGTATTGTGAGCTAGAAATGTATGTAAATGAATGCAGGTGTTCAGGTGAAGTGCGAAGGATAGGAAGAAGAGGAATTAATAAAAATGATAAAGGATGTGTTATGGATGTTAGAATATTGATAAGAATAGTTTTAGTAAATTGGTTGTGTGTAGTTATTTAGGCGACAGACTGCAGGTGTTTGTTGATAAGAATATATTAGTAAATTGGCTGTGTGTGTGTTTGTGTGTGCGCGTGTCTGTGTGTATGTATTTCTTTTGGTAGACAGGATAAAAAAATAAAAAGCAGATAATATTATTTTCGATGACAGACAGACAGACAGACAGACAAATAGAATTTGTAATATCAATAATCATGTTGGTGTTAGCCAGAATTATTTATTTATGTATGGATATGTACATATGTAGGTATAACTACTTGTTATTGTTTTTGTTTTTTAAAGTGATGAAATTGATAGGATCAACATATTGAATGTTGTAGTGAGAATGCATTGAGGGAGGATATATAGGTATAACAACTTGTTATTGTTGTTGTTCTATAAAGTGATGAAATTGATAGGATCAACATATTGAATGTGAAGTGAGAATGCATTGAGGGAGGATATGTAGGTATAACAACTTGTTATTGTTGTTGTAAAAAAGTTTGACTGAATTCGGAAAATGTAGGCAGATAATAAATATATGGATAGAGCGAGAGGGAGAGAGCGAGATAGCAAGTTCATTTAGTTGAGAGAGAGAGTGAGATGGATATTGATTGAGTGAGTATTTCGTGTTGAAAATTAATCTAAGTTGAGTTTTTACACGAATTATTTTCTTTCTTCTATGTGATATATCTATAAATTACCAATAACTAATTGAAATTTCACAGTATACTATAAATTACATAAGAATGAGCACCAACGAGGACTTGATTTCAACTTTTAATAAATTAAATGCCAGTCAGAGACTTTGTGTCAAGGATATGATACCGCTGGAAGATTATCATATAACAGGAGCTGAACGTATAACTACAAAGTATGGAGAAACTAACGCTGCATCCAAGGGATTAATACCTTTATCTCCTCTTTCTTGTGGTTTTTCTAGTTTTGTTCCAGGTCCGCAAAATTGATAACCGGGTATATGTAGCTCAACTGGTAGAGAATTAATCAAACTGTTTACCAGTAATTCTCCTTGTACTGTCTGTTTCGCACTAAACTTTTTATTTGCATAAACAATCATTTTATACACACATATATATGTATTATGTAGTAATATACTTATTGTATTATTTCTGAAAATTATAAATAAAGAAAATTAATTTAAAAAAAAACAAGTAAGAGTGCTATATTCGGCTGTGCCGAATCTTATATACCCTTCACCAATGCATATACATATATGTATGTGATTCGCAGAATATAATAAGCCTGTATATCCTTTGTTATATAAATATAATATTTCAAACAATAGGTATAAAAAGTAAGTTAAAACTGCATACTTGGACACACTTTCATATTTTCTTCAGAGCTATATACTTATGTGACAGAGTTCTCCAATGGGCACAATAGAATAGATAATTCCTCCCAATAAACAATAAAAAAATACTAATTGAAAAGATAAATACTTTTTTATGATTTTTTTTGGAAAATGTACCTACTCTGTGCAAATTATTCGAGAAATATTTGTAAATGAAATATGTAGAAATATGTAGCTATTATACATATTAGGTACAAATGTACATACTTATGTATGTACTTATATTATCCAATCAGCCTAACAGAACGTATCAGTTTATCGATTTCGAGAAGGCTAAAACAATATTCATTGTTCTAACGTAGGGCTATTTCAAATAGTAATTATGTAAGTTATTTATTCTTCGTTATTGACCTATTACATAGGTACGTATGTATGTACATACATATAAAAAAAACACCTCATAAAAGGAAAAGTTATTTTACTGGTGACAAAATACTTTTTAGCGACGGCTCATTTCAATTATGTATATATATATGTATAAAATAACCTGTTTATTATTTTCAAATATAGTTTCAAGCCTACATATTTACATATATTTCAATTTTTAAAATGAAAAACAAATTGACATACAGTGGACGTCCAATAGTACGAATTATATAATGTCAGGCCTTTTCGTAATGTTGGAAAATTCGTACTATTGGACAAAAATTTTACTCCATTTTATATAAAATAAAACATATCCAAATAGTTTAATTTAAATTATTTTTTTATTTAAAACAAAACAATGTAAAAAAACTTAAAAAATATTCAAATTTATGTCAAATCAATAAGTGTGAAAGCATACATTTGTACATATGTATGTATGTAAATAGATACTAAAAGTATAAAATATATTTGTTAAACAAAATCAGTCATTAGGCATGTTTTATTTTGTAGTTTCATTTCTACTGCAATTTCTTGAATAGATCTCAATAAAAGTGTCTTGGAAATTTCAATATTGTTTACAACAGCCCATTGAATGCATGTGTCAAAACATTTAATCGCATCTTCATGTTTAACTTTCGGCAATGGGTTCGAAGGAACCACAATTTGGCATCATCGCTATCATTATCTTGCTCAATTTTTTCATTTGGGTCGTCAATATTCCAATCCTGCAAATCATCATAATTAAAGTTAGAATGTGCAAAATTTTCATTAAGTAAATTTAAGCAATGACTGATTGTATGCAGTTCTTCTCCATATCTTATGATGAAAGCGGAAGATCATCTTCATCATCAAAACCGCTGTTACCTAAAATGTTTTTCCAACATTTTTTTAGCATATCAGCGGAGAGTTTTTCCCATGACATTGCAACTAAAGATATTGCTTCAAATAAATCTATCTTTTTGAGAGATGCTGTAAAGTCTTCAGATGAGGCCGCAACTTTTGATAGCAGACTGCTACGATAATTAAGCTTTAAAAGTCTGATCGCATTCTGATCCATCGGTTGTATTAGTGAGGTCACATTGGGTGGCATACACACAACCCAAATTTTTCCATCTTTAGTTACGTGCACCAATTCTTCTGCAGGTGGGTGACTTGGAGCATTATCGAGCAAGAGAAGCGCTTTCATGGGGAGGCCTTTGGCTTTTAAAAAGTTTTCCACCTGCAAATGTTCATGGCTAAACTCCATAGAAATTTTAGTTTAATAACAACTCACCTCTTGAACAAAAATTGTAAAAAACCAATTTTTAAAAAGAGAAGCATTCATCCAGGTAGATTTTGAGTTTCCATAAGCAACAGGCAAATTTTTGTTACGAAAACATCTTGGTTTTTGGGCTTTTCCGATCACAAAAGGCTTAATCTTTTTTGTTCCCTCCGCATTCGCACAAATTAAAAACGTTATTCTCTCCTTTGAGAGTTTTCTGCCAGGTGCAGAATTTTCGCCCTGATGTACGTACGTTTTATCGGGCAACATTTTCCAATAAAGTGCGGATTCATCTGCATTAAAAATCGCTTCATGTGTAAGGCCGTGCTCCTCAAAATGGCAGCTAATTTATTGATGAATGGAGCCACTAGTTCCTTTGAAGATGATAGCTTTTCGCCAGATTCTTTAAGTAGTCTTATACCAAAGCGTTTTTTGAATTTCGTGAGCCAGCCATCACTGGCAAAAAAGTCTCCTTTATAAAACTTTCCGTGAAATTCCAGAACTTTCGATTTTAATTGGTTACTCCCTACTGGAATATGAA
Organism: Lypha dubia; assembly: GCA_947311025.1. Lineage (NCBI taxonomy): Eukaryota > Metazoa > Arthropoda > Insecta > Diptera > Tachinidae > Lypha > Lypha dubia. The sequence goes on from OX371261.1 coordinate 53,340,236, forward strand.
ATTTTCTTTGACATAAAAACCACTCGTACAGCGCATCTTCCATTCTTTTAAATTCTCCAGTTGCTATTCTGTAGCGGGACTTTAGTGCACCTGTTGCAGCTAAGAGCTGCGCCTTTTGTTTTCTTATAGTGCAAATGGTTGATTTGGATAACCCATACTTGCTACAAATTTCATATAGAGATTTTCCACTTTCACAGTCTTCTATAATTTTTAGTTTATTTTCCAAAGTTATTTGTTTCTTTTTGAGTTCTTTTACTTTAAACATTTCGTATTCATCATATATAGAAAACACGACACAATACACTTGCTACCACTATTAAATTTCACAGCAACTAAATACAAATTTAGCAATTGGCCGCAGAAAAAAAAAACAAGAAAAAACGCAAAAAATGTAAATCAAGCATATTCTTTCAAAAACTACCGTTATTCGTATTATCGAGTAGTAAAAAAATTTTGTATTCGTACTACAGAACTGGCAATGCAAAAAAATTGCCTTTCGTACTAATGGAAATTCGTGGAAACGAAAGCGCGTACTATTGGACGTCCACTGTATATACAACATTTTAAAAGATAAATACAAAAGCATTTTTAACATACATACATATAAATACATTAGAGTATATTTTTAATCATCAGTGTGCGACATTTTTTCCACAGAGTTTACTTGTCTGGTACGTATAGTGTTCTAAAAACGATGTGTGTGCATACATACATATTTATGTTTATAACGTGCTTTGGTGAAAAGAAATTGAAATTTTTTATGTGTGTAGAACAGTGCTTGGTATCAGAGCTGCCGTTTTTTGTTATTTCTAACCAAAATTGGTAATTTTATTTTTCAATGTGAGATTGGAATATGTTTTCATTTTGCTTACTGTTTTTCGTTTGAATATTTTTTAACTATATATATTACTTGTTAAACTTTGAAACAATTTTTAAAATTTTTAATTACCTTTTCATAGTACGATTGGGTCCCAACACTGTCAACACCTCTCCGTACTACTAAATGATCTGCTCTGTGTTATCAAAAAATATTCAATGATTCACATCTATCTAGACCTGACAACTTTCAAAGCAAAAATGGGATGAACGAAAAAACTTTCGCACAACTTTTTTATTTCGTACAAAATTTATTATCATTGCCACATAGTTCTGCTGCAGCCGAAAGAATGTTTTCACAGCTTAATTTAAACAAAGCCAATTTTCGTAATAGTCTTGATTTTAAAACTATTAACAATATTATCCAATCGAAACAGTTGTGCAAAAATCAAAATGTTGCCCATTATTTATGGTCTGCCAAAGATATGAATTGAAAATTCGTATATAATTTCTAATCTCAATACTGTGAATTGTAAATCTATTGATTTTTTGATTTAAAAGAAAAATTTTGTAAAACAATTACATATTTTTCTGAAGTACAAATATTGCTTATTTTAAATAAATAAACACTTTAAAAAGTTTGTTTAAATTTAAGTTTCTTGTTATGTTTTTCACTTATTAATAAGAATTTTATTAATATGTAAAAAAAATTTTCTTTTTTTCCTTTCTTATTTTTTATAAATGTGCAGTACAAATTTTGTTTATTGTAATGATCCTATTCAAAAAAAATTTTAATTTATAAACTTTCAATCAAATGAATTTTGTATAAACATTTGGGAGGTTTAACTCCTATAAAAAAACTATTTTTACGAATAAGGGCTCAAATAAACAAAAACTGGGGGTAGATTCTGGTTCTGCGATAACGTGAAATGTAAACATTTTTCTCGTTTACATTTTGTTTCTGATTCCCGTTCTGTGAAGAAATTAAAACAAATTAAAATCTTTTCACAATGAGAGAAACAAATGGAATGAAACAATTTTTTTCTCAGTTTCACAGCAAAACTGATTCTCGTTTTATGTAACTGTGAAAAAAAATGTCAAAACATTTTCATATGACGCGTTTTTTTTTCACTTAAAATTTGTCAGCGAAAATGGAAAAGCAGCAAAAGGCTGCGCACAAGCATAAATCGAAAAGAATTTTTATTAATTTTTAGAACATATGTAAATGTCGATATTGCAAACGATAAATGTGTAAGTATGTACATGCATATGTATGTACATACATATGTATAGAGTTCAAAAATAAAAAAAATCATTTGAATAATTGATTTATGTATACATGCGTATGTACATACATACATACATACATATGTACATATATGTATTTACAGATTTGTTACTGCATTTAAAAAAATAATGCATACATTTTCAACTTTTATATGTACATTTATCCCAATGTACAACGTAATTTATTTTTTTTTGACAATTGTGCAGACCCAAGCAGAGAGAAAGTTGGTATCGGCTTAAAAAAAATAAACTAAGAGGCGGCTTAAACTTATTTTGGAGCCGGCTGCTTAAAAAAATACATAAGGCGATAGAAAATCGAAAAGTAAAAAAACTTATTTTGCAGTAAATCTCGGAAACGCATAAAATTGAATATCAAACACATTTAAATAAACTCAGGCCAAAACTAGAAAGCAATTAGCATATGTTATGGAAAATGTATCAATAAATAGAAATAATTTAAAAAAAAAATTGTATTCGATATGCTATTTTTTCTGCTAATGATTTTTCCGATTTTACTATCGATTGAATGTTTGTACTTAAGTAGGAAAATTTTACCTAATTATACTATTCAGGCAATTTGTTGTTATTACTTTATTTAAATTACTACCTGCAACCGCGGGTCTTGTGCAATTTTGTCAAAAAACAAAAAAATATATGCCTTTGACACTGTTTATACACAAAAATACCAGAGCATAAAATTAACAAATATGCATGTGCTGCCATCTTTTACCTCATTACACTTCGATACAAAACAAGTGACATTTTCTTTGTCAATCACAATTGGAGACTATCAAAGTAATATATCACAAGATTATGGTTTTCATCAATCAGAGCCGACAACGTATACGTGTACCCGAAAAAGTGCGACTGCACGCACACACTTAGAACGTTGATGTGTTTTTTATCGTCTCCAGAGAGCACAAGAGAAACGTTAAATAAATCATTTTTAAAACATCTAGAATTAATCCCGTTTAAAAATTTGTTGCTCTTCGCAACATGCATACATACGAGTATGTAATTTGAAATCATATCATTTTATATATAAGTATATATTTATTCCTTATTCAACTTGTAGGATTAACTCAGTATCTGTAATGATAGACTATTAATAAAATTGCCTACTTATGTAATTCATACAATTTCTTCACCACCGCTAATTTGTTTATTTAATATTTTCTAATTTTTATTCAATTTTCTATAACATAAGCTATGTACATATATTATGTAATATATTTGCATGCGGCCTTGCACCTCATCGAAGTAGTTCAACTTCGTTCTCTGTGTATGACATTTCAAGTTGAATAACATGGATATAAAGTTACACTGCAACAGATGGAATGAAACACTTTTTCATAATATAAACGGGAATCGCATTTTGTGCAACTGCGAAAAGATATTGCGTAAAGTTGTAATGAAAACGAAAATGAAACATTTTTTTACATATCACGTTATCGCAGAACCAGAATCTACCCCCTGATTTCAATTTAAGTTTCTCCTTTTCATTTACTGTTAGTATGAATTTTTTTTTTGTTTTCTTGTTTTGCAATTATTATTTAACTATGTATAAAATGCAAATAAACTGTATGTAATGCAACTTTAAATAAATTTTAATTTTTTTTTAATAAAAAATGCATTTTAAATTTGGTTATTTTTTCACATTTGGTAACTTTTTCAAAAAATTTGGTTGTAATATTTTTTGGTCGTGGCTTGGTATGTTAAAAGCAAATAACGATTTGAATGTGTTGATCTTTCAAAAGCAAATGCCTTGTATTTTTATACACACATGCTTAGATGTGTGACAAAAAGGGGTTTGTACAAAAAAATACGTAAAGTTATAATTAAGTTAATATACATTCAACACTAACAAGCCTCTGTAGCACAATGGTTAGTGGGTAGAATTATAGTGAGCGACTCCTCAGTTCAATACTGGAGCACATGAGTATTTATTTTAAATTTATTTTTGAAAGGTTTATAAAATTGTATATATGTAATCAAAACTCAGAACCGAAATTTTATTTTTGCTAAAGTAAATTAAAACGCTATGGTATGGTGTAGGTACTACACGGTAAATATATGTGTATAAAGTCGAATTCGGATAAGAACGCACTGTTTATATGTAAAAATCGCTTAATTGAAAATAAAAATTGCTATTTATTATTTTTGATCAATCTCAAAGCACTTGCTTGCATTTGCTTAAAAGAAAACCTGCTGATTGAAACATATTTTGTTTAGAAATAATCTAATTTATATGAAACAAACATCCCATAAAAGGAAAAATGTTTAATTTCTGGTATGTAACAAAATACTTACTTGTCGAATACGAATAAAAGTATATTAAAATAAGCAAATAGTCGAAAAATCGAATACAAGTATTCGTAACATTACTAGTACGTAGGTACATACATAAAATAAAGATAATGGAAATTTTTTCAACATCCATCGACAGCTTCTATTATTTATTCATGGATAGCTCAAATATATGTATCAGATCAACATCAAGCTTATTTAGAACTTTAAAATTCAACAAACATTAACATTTTCAACACAAATACTTACATACATATATATGTAATTCTGCTTCTGTGTGTATAAATATTATTGTTTGCAAGTATTTTAAATACCCTGCAGTCGGCGTAGCTAGCGAATGTCTAGCTATTTCGCGAGCTACCAGCCATTTCCACTAACTACCAGCCTAACAACTAGCAATGCACTCGACTGACGATTTTAACATACGGATGACATTGACGGTAATCACTTGACACGATCAGCCCGATGAGATCACTGGTGAGCAACTCCCAACTATTTCTCTAGTCAAAATGTACCAGTTAGATCAACAATGATATTTCATAAATGAAAATACTACAGAAATTTAAATTTTTTTTTGATATTTGTTTATTCATCAAATTTCTTTTTCAATAGTTATAAAATATTCAATTAATTGTTCTTTTTCTTTGTTTATGCAACGTTTTAGTTGACTTCTGCTCATTTTACCTTTAAAAACACTTTTTTTACATGTATATGTGTGAGAGATTCAAAGGCGAACTCTTGCATTACTTGTGGCCACTGTAGTATTTAGTCGGATTTTCGTTAGGGAAATACTTAACGATTTCGATTAAAATTCTACTTTTAAAACTGCAGGGTATGCCCTTTTTATGAAAACATTCAGGCTTACATACATATATATATACATACAAATAATTATATAATATATATTTGTACGTATGTATGGTTGGGCGCATGGGCAATAATACAAAATATTTATTTTTTCTACCGTAAGACATTTATGTATTATGTCTGAAGTTATACCTATTTGATGTTTACAAGTTTTAAATTGAGTTTGTGAAGAGAAACATTTTTTTAAAACATTTAATTATTAAGTAAGTATTGCAAAATCAGGTAAAATTCGTTAATACAGTCTTTTTCGGTTAATTGCACATCAAAATTTGCACAACATTTTGTTCAATTAACCGGGGAACCAATTAGCCGATACCCGCTTAATTGAACAATTCGTTCAATTACAAGAATCCCGTTTAATTGAACAATTTGTTCAATTACAGAAATCACGCATAATTGGAACTACATACTAATGAATTAAAAGAAATCGCATATGTGCACTTTAAGTTTTTCAAAATAATTTTTTTTTACCTTAAACAAAAAAAAGGCAAGTAACAGAAAAAAATGTACATATATGTGTATCGCAGGTATTTATTATTGTAGGTACATATGTAATATTAAATGCACTATTTGTGTGCACATGAGTTTTACAAAAAAATAAAATTTATAAACTAAATAAAAAACAATTCATAGGTATATTGGTTTTACAAAAAAAAAACATAAACTTAAACACAAATTTTTTCACAAATGATGTCAAATATGTATGTGCAAAAATGCCAGATTATTTTTCAATAATAATGCAATTAACCGGGTAAAAGTAAGAGGAAATTTATTTTTGATTACATGAATTTTGAACCAATTAAGCGGGAAAATCAATTAACCGAGTTCAATTATCCGAGGAAATTTACATGTGTTTTCGTATGCAATATTTTTTTGCCCGATCATGTGGTTCAATTAAGCGTGGAAACCAATTAACCGTAGGGTCAATTAACCGAAAAATACTGTATTATTTTTAGTTCAATAGATAAATATATATATATATGTATATATATATGTCCTTTATTTAATTAAATATAATATAAATACAAATTGTAGCATAAAATATTTAAATAGAATGTTCACGAAGAACATAGGGCGTCAAAGATAAATATAATTAACAAGAAAAATTTAATAAAATTTGCAAGATAAATAGTGTTTTATCACGTGCAGATGTTTAGTCAATTAAAAATGATTACGAAAACATAAAACAAAAACAAAATTTTTGAATTTGTTTTTGTTTCAAATGTAATTATTCGAAAGAAAGAAGTTCTTCGTTATCGGCGAACAGGCCCTAAGAATAGTCTAAACGACATTGTTAAGACATTTTTTTACAAATCGAAACTTTCGAATTCGTTAAAAAATCGAAGTTTTTGGTTTGATGGGTAACTTTGTTTTATATTTATACGCACATTTTTATATACATACATATGTACATACATATGTTGGCTTGTTACTTTCATTTCAGCACGGATTTAAAGTTGATATTGCTATACATATTGATATAAGTATGTAATTGCTATGTAGGTACCTACATACATAAGTATGTATATTGTTATTTGTTACACACATAATTACCTATTATTTTAACTGTAGGTAATAATTTGATATTTGAAAAGTCAACACTATTTTGAGTTAGCTTAAAGCTTAGTACATACCTACTTGCTTAGATGAAAATTCAAATTACTAAGGGGTTTTTCAAAACACATACATATGTACATACATATGTATGTAGCTATTATACATATTAGGTACATACATATGTACTTACTTAGATTATCCAATCAGCCTAACAGAACGTATCACTTTATCGATTTCGAGAAGGCTAAAACAATATTCATTGTTCTAACGTAGGGCTATTTCAAATAGTAATTATGTAAGTTATTTATTCTTCGTTATTGACCTATTACATAAGTACTTATGTCTGTACATACATACATACATAAGTATGTATCAAAAAACACCTCATAAAAGGAAAAGTTATTTTACTGGTGACAAAATACTTTTTAGCGACGGCTCATTTCAATTATGTATATACATACATACATATGTATATATATATGTATATGTATATATATATGTATAAAATAACCTGTTTATTATTTTCAAATATAGTTTCAAGCCTACATAAGTATGTACATATATTTCAATTTTTAAAATGAAAAACAAATTGACAAATATACAACATTTTAAAAGATAAATACAAAAGCATTTTTAACATACATACATAAGTATAAATACATCAGAGTACCCTGCAAACATTTTTGAGATTTTCTGGCGATTGCTTTTTTGGCGATGATTTCGCGATCCTTCCTAGGGAATAAAAATCGCTAACCATCGCCTACGCCTTACAACTAAGTGATGAATACGCGAGCGCACACAAGTAACGGGAAATATTCCTCACAATAGACAACGTATTTTTGCATTCTTTTCGTTTTGAGTGTTTTTTCATAACTTTCGATGGAATTTTTTTTTGTTTTCTAAAGGTAACGGGAAAATATATATGTATTTGGTTTCAAGAACAATTAGCAAAATTGTCATTTCAGTTGAGCAAGTGATCTGTTAAGGGTGTGTTAAAAATACAATAAGTGATATGTATATAACTATATATAACTATAGTTATATACATAATTAGCAAAGTTTTCTTTTCAGCCATTAATTTCATTTATACCATAATGCATTAAATACAACGGATATATAAAATATCAAAAAAAAATAAATAAATAAGTAGTGATCAGTGAAAGGTGTGGTGTGTAAAAGTAATATATCATCACTATTTGCGAATCGCCGGCGAATCGATACATGCGAATCACCCGCGGATCACATTTTGCGATTCGCCTGCGGATCACATTTTGCGATTCGCCCGCGAATCGATACATGCGAATCACCCGCGGATCACTATTTGCGAATCGCAACAGGCACACAAGCGAGCGTTTTGGCGAATCGCCTGAAGATAATTTTTGGCTCGCACGCGATTAATCGCCGCGATTGCAGACAACTTGCCGGCGTTTCGCGGGCGAAGTTTCGGCGATGGAAAATGTTTGCAGGGTATATTTGTAATCATCAGTGTGCGAAATTTTTTTCCACAGAGTTTACTTGTCTGGTACGTATGTATAGTGTTTCTGTGCATACATACATATCTATGTTTATAATGTGCTTTGGTGAAAAAAAAATTGAAATTTTTTATGTGTGTAGAATATTGCTTGGTATGTAAAAGCAATTAACGATTTGAGTCTGCTGATCTTTCAAAAGCAAATGCCTTGTATTTTTATACACACATGCTTAGATGTGTGACAAAAAGGGGGTTGTACGAAAAAATACGTTGAGTTATTATTAAGGTAATATACACAAAGAACTACCAAGCCTCAGTAGCACGATGGGTCGTGTGTTGAATTATTGTCTCTGACACATATTCAATGCGCTTAACCCCGTATTCAATACTACTGAGGCACCTAGTGTATTTATAAATTTATTTCTGCAATGAATATATATCTTCATTTATTTGTATATATATATCCATTTCAGAATCGATATTTTTATTTTTGCTGATTTTCAATACGAAGCATCCTTAGAAAAATCCCTACATTTTACTTTAAGAAACAATTCTCTAGCTCTTCTAGTGTCTTCAGAAAATGGATTTCACGTACAGACAGACGGACACAAGGACCGGCCGACAGACGGACAGACAGTTAACTTTTTTATCTATAAGGATCCAGAATTTATATACTATACGGACCTCATATAAATATTGTGGAAATTACACACGTAATGACAAACCTATAAATACCCTTACCATTTTTGGTGAAGGGTATAAAAATATATAAATAATGAAACCATCAGTTGTAACGATGCGGTTGGTTAAACAACATTCAAATATATTAGTGAGGAATTTAGACTTCAAAGCAGAAAATAAACGGATTAATCACAGTTGCCTATTACCAAATTCTATAAGAGGATTGATAGTAGGTCCATCTAACTATATAATGATAAGTTTGATAGGAAGTCCAAATGGATTAAAGTTTGAAAACATTTATCTATATTCGAAATCATTACATCAACCAAAGTATCAGTATCTAAAGAAACTAATTTCAACCGTAAAGGGAATGAAACTTTACACGTTTTCAGAGAATACAGATGTAATATCACCTGAAAATGCAAAGGCAAATTCAATAATGATATTTGATGATGGTGCCTGTGCAAAACAGTATAATATTAGATCATACTTTTGTATGGGCCGTCATAATGACATTGATTCATTTTATCTATGTCAAACGTATACACGTATTCCAAAACATTGCGTACGTGATAATGCAAATTTTATAATAATATTTAAACAGGATGAATTAAATTTAAAACATATTTATAATGATCATGTTGGAAGTGATATGACCTACGAAATGCTTCATAAAATATGTAGAGAGTGTTGGAAGGATAAGTATGGATTTCTTGTAATAAGCAAAGATGATGAGATGCGGAATGGACGATATAGAAAAGGATTTGATACATTCTTTGAAGTTTAGTGCTAAATATTTATCCAACTGGTACAGACGTATGCTAGCTGTTTACCTGTTTAAAATACCTATTAACCTGTTCAAAATACCTGTTGATCTGTTTAAAATAGCTGTTGACCTGTTTAAAATAGCTGTTTATCTGTTTAAAATACCTGTTGACCTGTTCAAAATAGCTGTTGTCCTGTTTCTAAATAGCAGTTGACCTGTTTGAGAAGCTTTTACTTGTAATTAAAAATTTACTAACAAACTAAACAAACATGGAGGAGAATATATTAAGAGAGTTGGTAAAATCAAGAAAAATATTGAAGAAGAAATTTGATAGTTTGAAACAAGGAGAATCAGAAACATTTAATAAATTGGAACAAACATTTAAGCCATTAACAGAACCATTAAAAAACTAGTAAAATTATCAACTGAGAACTCAGCGAGTCCAATAGCATATGCAAAGGAAAAAATCAAATCTAAAAACAATAGTCAAATCAAAGGAAATGAATATAATAGTTTTATTACCAGCACTCCGAAGAAAGAAAATCGCTGAGATTCGTTAACAAAGGCAAATGCAAATAAAGAAGATTCGGAATTTAATGATACATTTTATTCTCAATCTGATGATTTGAAATTTAATTTAACAGATTTGCTTGAAAACAAGAAACTCGATACTATATTTGGACCTTCTAAAGATTCAAATGGTAATTGGAAATTTGGAAATTCAAATTTAAAGCTGACCGACGATAAAATAACAATAGGAAATAAATCTTGGGCATTAACTCCAGGTCTTTACTCGTTACTATTTTATAAAAAACTAGAAAACTACGACTCAACAGAATTAGATATATATAGACGTATTTTACTTGACACAAATGCACATAGAAGAAATTACGATCCTAACAATCAACTAAAAGGAAATAAAGGTTTTAAATATAAACAAATAATAAATAACCTATTTTCTGCTACTCACATTGGTGACGGTTTAATGAAAATAAACCTTTTTAAGCCAAACTATATATACTGGGACAATCCTAATGAAATGGTAAATCGATTGAAACTGTTAATAGCATCACAACAAGCTGGAAACAATAATCATTGGAATGAAATAGTATCAATAATTGAAGAATTGCGAGAAGCAAATATCATTGAGTAGTATGACTGTTGATAAATTTGGTCATTATTTTCATAATAGTAAAATAAGAAGAAAATATATTTCAATTAATTTTGGTTTTTTATTTTTATATTATTATTATTATTATTACGAATAAACGTAATTATTATTTGAACTTATATTGATTTACATATGAAAAGTAATATTATCAGGCTCAAGTTCAGTTTTATTGAATTAATGATAATTCAAAATTACTAAGAGTTTTTTTTGTGTTGGAAAATATTATTATTTATATCCAATCAGTTTTTAGCAGAACGTATCAGTACTGATTTCAAGGCCGCTACACCTCTCATCAGCGTTCAATTGTCCATCTTTACAATTTTCGTAAAGTGGATACTAATTGAGAAGAATATCAACTGTTTAACCAGTTTTCAACAGAAATAGAATATGAGAATTAATTTTTAATTCAATTTTTATTCTACAATGAAACAGTGCTGGTTAGCACGAAATTCCCTCATTACTGTTTGGAACTAATAATCAACACAAAGTCATAGTCCGTTATCATCAAAGTATTCTACTTTGTATTTTAACGTTTTTGTTGTTTTTACTCTATATTAGGGAAATTCACATATTACTGTGACCCCTGTTATTAGGGTATTTATAGCTCGTGCCCAAGCGGAATTTATATTTTTATATTATTATTATTACGAATAAACGTAATTATTATTTGAACTTATATTGATTTACATATGAAAAGTAATATTATCAGGCTCAAGTTCAGTTTTATTGAATTAATGATAATTCAAAATTACTAAGAGTTTTTTTGTGTTGGAAAATATTATTATTTATATCCAATCAGTTTTTAGCAGAACGTATCAGTACTGATTTCAAGGCCGCTACACCTCTCATCAGCGTTCAATTGTCCATCTTTACAATTTTCGTAAAGTGGATACTAATTGAGAAGAATATCAACTATTTAACCAGTTTTCAACAGAAATAGAATATGAGAATTAATTTTTAATTCAATTTTTATTCTACAATGAATTTTCATTAATTCAATATTGAATTTTCATTAATTCAATAAAACTGAACTTGAGCCTGATAATATTACTTTTCATATATACATCAATATAAGTTCAAATAATAATTACGTTTATTCGTAATAATAATAATATAAAAATATTAATTCCGCTTGGGCACGAGCTATAAATACCCTAATAACAAGGGGCACAGTAATATGTGAATTTCCCTAATATAGAGTAAAAATAACAAAAACGTTAGAATACAAAGTAGAATACTTTGATGATAACGGACTATGAGTTTGTGTTGATTATTAGTACTTTCCAAACAGTAATGAGGGAATTTCGTACTAACCAGCACTGTTTCATTGTAGAATAAAAATTGAATTAAAAATTAATTCTCATATTCTATTTCTGTTGAAAACTGGTTAAATAGTTGATATTCTTCTCAATTAGTATCCACTTTACGAAAATTGTAAAGATGGACAATTGATCGCTGATGAGTGGTGTAGCAGCCTTGAAATCAGTACTGATACGTTCTGCTAAAAACTGATTGGATATAAATAATAATATTTTCCAACACAAAAAACTCTTAGTAATTTTGAATTTTCATTAATTCAATAAAACTGAACTTGAGCCTGATAATATTACTTCCCATATGTAAATCAATATAAGTTCAAATAATAATTTCGTTTATTCGTAATAATAATAATATAAAAATATTAATTCCGCTTGGGCACGAGCTATAAATACCCTAATAACAGGGGTCACAGTAATATGTGAATTTCCCTAATATAGAGTAAAAACAACAAAAACGTTAAAATACAAAGTAGAATACTTTGATGATAACGGACTATGAGTTTGTGTTGATTATTAGTTCCAAACAGTAATGAGGGAATTTCGTACTAACCAGCACTGTTTCATTGTAGAATAAAAATTGAATTAAAAATTAATTCTCATATTCTATTTCTGTTGAAAACTGGTTAAATAGTTGATATTCTTCTCAATTAGTATCCACTTTACGAAAATTGTAAAGATGGACAATTGAACGCTGATGAGAGGTGTAGCGGCCTTGAAATCAGTACTGATACGTTCTGCTAAAAACTGATTGGATATAAATAATAATATTTTCCAACACAAAAAAAACTCTTAGTAATTTTGAATTATCATTAATTCAATAAAACTGAACTTGAGCCTGATAATATTACTTTTCATATGTAAATCAATATAAGTTCAAATAATAATTACGTTTATTCGTAATAATAATAATATAAAAATATAAATTCCGCTTGGGCACGAGCTATAAATACCCTAATAACAGGGGTCACAGTAATATGTGAATTTCCCTAATATAGAGTAAAAACAACAAAAACGTTAAAATACAAAGTAGAATACTTTGATGATAACGGACTATGAGTTTGTGTTGATTATTAGTTCCAAACAGTAATGAGGGAATTTCGTACTAACCAGCACTGTTTCATTGTAGAATAAAAATTGAATTAAAAATTAATTCTCATATTCTATTTCTGTTGAAAACTGGTTAAATAGTTGATATTCTTCTCAATTAGTATCCACTTTACGAAAATTGTAAAGATGGACAATTGAACGCTGATGAGAGGTGTAGCGGCCTTGAAATCAGTACTGATACGTTCTGCTAAAAACTGATTGGATATAAATAATAATATTTTCCAACACAAAAAAACTCTTAGTAATTTTGAATTATCATTAATTCAATAAAACTGAACTTGAGCCTGATAATATTACTTTTCATATGTAAATCAATATAAGTTCAAATAATAATTACGTTTATTCGTAATAATAATAATATAAAAATATAAATTCCGCTTGGGCACGAGCTATAAATACCCTAATAACAGGGGTCACAGTAATATGTGAATTTCCCTAATATAGAGTAAAAACAACAAAAACGTTAAAATACAAAGTAGAATACTTTGATGATAACGGACTATGAGTTTGTGTTGATTATTAGTTCCAAACAGTAATGAGGGAATTTCGTACTAACCAGCACTGTTTCATTGTAGAATGAAAATTTAATTAAAAATTAATTCTCATATTCTATTTCTGTTGAAAACTGGTTAAATAGTTGATATTCTACTCAATTAGTATCCACTTTACGAAAATTGTAAAGATGGACAACTGAACGCTGATGAATGGTGTAGCGGCCTTGAAATCAGTACTGATACGTTCTGCTAAAAACTGATTGGATATAAATAATAATATTTTCCAACACAAAAAAACTCTTAGTAATTTTGAATTATCATTAATTCAATAAAACTGAACTTGAGCCTGATAATATTACTTTTCATATGTAATTTTGGTTTTACTCTGAATGGAAATAAAATAAACATCGAGAACAAAAGAATTGAAAACGTAGCTTCTCCGTTGAAAGAATTGGATGCTGTTAACAAAGCTTATTTAAATTCACAAATCTATCAAACGAAAGAGACTTTAGAAAAGGTAATAACCGAAGAAGTACTGGATATCAGACGTAAAATCAAATATTTAAAAAAGAAAATAAATGAAATATATGATGCAATAATAACAATAACAGGATACCATGTAATTGGCAACAGTAGTTAATGAACTTCATTCCCGAGCGCGAAAGAACTTTTTACGGCGTAGAGTTATCATGAAAGGAATTGATGATCTATGGCAAGCTGACTTAGAAGAAATGGGAAATTATTCAGCATACAACAACGGATATAAATATATGTTAACTGTTATCGACACATTTTCAAAATATGCTTGGGCCGAATCAATTAAATCTAAAACCGCATTGGAAGTCTGCAACGCATTTCAGAAAATACTTAGTATGGGGCGTATACCTTAAAATTTGCAGACAGATGATGGTAAAGAATTTTTCAATAAAGACTTTAAACAGCTGATGCGAAAATATTGTTATGAGTCATTTCCCCCTAACCAACAGAAGTATCAGCGACAGCAGAACATACGCTGCACACACATACTGACGTTGAGTTATTTTCCCTCAACCAACAAAAATACCAACGGCAGCAAAATACCGCTGCATGCATTACTGACGTTATTACCAGTAATTTTCCTACAGATATATGCTGACGTTGTAATACCGCTGCATGCATATATATGCCAGTAACTTTCCTACAGATATATGCTGACATTGCAATATCGTGAGAACCGCAATCGGCTGGAAGTTCCACGGGTATGAATATGCTGAATTTGCATACTAGCACACTTAGCAATGACCACGCCGGCGGCAGCGAACGTCAGCAGCATCGTTCAATCAGACAGCGAAATTGGGTATAAAAGCGGAGGGTGATTTGGTATGGAGGTCTAGTCAGTCGAGTCAATTCTAATCAGTTCCAGTTCAGTTCTATTCTAATCAGTTCCCTTTAACACGTAACAAAAAACTGATCAAACACCAGCCTTAAAAAGCGGGTCCCTGAGATGGTTATAATTTAATAAACCTAGAATAGAAAACAGAAATGAAAATCTAAATAAACTAAATTTAATAACTAAAATCAAAATAATCCTATTGTCTTGTGTTCTTAATTTCAAAATAGGTTACAAAATAAATTGTAACATTTTTGGAGGTTCCACCGAGATTCGAACTCACGATCTCCTGTTTACCAATGACAATGTGTGTTGTTGTGTTTCTCCATACTGCGTGTAGTGGTTGAATTTTGAAAATCTCGACTGGATCTCCTTCCTCCATGGGATATCTTTCTCGGTTGCGTTCAGTATGGGTACTGTGTAATGGTTCCGGTGTATGGAAGTATTTATTGAAAATTTATGAAGATATGCCGGCGCTAATAAACGCCACTGGCAAATATACCTACTTGGCAGATGTATGCCAAAGTGAGTATGCCGATTTAAGGCAATTATAAAAAGATATGTTTTTATAAGTCTAATGCCGATTGAAGGCAAAGTATTGATTAATTTTATTTTCAAAAATTTGTTCCTTATATTCTAAACTAACTGTATTCTAAAACTACAAAATTTCTTATTCACTAAATATAAATGTAGTTTGAGAAAATATAAAATACATTATACATAATTGTTGTATTGCAATAACAACATGTTCAATATAGAACAATACAATTGTTGTAATATGAAAAATAACAATCGTATTATGTTTGCTGTAATAATGGTAGTAACATTAAAAAAGTGCCGTGTGCAAAAAGTAATATTAAGAACAGTAAGTGTAATTAGTACACTTACATATAAATATAATAATACATTGTTTATGTTAGTAATATTAATAGAGTGCCGTGTGCAAAAGTAATATTAAGAACAGTGAGTGCAATAAGTTTACTCACTTAAAAAATATAATAATACATATAATATTATATTATTTAGAATGCACTACACCCTTCCCCTTAAGAAAAATTTTACAATTTTTAGGATTAAAATTTAAAATTTGTTTGTTTTTGTTTTGTGTTTTTTTTTTTTTTTTTTTGTTTTTAATATTTTTTAAAATTATTATTATGGTATTCTTTAAATTCATTACCTATTTCTAAAATAGAATTGACTCCTTTTCTTTTGACTATTTTATATGGACCATGTTATGGTGCCTGTTTTTTTTTTCTGTTAAATTTTCGAACGAGTACTAAGCCTCCTTCTTTTAAATTTAGGGGATTAGTTTTTAACCATTTGTCTATTCGTTTTTGTTTCGATTTTTCTAAATATTCTCTTGCTTTAGGTATAGAATATTGTAATCTGAACCTCAATTCTTGGGCATAATTTTCAGGGTTGTAAATTGATTTATTACTTGAAATTTCTTCATTAGGAAAGTTCGGTAATTTGCCAAATATTAGCTCATATGGCGTGTAATTTGTGTCTATATGAGGTGTTGTGTTGTATGCGAAGCAGAAGTAAGGAATCCATTTGTCCCACTCATCATTCTTACAATAATTTAAAAGAAACTCATTGAGTACTCTATGATTTCTCTCTACTGATCCTAGAGTCTCATGATGATATGGTGTGCTAAAAACTTGTTTAATTTGTAAAATGTTGCATACTTCAAACAATAATTCGTTTAGAAATTCAGTACCTCTGTCAGATTTGAGAACTTTAAAGTGTCCATATACTAAAATTAAATTTTCTACTATATTCTTGGCAACTGTTTTTGCATCCTTTGCTTCTATAGGACATGCTACAATATATTTTGTCAGATCATCTTGCATTGTTAAGATATATCTATACTGGTTTGAATACCTCAATGGGCCTACAGTATCTATTGATATTGTTTCGAAACTTGTTCGTGGTGTATCAGTAATGATTTTCTTTTGTGTGTTTGGTCTGTTTATTTATTCTGCACTCGTTGCAGTTTTGTATATGGTTTTTGACCATTTTTCCCATGCTCTTCCATATATATTTTTGTTTAAGTTTTAGGGAAGTTTTTCTTACACCTAAATGACCTCCTAAAATTGAATTGTGATATTCATTAATTAAATTGGTTTGACGATTTTTGTCTGTGATTCTAATGGGTTCTCTATATAATAAAATATTTAAATTCTCACACTCATTTCTTTTTAATTTATTAAAAATATTCTTAAATTGTTCAATGTTTATATTCTTGAAAATAACATCATTATTTTTTAGTGCTAATTTGCATTTTTGGTAAAAGTTTCTCCAATGACATTTGTATGTTCGATGGATTGTCGCTGCACCTAATTACTATCTCTACATCACTAATTGCAATATCGGGTTTTTTGATTTTTGAATCTAATTCAAATTTTAATTTTTTCATATTTTTGACATCTGAGATTGACGTACATTCCCATATAAAAAGTTTATTAGGCTTTTTATGTGAGCCGTTATTATTATTCTCGTTGTTACATTCTTGGTTAAGATTTTTTTTCATGTTTCGCGTTATTGCAAAGATGTTTTCCATGGGTACGTTGTCTGATGGAATCATTGATTTCAAAGTGTCGGTATTTATACGTATTCTAGATAATGCGTCATTTGTTAAGTCTTTTCTATCAAGTTCTAATTTGTTTATCGTTACATCATGATTATTTGTGTTTAAAAATTTAATATGTTTTGTGCCTACAGCTGGTATTATACTATTGGCTACAAAAACGCCTGGAGTTATCTCTTTGCTTAAAATGATACTGTCTTTATTTGTAAATATATTTACTGGTGCGATTAATTCTGAACGTGCGGTATGCGTATATCAGTTTTATAGGTACATTTGGTATTCATGGGTATGGTAATTTCTTCATTTTCTATATTAAATGTTGTTGTGTATGTTTCGAAATCTATTCTACATTTGTATTTTTCCAAAATATCTCTTCCAATTATTCCATCAGTGGGAATAGGGAAATCGTTGGATACTATGTGGAATTTATGTTTAATATGCTGATTTTCAAAATGTAAATTTAAATGGGCTGAACCAATGCTTTCAATGGTGTCTAGTGTTATGCCGCTTAAAATTGAAATATCCCTGTGGTTTATTTCTTTTAAATTTCCTTGTTTGCATATGGAAATATCTGCACCTGTGTCTAGAATGAAATACTGATTTTTATTTGTAATTTTGCAATTTATTATTATGGAATTTGGCGTATTTATTGAAAAATTGAAATATCGTGGCTTCGGATAACAGTTTTCGTTATCCTGCCTCTCTAGTTTCCCTGTCTATATGAAATATTATTAGCATTTTGGTTTCTGCTGCTATTCTGTGGGTAGCTATTATTGTTGTTTCTGTTTCTATTTTGAGGAATATTATTTATGTTTCTATTTTGTGAAAAAATATTATTTGAATGTCTGTCCCTATTGTTATAACTATATCTGTTATTATTATTTTGCGATCTGTTATATTGGTTATTGTCTCTAATATTATTGTTGTGGTGAAAGTTGGGATTTTCTTGTCTGCGATTGTTATTAAAATTGTGGTGTGTACTATAATTTTCACGTTGGTTATTGTCTCGGATATTTATGTTACTGTGGTGAAAATTTTGATTTCTACCACTATATTGGTATTCCATGTTGTCGCGTTGGCGAAATCTTTGAGGGTTTTGGAAGTTGTTGGGTGTTCTGCCGCCAACTCTAAAAATGTTATTGTTGTTTTGTTGATTATCTTTTTCTAATGTTATGCATTTTTCTGATGCATCATTTAATGTTTTTGGACTACACGCTATCAATAGGGTTCTATACTGCTCATTTACGCCTTTCATAAATATATTAAGTGCCATGCTCTCAGTCATTTTATATATGGCATTTTTAGCCTCTTGTGTCGGATTTTCTAATGTCTTTATTTGAAAATCATTTAATTGTTCACCTAGCAGGAAAATTTTTTCTCTGAACGAAGCTATGTTTGAATTATTTTGTTTTTGTGTTCCAAGCTCATTTAAAACTTGTTGTAGGGTTCTTGGATTAGGATACGATATCACCAATAAGTTCTTTAGATCAGTAAAGGTTGTTGGTCTGTTAGCACGTCCAATGGTGCTACGAACATTTGCAGTTAATTTGAAATTGTAGACATATTTTATAAAAAGCTCTCTCTCTTCTGCAAGAATCATATCGTGCAATTGTTCTGTTTGCAACAAAAAGTCTTCCAGCGCCTCATACGGACCCTTAAACACATGTAGATTTTTGCCTACGACGTTTATGTCAAAATGAGCCATATTTGATATATTACCTACTTCTTCGTCTGATTTTAAATTAGTGTCTTTGTTTTATTTTGTTAGAAGATTTCTACTATATATTTCTTCAAATTTTTTAATTAATTTTTCGCAATTTTCTTTAATTAATGATTGAGAACATTTTTCAAATTCTGTTTTTATTGATTGCAAACGTTTTAATTTTTCTAATTTATATTCTTCGGTGTAAATTCTATTTTTACTTTTGTTAATATTTATTTCAATTTTCTCTAATTCTGTTATAAATTTTTCTATGGTTTCCATTTAATATAGGAAGGGTTTTAGTCGCATGTAAATACTATTTTTAAATTCTATTTTAGTTTGATCCACTATGGCAACTCTTATTTATTTTCTTACTTTTCACATTTTTAACTTATATATATAGTGTCGCATTTATTCACCTCAGTGTGGTGATTTTTTAAAATTTTTGACATTCCTTTTTATTGTGAAATTCTATTTCATAATTGGATTTTATTTAATTTGCCGGGTGTAGTAAAGTTTTTTTTTATGTGAAAAAGTTTAGTGAAGATTAGTGTAGTATTTATTTTTATATTGAAAATAATATTATTATGTACATTTAATCAGTCCTAAGGGTCGTGTTTTGTTTGACACAATTTCAAAAATGGGTTTGAATGTAGTTTCAAGTGGTCAGCCAACATATTGGCCAACGGATCGTCAAAAAATTCCTGATGTTATCGACTTTGGGATTATGAAAGGCGTCCCCAGCGAAATGATTGAAGTAGAAGCATCTTTGGATTTGTCTTCAGATCACTCGCCTACTATTATCACTATTTACTCACACACATCATGTGATTTATCGATGACATCTGCACGTATTAACTGGCTGAAATACAGAAAATATCTGAGTGCTCATTGCTCGGAAAAAATGCCGCTGAGAACACCTTCAGACATAGACGATTCTCTCAGGTTGTTTGAAGCGCATGTTAAACAAGCAGCTTTTAATGCTACTTCAAATGAAATAAACCAACCAGTGAGATTTAACAATATTTTTTCTGTAGATATAGAAAGGCTATTGGCTGAAAAACGGAGAGCTCGACGAGAATGGCAGCGCTACAGATCGCCCCAGCTAAAATTAAGGCTTAAGGAGTGTACCAACAGCTTAGGAAAGTTTTGCTCAAAAAACAGCTTCCCTTCAAAAATTCCTTCAAGAGCTAGATGCAACACCACAAACAGATTATTCACTGTGGCGTGCAGCCAGAGGACTAAAAAGGCCGGTGATATGCAACCCCCATTACGAGCCCCTAATGGTGACTGGGCAAAAACTGATGCTGAAAAAGGTGCATTTTTTGTTAAACACTTAGAAAAAGTTTTCACTCCGAACATTTCTGCTGATATTGTTGAACTGCCACCAGTCGTCTCTTTACCAGAAATATCGCTCAAATTCAACATTGTGGAGATTGATAAGGCTATTACTAGTCTTAACACCAGAAAAGCCCCAGGTGTCGACAAAATAAGCAACAAAATGCTTCAAGAATTGCCTTACACAGCAAAAAGAATAATACTATTCATTTTTAACAGTATTCTACGCCTAGAACACTATCCTAAAGAATGGAAGGTTTCGCTAATTACTATGATACCAAAGCCCGGCAAGGATCATACAAAGGTTGAATCCTATCGGCCTATTAGTTTACTGTCTAACATTTCAAAACTATTTGAAAAGCTGTATATGAGCAAGCTGATGCCTATAGTGAGCAGAAGTGGATGCATTCCAGATCATCAATTCGGTTTTCGCAGACAACATAACACAATTGAACAAACTCACAGACTTGTGAATGTCGTTAGAGACACTTTTGAAAAAAAGAAATACTGCTCTGCGCTCTTTATTGATGTCTCACAAGCTTTCGATGAAGTATGGCACGAAGGTCTTTTCAACAAATTAACACAAAATCTACCAGAAAACATCGTAAAGCTTTTAAAAAGCTATTTAATGGAACGTAAATTTGTAGTTAGGGAAGGCAAATTTTTAAGCCCTCCGCAGTCGATTGAAGCCGGAGTCCCTCAAGGCAGTATCTTCGGTCCCTTACTTTATTTAATATATGCCTCTGACTTACCGTTAAACAGTAACATTCATACATCAACATTTGCGGATGATACAGCCTTTCTAAGCGTTCACGAAAATCCTGTAGAAGCTTCCCGCAACTTACAAGAATATATATCCAAACTGGAAAAATGGCTCAAACAATGGCGTATAAAAGTTAACGAGCAGAAATGTGCACACGTCACTTTTACGTTGCGCAGGGAAACATGCCCGCCTATAAAAATTAACACCGAGACTATACCGCAACACACTGTAGTAAAATATCTAGGCGCTCATCTTGATCGTCTTTTAACATGGAAATGGCATATAGACGCAAAGTTAACACAAATGAAACTAAAAGCAGCCCAAATGAATTGGCTTATTGGAAGAAACTCTATACTAAGCCTTGACTGTAAACTTCTCTTATACAACGCGATCCTGAAACCAATATAGTCCTATGGAATCCAGTTATGGGGCACTGCCTCAGCATCGAATGTCGAAAGAATTCAAAGGCGACAGAATAAAATCCTACGTACAATAACAGCAGGCCCCTGGTATGTCAGAAACCATCGAATTCATAAAGACTTAGACGTTCCGTTGGTGAAGACAGTATTTTCAAAACACGCGAAAAAATATATAAAAAAACTTGAGTTGCACCCAAATCCACTTGCGCGCAATATTCTTCATTATAGAGGCCACACCCGGCTGAAAAGAAGGGATACTCTTTTTCTCAGCCGTTCACGAGAGATGTAAAACAACAAAAATTAACCGTTGAAATTAAAAATTTTGTTTAGCATTGGCTAAACTTATATTTAATATTTTTTAAATTTAAGATTTGAAAAACTTATTGATAATTTAATTTATAATTAAAGATTCCATAAATAATAAAATTATCAAAAAAAAAAAAAAAAAAAAAAATGTACATTTCAGCATGTGTTTTAAAAAATTCATGTTGTATGTGTTTATAATATATTATTTTAATATATTTCATCAAAATTTATTTGTTGGTATACATACATGTGCGAAAAAAAAATTTCATTATTTATATAAATGAAAAAAATATTTTTATTTTAAAGAATTTTAAAAAAAACTATTATTACAAAAATTTATTTGTTTTTGTAGTTGTCCTTTTCGGCTTCCAGTTGGCCGATCTGCAACCATATTTCGGACGCAATTTCCCAGGATGGTGGTGGTGTTTGGTTCAGTGTATTTCTTAGTGCTGCCAGTTTACGGCGCAGTCTAACAATTTTTCCTCCTCTCCGGTGTCTTGGCCTGATGACAGCTGGAATCTTGGTCAGTTCGATCTCCTTCTTGTTTTGCTGTCTTTTACGGTATTCAGCAATGGTTAGTGGTTTGGGGCCTGTGTTTGTTGCTTCAGGTGCTCCTTCTCCGGGTAGATTTCTGTTATTTGGCAGGATCGCCATGTAATGGTTCCGGTGTATGGAAGTATTTATTGAAAATTAATGAAGATATGCCGGCGCTAATAAACGCCACTGGCAAATATATCTACTTGGCAGATGTATGCCAAAGTGAGTATGCCGATTTAAGGCAATTATAAAAAGATATGTTAATATTTTTATATTATTATTATTACGAATAAACGTAATTATTATTTGAACTTATATTGATTTACATATGAAAAGTAATATTATCAGGCTCAAGTTCAGTTTTATTGAATTAATGAAAATTCAAAATTACTAAGAGTTTTTTTTTATGTTGGAAAATATTATTATTTATATCCAATCAGTTTTTAGCAGAACGTATCAGTACTTTCATGATAACGGACTATGAGTTTGTGTTGATTATTAGTTCCAAACAGTAATGAGGGAATTTCGTACTAACCAGCACTGTTTGATTGTAGAATAAAAATTGAATTAAAAATTAATTCTCATATTCTATTTCTGTTGAAAACTGGTTAAATAGTTGATATTCTTCTCAATTAGTATCCACTTTACGAAAATTGTAAAGATGGACAATTGAACGCTGATGAGAGGTGTAGCGGCCTTGAAATCAGTACTGATACGTTCTGCTAAAAACTGATTGGATATAAATAATAATATTTTCCAACATAAAAAAAACTCTTAGTAATTTTGAATTTTCATTAATTCAATAAAACTGAACTTGAGCCTGATAATATTACTTTTCAAAAAGATATGTTTTTATAAGTCTAATGCCGATTGAAGGCAAAGTATTGATTAATTTTATTTTCAAAAATTTGTTACTTATATTCTAAACTAACTGTATTCTAAAACTACAAAATTTCTTATTCACTAAATATAAATGTAGTTTGAGAAAATATAAAATACATTATACATAATTGTTGTATTGCAATAACAACATGTTCAATATAGAACAATACAATTGTTGTAATATAAAAAATAACAATCGTATTATGTTTGCTGTAATAATGGTAGTAACATTAAAAAAGTGCCGTGTGCAAAAAGTAATATTAAGAACAGTAAGTGTAATTAGTACACTTACATATAAATATACATTCTTTATGTTAGTAATATTAATAGAGTGCCGTGTGCAAAAGTAATATTAAGAACAGTGAGTGCAATAAGTTTACTCACTTATAAAATATAATAAAACATATAATATTATATTATTTAGAATGCACTACAACTGCTGTGCCTCCATTTTTAATGTTGACCACAGTATTTCCAACATAAACTCCAGGGGAAATCTCCTGTTTTTGTACAACCACGGTTTTATCTCTTGATATGATATTAACCGGCACTTTAGTAACTGCTCCCGTATCTACAAGTAAGACCAATTTTCGCTCCCTAGCTCCTTGGCAGGGTAGCGTAATAAAAACTGTGTCCACATTGCCCGGTGATTCAGCACTATCTTCTATATTTCGCATCATCTTTTCACCTTTTTTCTCCTTTTTTTTGTTTAATTTATTATCTTTCTCAGTTTTTTCTTCTATAGTTTGTCCGTTCTCCTTATTCACCGAGTGTACAACTGCCTCGGTTACTATCCTGGTTGGCTGCTCTGTTTCTGAGTCAGTCTCCGTATCATCTTTATTTACCCGATTCTTTGTTTCTGTTTCTTTATTATATTTGTAGTTGTTCTCTTTTTTATGCCAATCTGATTTTCTGTTAATTTGCGGGACCCCAGTTATTGGCGATAACTGGGCTGAATTTCGTTTCCCTGAGCATATGTCCGATTTGTGTTGCTATGGGCCTCTACGGCATTATTAGCTAGGTCCCTGCCGTTGTTGCTATTTCGTGCCCGTTGGTAGATCCCTGCACCCGTTGCTTCAGTCTGTCTAACATTACTTCTGCAGTCCCGTGCAAAATGTCCTTGTTGCTGACATTTAAAGCAGGTTGGGAGTGTACAATTATTTCTGTTTGCACCTCTGTTCATATTTTGTCCTGTCGCTATTTGTGGGCTTCCACGGAATTCTGTGTTTGTTGTCCTTCTATTGGTTTCTGCCGTCCTACTATCCAATTGATTTTGGTTTGGTATGTTTCTTTTTGGCTCACAGAAAGGGGTTTCCTTGTGACCGTTTATCCTACACAATCGGCAGTATAAGGAGCCTAATCTCTTTCTGCAGTTTTCCACATCGTGCCCGCTGTTTCCACAGAACGTACAGCTCACGATATACCTGCACAGTGGCCCCATTTCATGGCCGTATTTTCCACAGCTCATACAGTATGGTGTGTTTAGCCGCTTTTTGCAGCTATTCCATTCATGTCCCATCCTGTTGCAAAAACTACAGGGGACTTCTGAATCTATTACGTTGATACTGTGCGTTGGTTCGCCAAACAATTCCTCTGCATTTCCCACTATCTCTATCAATTTAGTTAGTTCTTCCTCTTCCTGTCCCACAAACCGAGCTTTGAGAGCATGGTCTTTCAACCCCTTGATGAAACTTCTCACTGCTATCCGTTTGAAGTCCTTCAGCATGGTTTCCCGGCCAGGTCCCACCGGCCATTCGTTCTCTATTGTTGTTTTTGCCTCATTTAATAGGCTATCCAGGCGTTCTCCAAATTTGCATGCTGATTTTCTGATGCTCTGTTTGCAACCCAATATTAGTTCCCTTATTTTATCTAAGCTCTTGCTTTTTAGATAATACTTCTTGAGCGCATTACATAACGCGTCCACGGAACTGAAATTCATCTGGGAAATTCTTGAGTAGGCGCCCCCTAGGAGTCTCAGTTTCAGGCATTGTATTACATCTTGTGTTAGAACGTTATTTGCACCTGTGAGTACTTCTCTTTCTACCATCTTGCATCCTTGTATGTACCTGAATACTTCTGATGACAAGTCTGGCCCATCGGTCCCGAAAAATGATGGGACCGTGTTGTTTACGATCTTAATAATCTCATACAGCGAAGGCATTTTGATCCTTTCAATTTCCGCTCTCTCAGTAGTATGGTTTTGCTGGGGCGACGGTGATCGTCTTTCTATGTTCTGCTGGTAATCATCTTGATAGTGGGCTGTGTCCACGCAAGAACTTGTAGACTGTCCATTTAATAACTATACTTGTCGTTCTATTAATTTGTCTGTCTGCGTCTGTGGGTTGTCCATTAAATCTGTTTTCTACTTACCCATGTTCCGCTGGTTATTATCCTCATAGTGGTCTGTGGTTTAGGCTTATTTTCACTTTATATTAATTTTTTTTATGCATTGTTGGTTTTGCTACACCGGACAGTTTTTTCTTGAGCAAGATCAACACAAGGATAATTATATTTCTTTGATGTTATTATTTACGCGGCTACCGGCTGCGCCAAAATGTTACAATTTATTTTGTAACCTATTTTGAAGTTAAGAACACAAGACAATAGGATTATTTTGATTTTAGTTATTAAATTTAGTTTATTTAGATTTTCATTTCTGTTTTCTATTCTAGGTTTATTAAATTATAACCATCTCAGGGACCTGCTTTTTAAGGCTGGTGTTTGATCAGGTTTTTGTTACGTGTTAAAGGGAACTGATTAGAATAGAACTGAACTGGAACTGATTAGAATTGACTCGACTGACTAGACCTCCATACCAAATCACCCTCCGCTTTTATACCCAATTTCGCTGTCTGATTGAACGCTGCTGCTGACGTTCGCTGCCGCCGGCGTGGTCATTGCTAAGTGTGCTAGTATGCAAATTCAGCATATTCATACCCGTGGAACTTCCAGCCGATTGCGGTTCTCACGATATTGCAATGTCAGCATATATCTGTAGGAAAGTTACTGGCATATATATGCATGCAGCGGTATTACAACGTCAGCATATATCTGTAGGAAAATTACTGGTAATAACGTCAGTAATGCATGCAGCGGTATTTTGCTGCCGTTGGTATTTTTGTTGGTTGAGGGAAAATAACTCAACGTCAGTATGTGTGTGCAGCGTATGTTCTGCTGTCGCTGATACTTCTGTTGGTTAGGGGGAAATGACTCATAACAATATTCAATTAATCATTATTCTACATACAGTGTAATGAAAGCATCAATTGTAGAACGCTTTAATAGAACCCTAAAAGAAATGATGTGGAAGGAGTTTAGTAGAAATGGAAAATATGAATGGATTGGTATTTATAAAAATTTGATTAAGCAGTATAATAAAAAAATGCATGGAACAATCAAAATGGCACCCGTAAACGTAAATCATACCAATGAGTAGCACCTCCTCAATACGGTTTATAATCATTTAAAATTATTTAAGCCTTCTAAGTTTAAAATTGGAGATTATGTACGCATTAGTAAATATAAACACGTTTTTGAAAAGGGATATACCCCGAATTGGACAACAGAAATATTCAAAATAAGATCGATACAAAACACTTACCCTATAACATTTTTGCTAGAGGACTATCAAGGAAATGCGATTAAAGGTGCTTTTTATAAAGAAGAAATACTTCGCACACGTTTTTCTGATACATATCTAGTTGAAAAAGTATTGAAAACTAGGGGAAATAAAGCGTATGTAAAATGGTTAGGGTTTTCAAGTCAACATAATTCTTGGATAGAGAAAACTGAAATATTATAAGAAAATAAAAAATAAAAAATAAAAAATTTTATATAAAAACAATACTTTAAAGCATTTTTATTTCATGTATAGTTTAGTATTCACTATGTCAATAACATTAGCATTAAGCGGAAACTCTTCAATTTTAACAGCAAACTATTTTCCACGTATAGATTTAACGGATGACTACGAGTGTTCTCTAATCGATTTTCATTCATACAATTCTATTCCCAATGTAGACTATGACAACAACCTTTTCCACATTGGGGAAAGAGTTATTGAAATTCCCATTGGATCTTATGAGTTGCAAGATATTGTTGATTATATAATTGTAGAATATAAAAAAACTAATGTTGGCAACACCATTGTAATTAAAGCGAATAATAATACTTTACAAACTGAAATAACTTCATCACACGATACAATTTTCTTCAACCGAAAGCGATCGATTGGTATGCTATTTGGATTCGGAGAAGTATCTTTAATTGCTGGTATAAAACATTTATCGAATCAACCTGTTAATATTTTTAAAGTTAATGCTATACAAATTCACTGTAATATAATAAGCGGAGCATATATGAATAACGCTCCAGCACATATACTGCACGAGTTTGCATTAGACGTTCCTCCTGGCTATAAAGTAGACGTTACGCCTAATAATTTAGTCTATTTACCAGTAAACGTGAAAGAGATAACATATCTAAAAATTAAGATTACACTTAAGACCAAGAATCAAATGATAATTTACAATACAAGTAAACAAACCAACGCCAATCTGAACACTCCTACAAACACCGTTAAAGTAAGAAGACAGAAATTAAACGAAGAAAATAAGAAATTTTTAAGATTACTTAATTTGAAAGTAAAGAAAAATGTCTAATATACTTGATGTTATGGAAGAGCCGTTTTCGGATTATAGTATAATAAAAAAGGAGTTTCATAGTTACATATGTACCGTATATTCAGTAATTTAAAAATAATGATGAAATTCGTATTACTATACAAAATCAGGATTTATATGTTCTTCCTTCTGAAAGCTACTTATATATAGAGGGAAATATAAAGAATGGTAAAGGCGAAGAATCTCCAACCACCAAGCTTAAGAATAATTGCATTGCATTCTTATTTGATGAAATACGTTATGAAATTAATGGTGTTGAAATTGATCGAACCCGATACTTAGGAACGTCTAGCACGATTAAGAATTATATTTAATTAAATCAGTTTGAAAGTAACATGATGAGAAATGCTGGATGGTGTGTTTCCGATGAACTATATTTACAAAAATTTAATTTTTATTTACCATTGAAACTAATAATTGGATTTGCTGAAGATTTTAATAAAGTTATTTTGAATAGTAAACATGAACTCATTTTATTACGAAGTTCAAGTGATGTGAATGCATATTACTCAACAGATGCAAACGAAAATCTAAGGTTAACAATTACAAACATAACGTGGAGAATTCCACACATTCATCTTTCAGATGCTAAAAAACTGCAAATGATGAAGATTATTAAAGATGGATCTGCTTTACCTATAGCATTTCGAAGTTGGGATTGTTATTTCAACCCTACATTCTGTGGTGCAAGAAATCACAACTGGAATGTAAAGCTGGCACTTAACAGAGAAAGAACAAGATTTATAATAATGGTTTTGGAAAATAATAATAAATATATTCATTCTGATTTAAAAAATATTAAAGTACATTTAAACTCAGAATAATATCCGTATGATGATTTAAATTTAAAATTTTATGAGAATCGATATGCAATTTTATATGAGATGTATGCAAAATTTTAACAAAATTACTATATGAGGGAGTCACAACCACTACTTTCGTGCGAAGAATTTAAAAATAATCCAATTATTGTAATTGATGTGAGTCATCAAAATGAGATGATAAAGAGCCTACCTATCGATGTAAAAATTGAGTTTGAGACTTCTAATCCGGTTCCTATCAATACAAATGCTTACTGTTTAATTATCTATGACCGTTTACTGGAGTATACGCCCTTAACTGGAATTGTTCGAAAAATAATATAATGAATACATTAATAATATAAAATAATTGTTTAATCAAAGAAATTTTTAATTTTTCAGGCTTAAGTTCGTTTTCTCTAAATTTAATTTTATTTTAAATTAAATTATTATTTTTTTTTTTTTTTTTTTTTTTTTTGATAAATTTTATTATTTATTGAATCTTCAATTGTTAATTAAATTATCAATAAGTTTTTCAAATCTTAAATCTAAAAAATATTACATATAAGTTTAGCCAATGCTAAACAAAATTTTTAATTTCAACGGTTAATTTATGTTGTTTTACATCTCTCGTGTACGGCTGAGAAAAAGAGTATCCCTCCTTTTCAGCCGGGTGTGGCCTCTATAATTTAAAATATTGCGCGCAAGTACATTTGGGTGCACCTCAAGTTTTTTTATATATTTTTTAGCGTTTATTGAAAATACTGTCTTCACCAACGGAACATCTAGATCTTTATGAATCCGATGATTTCTGACATACCAGGGAGCTGCTGTAATTGTACGTAGAATTTTATTTTGTCGCCTTTGAATTTTTTCGACATTTGATGCTGAGGCAGTGCCCCATAACTGGATTCCATAGAACCATATTGGTTTCAGGATCGCGTTGTATAATAGTAGTTTACAGTCTAGGCTTAGTATAGAATTTCTTCCAATAAGCCAATTCATTTGGGCTGCTTTTAATTTCATTTGTATTAACTTTGCGTCTATATGCGATTTCCATGTTAAGCGACGATCAAGATGAACGCCTAGATATTTGACAACAGTGTGTTGCGGTATGGTCTCGGTGTTAATTTTTATAGGCGGGCATGTTTCCTTGCGCAACGTAAAAGTTACGTGCACACATTTCTGCTCGTTAACTTTAATACGCCATTGTTTGAGCCAATTTTGCAATTTGGATATATACCCTTGTAAATTGCGGGAAGCTTCCACAGGATTTTCGTGAACGCTTAGAAAAGCTGTATCATCGGCAAATGTTGATGTATGAATGTTACTGCTTAACGGTAAGTCAGAGGCATATATTAAATAAAGTAATGGACCGAAGATACTCCCTTGGGGAACTCCGGCTTCGATCGACTGCGGTGGGCTTAAAAAATTGCCTTCCCTAACTGCAAATTTTCGTTCAATTAAATACCTTATTAAAAGCCTAACAATGTTTGCGGGTAGATTTTGTGTTAATTTATGTATAAGACCTTGGTGCCATACTTTATCGCAAGCTTGAGAAACATCTATAAAGAGCGCAGAGCAATATTTCTTCTTTTCGAAAGTGTCTCTGATAACATTCACAAGTCTGTGAGTTTGTTCAATTGTGCTATGTTGTCTGCGAAAACCGAATTGATGATCTGGAATGCATCCACTTCTAGTCACTATAGGCATCAGCTTGCTCATATACAGCTTTTCAAATAGTTTTGAAATGTTGGGCAATAAACTAATAGGCCGATAGGATTCAACCTTCGTATGATCCTTGGCGGGCTTTGGTATCATAATAATCATCGAAACCTTCCATTCTGCAGGATAGTATTGCAGCCGTAGAATACTATTAAAAATGAATAGTATAATTCTTTTTGCAATATAAGGCAGTTGTTGAAGCATTTTGTTGCTTATTTTGTCGACACCTGGGGCTTTTTTGGTGTTAAGACTAGTGATGGCCTTTTCAATCTCCACAATGTTAAATCTTAACGGTATTTCTGGTAAAGAGATGACTGGTGGCAGTTCAACAATATCAGTAGAAATATTCGGTGTAAATACATTTTCTAAGTGCTTAACAAAAAGAGCACCTTTTTCAGCATCAGTTCTTGCCCAGTCACCATTCGAATCTCGTAACGGAGGTTTGCAAATCACTGGCCTTTTAAGTCCTCTGGCTGCACGCCATAGGGAATAATCTGTTTGTGGTGTTGCATCGAGTTCTTGAAGAAATTTTTGCAGCGAAGCTGTTTTTTGAGTTTGTAAAACTTTTCTGAGCTGTTTGGTGCATTCCTTTAGCCTGGGGGGATCTGTAACGTTGCCATTCTCGTCGCGCTCTCCGTTTTTCAGTCAATAGCCTTTCTATATCTACAGAAGAAATGTTGTTGAATCTTACTTGTTGATTTGGTTGATTTGAAGAAGCATTAAGAGCAGCTTGATTAACATGTGCTTCAAATAACCTAATAGAATTTTCTATGTCAGTAGGTGTTCTCAACAGCATATTTTCCGTGCAATGAGCACTCAAATATTTTTTGTATTTCAGCCAGTTAATATGTGCAGATGTCAGCGGTAAATCGCATGTTGATGTTGCACTTGTGTGTGAGTAAATAGTGATAATAGTAGGCGAGTGATCTGAAGATAAATCCAATGATGCTTCAACTTCAATCATTTCGCTGGGCACACCTTTCATAACTCCAAAGTCGATAATATCAGGAATTTTTTGTCGATCCGTTGGCCAATATGTTGGCTGACCACTTGAAACTACATTAAAGCCCATTTTTGAAATTGTGTCAAACAAAACACGACCCTTGGGACTGATTAAACGTGAGCCCCAAAATGTGTGTTTAGCATTGTAGTCGCCGGCTGCTAGAAAACGGGACCCCAGTGTTGAATAAAATGCGGTATATTGACTCTCTGAAATTGAAAACCTGGGAGGAGAATAAACAGATGATATCACAAGTTTTTGATAAAAATTTTCAATGCAGATGTTTGTTGCTTGAAGGTAATCTTCACAAAATTCATTTAACAGGTAGTGTTTTATTCGCGTTTTTATTAGAATTCCCGAGCCACCACAAGCTCTACCTCGAGGATCCTTGGTGTCGTAGAAATTATATCCACTAATTCTAAAATAGCTTCGAGACGTCAAATGAGTTTCTGAGATAAGCATAACATCGATTTGTTTATCCTGAAGAAAATATTCTATTTCGTTTTTATGTTGGCAGATGCCGTTTGCGTTCCAAAAGCAGATTTTTAAGTTCATGGTTTGCTTAATACAGCCTGCAACAAAGTAGACTGCATTTTCAACATTTCCTGCATCATACAGGACATGTTGAGAGTAAAAGTATTTACTGTTTGTATTAAGCTCTCAATTGAGGCTTCAATACGGCTAAAATTAGACCCTGGAGCTTCGCTTACTGGTACCGGTTTTTGCGCTGTATTGTGGTTACTTTGTAAAATGTTAGCGTATGAAAATTTATTATTAGGTTGTTGCTGAGCAATAGTCGCGTTTGATTTCAATACGTTTGAATATTGTTGCTGACTGGTAGACGGTTGAGGTAACTGAGGGTAGCTTAAAAGTGTGATAGGCTGAGCGGGGATAATATTTTCTTTTTTGTGCGAGGAGCGTTTAAAAAACGAGTAAAGAGGGCAGCCTCTATAGTTGGCAGTGTGATTTCCGCCGCAATTGCCACATTTTTTCGCCTTGGGATCACCTTTTGTTTTGTCACAGTTAGCGGTACTGTGTAGCTCACCACATACAACGCAAACTGTAGGCAACTTGCAATAAGTTTTCGTGTGCCCAAATTCTTGGCAGTTCAGGCATTGGATAGGTCCAGCTCTTTTATGTGGCTGCTCAACGGTAACTCTCCGGTGTAACAAATACTTTAGATCATAGATTGGATGGGATTCATTTTTTTTTATCTTTATGTCACGTGGCTGTAACTCGACTCTAAATATTGGTTGGGGGATTTTTTCTCTATTTTTGATGTTTGAAACATTTTTCACCTTGAATCCACTATTTTCAAGGCCAGACTTGACCTCTTCTGGATCCACACTAGAATTTATACCTTTTATTACAACGGTTAGACCTTTAGCACTCTTAAGCTGATATGTATAAAAATTTTTATTTTTAGTCTCAAAGTCTGAGACTATTTTTCTGTAATTATTTTCTTTAGATACCTGAATTTTTGTTTCATTAATTTTCCCACGCTTGATTGGAGTTACGTAAAACTCATTTTCTCCAATTAACGAGATAAGGCTTTTTACCAGAAAGCTGGAGTTCTGTTCTCTTAAATAAATCGGTGGTGGTTTACTCAAACTTGTATTAGTTGTGTCTTCATCACCTTGTTCAGTTAAAATCGCGAAACGATTTTCGGATTTTTTATATTTTTCCCATCTTTGGGAACTTTTGCCGTTGACCGAATTTGAGCAGATTTGGGACTTCTTCCCCTTTTTAACACAGTTATGTATCTATCCATACCTGTTTGAATTTTATTATCACTATTTTCACTTACTTTATCCATAATTTTATTCATTTTGTGCACGTTGGTCACCTGGGTATTTATTGTTTGTTTGTTTGCTTGTACAGCTAAGCTGACAAGTTTGCTAAAAGGTGCAATTGTTGTTGTTTCTTGATCACTATTTAACATGTATGGAGAGCATGATCGCGCACGAATAGTTGTGTTTTGTGTAGAATTCAGGTTTGTGCTTAATTCAATTTTTTTATTGTCGTCATCAGAAACAAAAGTTAAATAAGCATTTCTACTGCTTGTGGGTTTATTGCTGTTGTTGTTGCCAGAAGATGAACTCATTTAGAGTTCTCTTGTTTTTTTCACTTATAAGAGTTTGTGTATGCAAATATTTATGTATACACAAGCAAAAAAAAAAAAAATAAAACCAGTATAATAACTGTTTAATAAATGTTTTGTTGTTGTATTTTTTGTGACTTTAAATTTTTGATAATTTTATATTCAGTTGCGACGATTATAAAACGCGTCTGTACACTGCGAGAGTTGAAACTGAATGAAATTATTATTTAAATTAGAAAGAAAGACAAATCTAGTGGCTCTTAATACTTGAAACAGACAAAGAAAAAGTTGTTTGACTGCGCGGAGGGTTGAACTGACATCGATGTTTCGAGACTAACCACAGTCTCATCATCAGAGTTGTCTACCGCTTAGACCTCACTGCCACCACGGCAGCTGCAATCACACCAGTTGAATATCCTCTACATTAATTGAATCTGCTGAATTACATGTAAGTTTTACACAACAGCTTTTTATAATTTTTAATGGGTTGGAACTTTACTATACTTTTTTTCAAATTGTCTATCTTGTTCAAGTTGAGCTTTATTCTAGTGTCTCTTATTTCATTCCCAGGTGGCAGCCTTCGGCTACCAATACTCTAGGGGTTTTTATTTGGAATGCGCTTATACATACAGCTGTTTTTTTAATTGTATAAACAACTGTATAAACACATTCCTAGCTACGTGCCTTTAGTTTTGTAATTAATTTGTGAAGTTTTTATTCGAACTGAGTGATGTTTAATCAAAGAAATTTTTAATTTTTCAGGCTTAAGTTCGTTTTCTCTAAATTTAATTTTATTATAAATTAAATTATTATTTAAATTAGAAAGAAAGACAAATCTAGTGGCTCTTAATACTTGAAACAGACAAAGAAAAAGTTTTTTGACTGCGCGGAGGGTTGAACTGACATCGATGTTTCGAGACTAACCACAGTCTCATCATCAGAGTTGTCTACCGCTTAGACCTCACTGCCACCACGGCAGCTGCAATCAGACCAGTTAAAGATCCTCTACATTAATTAAATCTGCTGAATTACATGTAAGTTTTACACTACAGCTTTTTATAATTTTTAATGGGTTGGAACTTTACTATACTTTTTTCAAAGTCTATCTTGTTCAAGTTGAGCTTTTATTCTAGTGTCTCTTATTTCATTCCCAGGTGGCAGCCTTCGGCTACCAACACTCTAGGGGTTTTTATTTGGAATGCGCTTATATATACAGCTGTTTTTTTTTAAATTGTATAAACAACTGTATAAACACATTCCTAGCTACGTGCCTTTAGTTTTTGTAATTAATTTGTGAAGTTTTTATTCGAACTGAGTGATGTTTAATCAAAGAAATTTTTAATTTTTCAGGCTTAAGTTCGTTTTCTCTAAATTTAATTTTATTTTAAATTAAATTATTATTTAAATTAGAAAGAAAGACAAATCTAGTGGCTCTTAAT
Source organism: Lypha dubia (assembly GCA_947311025.1). Taxonomy (NCBI): domain Eukaryota; kingdom Metazoa; phylum Arthropoda; class Insecta; order Diptera; family Tachinidae; genus Lypha; species Lypha dubia. The sequence goes on from OX371261.1 coordinate 53,375,732, forward strand.
ACTTGAAACGAAAATGAAATAAGAGACACTAGAATAAAGCTCAACTTGAACAAGATAGACTTTGAAAAAAGTATAGTAAAGTTCCAACCCATTAAAAATTATAAAAAGCTGTTGTATAAAACTTACATGTAATTCAGCAGATTCAATTAATGTAGAGGATCTTTAACTGGTGTGATTGCAGCTGCCGTGGTGGCACTGAGGTCTAAGCGGTAGACAACTCTGATGATGAGACTGTGGTTAGTCTCGAAACATCGATGTCAGTTCAACCCTCCGCGCAGTAAAAAAACTTTTTCTTTGTCTGTTTCAAGTATTAAGAGCCACTAGATTTGTCTTTCTTTCTAATTTAAATAATAATTTAATTTATAATACAATTAAATTTAGAGAAAACGAACTTAAGCCTGAAAAATTAAAAATTTCTTTGATTAAACATCACTCAGTTCGAATAAAAACTTCACAAATTAATTACAAAAACTAAAGGCACGTAGCTAGGAATGTGTTTATACAGTTGTTTATACAATTTAAAAAAAACAGCTGTATATATAAGCGCATTCCAAATAAAAAGCCCTAGAGTATTGGTAGCCGAAGGCTACCACCTGGGAATGAAATAAGAGACACTAGAATAAAAGCTCAACTTGAACAAGATAGACTTTGAAAAAAGTATAGTAAAGTTCCAACCCATTAAAAATTATAAAAAGCTGTAGTGTAAAACTTACATGTAATTCAGCAGATTTAATTAATGTAGAGGATATTTAACTGGTCTGATTGCAGCTGCCGTGGTGGCAGTGAGGTCTAAAGGCTGCTTTAGCCGACCGTAACTCTAGAAATGTAAATGCCGATGTGTCAGCTGATTGCTTCTGTTATATGCAAAAGCTATGAAAATACTTACTTGACTGAAGTGAAATGTTGCCGTAACGTACCAACCTGCAGAAAATAGAATTTCATTACGAGGTTACGTGACAATTGTAGACAGTGATGGGATGTTTTATTGTGAATTGTAATGGGGCACAGAACCCTTTGTTGGTACTTTTTTTGTTTTGACTAGTTTTAGTTGTTAAATATGTACACATGCATGCTTTATTGAGTAAAGAAAGTTTTCTAAATAATTTTTTTTTCAATATCTAGCAAGAGACTGTACCGATCGTTTGTGCTTATACTTATGTATATTTTATTGTAATGAATTTGATAATTGTTTAAATTATAGTTTAACATTCATATCTATGTATGTATGTATGTACATCATAATTTTGATTATTAGTGTTACTTATTATTTAAAAGATTTCTTTTTGTATACTTGAATGTATGTATGTATATATGTATGTATGTACATAAGAACAATATATATGAAATTACAAAGTGAGCATATCAATTTATGTACATACATATGTACATACATACATACATTCAAGTATACAAAAAAAAAATCTTTTATATAATAACTGTCTTGCACATGATGTCGAACGAATTTTTCTTTCGTACAAATTACATTTAATACAAAAACAAAATTTTTAAAATTGTATGTATGTACATACATAAATTGATATGCTTACTTTGTAATTTCATGTATAGTGTACTTATGTTCATACATATATACATACATACATTCAAGTATACAAAAAGAAATCCTTTAAATAGTAAGTAACACTAATAATCAAAACAATGATGTACATACATTTATAGATATGAATGTTAAACTATAATTTAACCAATTATCAAATTCATTACAATAAAATGTGTAATAATATGATTCGGTACCTTTTAAATAATATCGTACTATTTCCGAACAATCACAAATATTGTAAAAATTTGGAACTTCCATCAACGTTTGGAACAGCTGTTTTGTATTTTATTTATAATTTTCAAAGTAATAAAAAGTTGCAATGGACGACAAGAAATTAACACTACTGGTGAAGGAAAATGAACAATAACAATTCTCCGGGGCACAAGATTTCGGAGAAGAACAGAAAAATATGATTTAATATGTTTAATAAGAATTTCTGTTCTTTTTATGTATGTATGTACATACATATGCATGTCTGCACATTCATGTGTCACGTGACACGTTTTTAAGCATTCTATAACTACAAAAATGTTGGCTCTTACATTACATCAACATTTAGCTTACATCTACGATTTCAACCGTCGGCTAAATAGGCCTTAAGCGGTAGACAACTCTGATGATGAGACTGTGGTTAGTCTCGAAACATCGATGTCAGTTCAACCCTCCGCGCAGTCAAAAAACTTTTTCTTTGTCTGTTTCAAGTATTAAGAGCCACTAGATTTGTCTTTCTTTCTAATTTAAATAATAATTTAATTTATAATAAAATTAAATTTAGAGAAAACGAACTTAAGCCTGAAAAATTAAAAATTTCTTTGATTAAACATCACTCAGTTCGAATAAAAACTTCACAAATTAATTACAAAAACTAAAGGCACGTAGCTAGGAATGTGTTTATACAGTTGTTTATACAATTAAAAAAAAAACAGCTGTATATATAAGCGCATTCCAAATAAAAACCCCTAGAGTGTTGGTAGCCGAAGGCTGCCACCTGGGAATGAAATAAGAGACACTAGAATAAAAGCTCAACTTGAACAAGATAGACTTTGAAAAAAGTATAGTAAAGTTCCAACCCATTAAAAATTATAAAAAGCTGTAGTGTAAAACTTACATGTAATTCAGCAGATTTAATTAATGTAGAGGATCTTTAACTGGTCTGATTGCAGCTGCCGTGGTGGCAGTGAGGTCTAAGCGGTAGACAACTCTGATGATGAGACTGTGGTTAGTCTCGAAACATCGATGTCAGTTCAACCCTCCGCGCAGTCAAAAAACTTTTTCTTTGTCTGTTTCAAGTATTAAGAGCCACTAGATTTGTCTTTCTTTCTAATTTAAATAATAATTTAATTTATAATAAAATTAAATTTAGAGAAAACGAACTTAAGCCTGAAAAATTAAAAATTTCTTTGATTAAACATCACTCAGTTCGAATAAAAACTTCACAAATTAATTACAAAAACTAAAGGCACGTAGCTAGGAATGTGTTTATACAGTTGTTTATACAATTAAAAAAAAACAGCTGTATATATAAGCGCATTCCAAATAAAAACCCCTAGAGTGTTGGTAGCCGAAGGCTGCCACCTGGGAATGAAATAAGAGACACTAAAATAAAGCTCAACTTGAACAAGATAGACTTTGAAAAAAGTATAGTAAAGTTCCAACCCATTAAAAATTATAAAAAGCTGTTGTGTAAAACTTACATGTAATTCAGCAGATTCAGTTAATGTAGAGGATCTTTAACTGGTGTGATTGCAGCTGCCGTGGTGGCAGTGAGGTCTAAGCGGTAGACAACTCTGATGATGAGACTGTGGTTAGTCTCGAAACATCGATGTCAGTTCAACCCTCCGCGCAGTCAAAAAACTTTTTCTTTGTCTGTTTCAAGTATTAAGAGCCACTAGATTTGTCTTTCTTTCTAATTTAAATAATATATTAATTTATAATAAAATTAAATTTAGAGAAAACGAACTTAAGCCTGAAAAATTAAAAATTTCTTTGATTAAACATCACTCAGTTCGAATAAAAACTTCACAAATTAATTACAAAAACTAAAGGCACGTAGCTAGGAATGTGTTTATACAGTTGTTTATACAATTTAAAAAAAACAGCTGTATATATAAGCGCATTCCAAATAAAAAGCCCTAGAGTATTGGTAGCCGAAGGCTACCACCTGGGAATGAAATAAGAGACACTAGAATAAAAGCTCAACTTGAACAAGATAGACTTTGAAAAAAGTATAGTAAAGTTCCAACCCATTAAAAATTATAAAAAGCTGTAGTGTAAAACTTACATGTAATTCAGCAGATTTAATTAATGTAGAGGATCTTTAACTGGTCTGATTGCAGCTGCCGTGGTGGCAGTGAGGTCTAAGCGGTAGACAACTCTGATGATGAGACTGTGGTTAGTCTCGAAACATCGATGTCAGTTCAACCCTCCGCGCAGTAAAAAAACTTTTTCTTTGTCTGTTTCAAGTATTAAGAGCCACTAGATTTGTCTTTCTTTCTAATTTAAATAATAATTTAATTTATAATAAATTTAAATTTAGAGAAAACGAACTTAAGCCTGAAAAATTAAAAATTTCTTTGATTAAACATCACTCAGTTCGAATAAAAACTTCACAAATTAATGACAAAAACTAAAGGCACGTAGCTAGGAATGTGTTTATACAGTTGTTTATACAATTTAAAAAAAAACAGCTGTATATATAAGCGCATTCCAAATAAAAACCCCTAGAGTGTTGGTAGCCGAAGGCTGCCACCTGGGAATGAAATAAGAGACACTAGAATAAAAGCTCAACTTGAACAAGATAGACTTTGAAAAAAGTATAGTAAAGTTCCAACCCATTAAAAATTATAAAAAGCTGTAGTGTAAAACTTACATGTAATTCAGCAGATTTAATTAATGTAGAGGATCTTTAACTGGTCTGATTGCAGCTGCCGTGGTGGCAGTGAGGTCTAAGCGGTAGACAACTCTGATGATGAGACTGGTTAGTCTCGAAACATCGATGTCAGTTCAACCCTCCGCGCAGTCAAAAAACTTTTTCTTTGTCTGTTTCAAGTATTAAGAGCCACTAGATTTGTCTTTCTTTCTAATTTAAATAATAATTTAATTTATAATAAAATTAAATGTAGAGAAAACGAACTTAAGCCTGAAAAATTAAAAATTTCTTTGATTAAACATCACTCAGTTCGAATAAAAACTTCACAAATTAATTATAAAATAATTGTTTAATACATACTTACATTTTTTCTTTTTCAATATACATATGTATGTATATGAAATACAATAAAAGACAATTAGAAATTATATTTTTTTATTTTGTATTATTATTAAAATTTAAAAGTTATATACAATATTCTTAATTCTATACCTTAATCCTATTATTTCTATCCTACTACGAGTATATTTGTGTGATATCTGCCTACAAAAAGGACAGATATTCTGCCGCCATTTTTGTAGGCAGGTATCACACACATGGTGCGAACATTCCATATATAAAATTATATGACCTACCGAAGTAGTCATACAAATTTTACATATAATACTTTTTGGTATAGATTTTTTAAAAAATCTATCCAACATATTCAAAATACGCTGTTCAGTATTTTTTTTTGCGCTTTGTATTCATTTACGCCTTTTTTGTATTCTATTAATTCATTATTATTAGAGAAATTAGTTGCTTCTCTAACCGTTTTTATTATTTTATCGCCTTCGTTTGTGGCATTTTTATAAATTCGATATTTTTTTTTTATAACTTTTAAATATTTTTTATTTGATATTCTTCTTGTTGTTGGTTTTATAATTGCTGTTGATGATGTTGTTGATGCTGATGTTAATGTTGCTGTGTCTGTTGGTGCTGGTGTTGATGTTGCTATGTCTGTTGCTGTTGGTGCTGGTGTTGATGTTGCTATGTCTGTTGGTGCTTGTGCTGGTGTTGTTGTTGCTGGTGTTGATAATAGTAATAATAGAGTTTCATCCTCAGTTTCTTCCTCAGTTTCTTCCTCGTCGATGTATATGAATTGAATTTCTATTGTTGCTGGTGTTGTTGTTGCTGGTGTTGATGGTGGTAATAATAGAGTTTCATCCTCAGTTTCTTCCTCGTCGATGTATATGAATTGAGATTCCATTATTGCTTGTGTTGTTGTTGCTGGTGTTGATGGTGGTAATAATAGAGTTTCATCCTCAGTTTCTTACTCAGTTTCTTCCTCGTCGATGTATATGAATTGAGATTCCATTATTGCTTGTGTTGTTGTTGCTGGTGTTGATGGTGGTAATAATAGAGTTTCATCCTCAGTTTCTTCCTCGTCGATGTATATGAATTGAGATTCTATTGTTGCTGGTGTTGTTGTTGCTGGTGTTGATGGTGGTAATAATAGAGTTTCTTCCTCAGTTTCTTCCTCGTCGATGTATATGAATTGAGATTCTATTGTTGCTGGTGTTGTTGTTGCTGGTGTTGATGGTGGTAATAATAGAGTTTCATCCTCAGTTTCTTACTCACTTTCTTCCTCGTCGATGTATATGAATTGAGATTCCATTATTGCTTGTGTTGTTGTTGCTGGTGTTTATGGTGGTAATAATAGAGTTTCATCCTCAGTTTCTTCCTCAGTTTCTTGCTCGTCGATGTAAATGAATTGAGATTCTATTATTGGTGGTGTTGTTGTTGCAGGTGGTAATAATAGAGTTTATTCCTCGTCGATCTATATGAATTGAGATTCCATTATTGCTTGTGTTGTTTTTGCTGGTGTTGATGGTGGTAATAATAGAGTTTCTTCCTCAGTTTCTTCCTCGTCGATGTATATGAATTGAGATTCTATTTTTAAATAAATTTTTCTGTTTTGCGACAGCTATTTTATATCATCGCTCTATCCATATATTCGTGATCTGTCTACATATACTTCCTCAATGCATTCTCACTTTCTTACAACACCAACGTATAACACTCGCTTAAACCAATATGTTTCTATCTCAACTAAAATGAACTTACTCTAACTTATTTATCACCATAACCCAAACAATTTTCCTAAAACTATTATTTCATTTCAAAACTCCACTAACTAACTAAATAAATACACACTATCAATTTACTAATACTATTCTAATCAATATTCTAACGTTCACAACATAGAGGGTATGAACATCTTTAATCACCTTATCAATTGATTGACATTTTTAACCTCTACACCTCATCTGAACAGCTGCAGTCATTTATATTTCCCACAATCAATTTACTAAAACTATTCTAATCAATATTCTAGCATCCATACAAATGTACAATATTGGAAAATTCACTTAAACTATTCTTATCAGTTTGATTGACATTTATGACCTCTCACCTCACCTGAACAGCTGCAGTCATTTATATTTCCCACAATCAATTTACTAAAAGTATTCTAATCAATATTCTAGCATCCATACAATTGTACTCTTGTAGTGCATCCTAAATAATCTATTATTATATTTATCATTATTTTATATGTAAGTAAACTTATTACACATACTGTTCTTATGCACACGGCATTCTATTAATATTACTACCAATTTTACAACAAGCATTTATACCTTTAAAACAATTGTTATTTTTTATATTACAACAATTGTATTGTTCAATACTGAAATGTTTGTTATTGCTATACAACAATTATGTTTAATGTATTTTATATATTTTTCTCAAACTACAATAATATTTAGTGAATAAGAAATTTTGTAGTTTTAGAATACAGTTAGTTTAGAATATAAGGGACAAATTTTTAAAAATAAAATTAATTAATACTTTGCCTTCAATCGGCATTACTAATTCAAAAACATTTAGATTTTTTATCTTTGCCTTAAATCGGCAAGTGGATTACTGGCATACATCTTTTTTTTTTTTTTTGATAATTTTATTATTTGTTGAATCTTTAATTATGTAAATTAAATTATCAATAAGTTCTTCAAATCCAATGCTAAACAAAATTTTTAATTTCAACGGTTAATTTTTGTTGTTTTACATCTCTCGTGAACGGCTGAGAAGAAGAGTATCCCTTCTTTTCAGCCGGGTGTGGCCTCTATAATGAAGAATATTGCGCGCAAGTGGATTTGGGTGCAACTCAAGTTTTTTTATATATTTTTTCGCGTGTTTTGAAAATACTGTCTTCACCAACGGAACGTCTAGGTTTTTATGAATTCGATGGTTTCTGACATATCAGGGGGCTGCTGTTATTGTACGTAGGATTTTATTCTGTCGCCTTTGAATTCTTTCGACATTCGATGCTGAGGCAGTGCCCCATAACTTGATTCCATAGGACCACATTGGTTTCAGGATCGCGTTGTATAAGAGAAGTTTACAGTCAAGGCTTAGTATAGAGTTTCTTCCAATAAGCCAATTCATTTGGGCTGCTTTTAATTTCATTTGTATTAACTTTGCGTCTATATGCGATTTCCATGTTAAGCGACGATCAAGATGAACGCCTAGATATTTGACAACAGTGTGTTGCGGTATGGTCGCGGTGTTGATTTGTATAGGCGGGCATGTTTCCCTTCGCAACGTAAAAGTGACGTGTACACATTTTTGCTCGCTAACTTTTATACGCCATTGTTTGAGCCATTTTTCCAATTTGAATATGTATATACCCTTGTAAGTTGATGGAAGCTTCTACTGGATTTTCGTGAACGCTTAGAAAGGCTGTATCATCCGCAAATGTTGATGTATGAATGTTACTGCTTAACGGTAAGTCAGAGGCATATATTAAATAAAGTAAGGGTCCGAAGATACTGCCTTGAGGGACTCCGGCTTCAATCGACTGCGGAGGGCTTAAAAAATTGCCTTCCCTAACTACAAATTTACGTTCCATCAAATAGCTTTTTAAAAGCTTTACGATGTTTGCTGGTAGATTTTGTGTTAATTTATTGAAAAGACCTTCGTGCCATACTTTATCGAAAGCTTGTGAGACATCAATAAAGAGCGCAGAGCAGTATTTCTTTTTTTCAAAAGTGTCTCTAACGACATTCACAAGTCTGTGAGTTTGTTCTATTGTGTTATGTTGTCTGCGAAAACCGAATTGATGATCTGGAATACATCCATTACTAGTCACTATAGGCATCAGCTTGCTCATATACAGCTTTTCAGATAGTTTTGAAATGTTAGACAGTAAACTAATAGGCCGATAGGATTCAACCTTTGTATGATCCTTGCCGAGCTTTGGTATCATAGTAATTAGCGAAACCTTCCATTCCTTAGGATAGTATTCTAGGCGTAGAATACTGTTAAAAATGAATAGTATTATTCTTTTTGCAGTGTAAGGCAATTCTTGAAGCATTTTGTTGCTTATTTTGTCGACACCTGGGGCTTTTCTGGTGTTAAGACTAGTAATAGCCTTATCAATCTCCACAATGTTGAATTTGAGCGATATTTCTGGTAAAGAGACGACTGGTAGCAGTTCAACAATATCAGCAGAAATATTCGGAGTGAAAACTTTTTCTAAGTGTTTAACAAAAAGTGCACCTTTTTCAGCATCAGTTTTTGCCCAGTCACCATTTGGGGCATACATCTGCCATATATTTATATTTGCCAGTGGCGTTTATTAGCGCCGGCAATTTTCAATACATAAAATCTATTCATTCACCAAACCTTACATGGCAATCCTGCTAAACATTGGCGACCAAATTACCCGAAGAAGGAGCACCTGAAGCTGAAGCAAAAATACTGTAAACCAAACTCCACCACCATCCTGGGATATTGCGTCCGAAATATGAACACAAATCGGCCGACTTGAAGCCGAAATGGAACAACGCAAACACAAATAGATTTTTTTTACAATATTTTCGAATCAAATTATTTTTATATATATACATATATGTAGATATAATGATTTTTTTTTTCTTTCACATATGTATGCATACATACACATATAATTTTTGAATGGAGTATATTAAAATAATATATTATAAACACATACAACATGAATTTTTAAATCACATGCTGAAATATATATAACAATATTATATTTAATATAAAAATAAAAAACCACAAAACTTTTTCACTAAATATTAAATTAATTATTAAATAAACTACAATTATGAAATAGAATTTCACAAAAAAAAAATATATCTCAAAAAATTTTAAGAGTTGCCACATTGAAGTGAATAATTGCAACACTATATATATAAGTTAAAAAATATAAAAAGTAAGAAAATAAATAAGAGTTGCCATAGTGGATCAAACTAAAATCGAATTTAAAAATAGTATTTATATGCGACTAAAACCTTTTCTGTATTAAATGGAAACTATAGAAAAATTTATAAATGAATTAGAGAAAATTGAAATAAATATTAACAAAAGTAAAAATAGAGTTTACACCGAAGAGTATAAATTAGAAAAATTAAAAAGTTTGCAATTAATAAAAACAGAATTCGAAAAATATTCTCAATCATTAATTAAAGAAAATTGCGAAAAATTAATTCAGAAATTTGAAGAAATATCTGGTAGAGTGTTACCACTTATAAAAAATCTTCTAACAAAAGAAAACAAAGACACTAATTTAAAATCAGACGAAGAAGTAGGTAATATATCAAATATGGCTCATTTTGACATAAACGTCGTAGGTAAAAATCTACATGTGTTTAAGGGTCCGTATGAGGCGTTGGAAGACTTTTTGTTGCAAACAGAACTACTGCATGATATGATTCTTGCAGAAGATAGAGAGCTTTTTATAAAATATGTCTACAATTTCAAATTAACTGCAAATGTTCGTAGCACCATTGGACGTGCTAACAGACCAACAACCTTTACTGATCTAAAAAACTTATTGGTGATATCGTATCCTAATCAAAGAACCCTACAACAAGTTTTAAATGAGCTTGGAACACAAAAACAAAATAATTCAAACATAGCTTCGTTCAGAGAAAAAATTGTCCTTCTAGGTGAACAATTAAACGATTTTCAAATAAAGGCATTAGAAAATCCGACACATGAGGCTAAAAATGCCATATATAAAATGACTGAGAGCATGGCACTTAATATATTTATGAAAGGCGTAAATGAACAGTATAGAACCCTATTGATAGCGTGTAGTCAAAAAACATTAAATGATGCATCAGAAAAATGCATAACATTAGAAAAAGATAATCAACAAAACAACAATAATATTTGTAGAGTTGGCGGCAGAATACCCAACAACTTCCAAAACCCCCAAAGATTTCGCCAACGCGACAACATCGAATATATGTAGAAATCATAATTTTCACCACAGTAACATGAATAGCCGAGACAACAACGAACGTGCATATTATAGTACACACCACAATTTTAATAACAATCGCAGCCATGAAAATCCCAACTTTCACCACAACAATAATAATATTAGAGACAATACTAACATAACAGATCGCAAAATAATAATAACAGATATAGTTATAACAATAGAGACACACATTCAAATAATGATTTTTCACGTAATAAAAACATAAATAATATTCCTCAAAATAGAAACAGAAACAACAATAATAGCTACCCACAGAATAGCAGCAGAAGCCAAAATGCTAATAATATTTCATATAGACATGGAATCTGAAGAGGCAGGATAACGAAAATTGTTATCCGAAGCCACGATATTTCAATTTTTCGATAAATACGCCAAATTCCATAATAATAAATTGCAAAATTACAAATAAAAATCAGTATTTCATTTTAGACACAGGTGCAGATATTTCCATATGCAAACAAGGAAATTTAAAAGAAATAAACCACAGGGATATTTAAATTTTAAGCGGCATAACACTAGACACCATTGAAAGCATTGGATCAGCCCATTTAAATTTACATTTTGAAATTCAGCATATTAAGCATAAATTTCACATAGTATCCAACGATTTCCCTATTCCAACTGATGGAATAATTGGCAGAAATATTTTGGAAAAATACAAACGTAGAATAGATTTCGAAACATACACAACAGCTTTTAATATAGAAAATGAAGAAATTACCATACCCATGAATACCAAATGTACCTATAAAACTGATATATGCATACCCGCACGTTCAGAATTAATCGCACCAGTAAATATATTTACAAATAAAGACAGTATCATTTTAAGCAAGGAGATAACTCCAGGCGTTTTTGTAGCCAATAGTATAATACCAGCTGTAGGCACAAAACATATTCGATTTTTAAACACAAATAATCATGATGTAACGATAAACAAATTAGAACTTGATAGAAAAGACCTAACAAATTATGAAATATATAAATACACAAGTAATAACACTGCAACGAATACAAACAGGATATCTAGAGTTTTACAAGACTTAAACATCGACTGCCTGTTCGCCAATATCGAAGAAGTTCTTTCTTTCGAGCAATTACATTTGAAACAACAACAAATTCAAAAATTTTGTTTTTGTTTCAAATGTAACTGTTCGAAAGAAAGAACTTCTTCGATATCGGCGAACAGGCAGTGAATCAATAGACCCCGTAGCAAAACAAGCACTAACTGATATAATTGTCAGGAATAACGAAATTTTTCACGTAGAAGGAGAGAAACTTACAGCAAATAACTTTTATTCACAAAAATTTCACACAACAGATGCAACACCGGTATATGTTAAACCATACAGGTTACCACAAATACAAACAAGCGAGGTAAAGAGAAAAGTAGAAAAACTACTAGAAGATGAAATTATTGAACCGTCAATAAGTCCTTATAATTCACCTTTATTGGTAGTACCAAAAAAAATCCGCGAGAGACAAATGCGAATGGCGACTAGTAGTAGATTTTCTTAAACTAAACGAAAAAATAGTAAATGACAAGTTCCCATTAACAAGAATCGAAGATGTTTTAGATAAATTAGGTAGAGCAAAGTACTTTTCCACATTGGATATGACCAGCTCATTCCATCAGATTAATTTGGATAAAAATTCCAGACCATTGACAGCATTTTCGACAGGAAATGGTCATTTTCAATTTACACGATTACCGTTTGGTCTTAAAATATCGTCAAATAGTTTTCAGCGCATGCTAACAATAGCGCTAAGTGGCTTAGACGCAGAATCATTTTTGTATGTGGACGATATTATCGTATTTGGATGCAGCAAAAAACACCACAATAGCAACTTAGAGAAAGTTTTTGAAAGATTAAAAAAATATAATTTGAAACTAAATACAAAAAAAATGTTGTTTTTTAAAGACAGAAGTACTATACTTAGGTCATCTAATAACAAAAGAAGGAATCCGAACCGACCCTAACAAGCATCACGTTATAGAAAATTACCCGATACCAACAAATATTGATGAAGTAAGAACATTTATCGCTTTCTGTAACTATTACAGACGTTTTGTGAAAGATTTTGCACAAATAGCCAGAAATTTAAACCAATTATTAAAGAAAGGTAAACCATTCGTTTGGGATGAAACTTGCCAACAATCGTTCGATATGCTCAAAAAAAAAACTCATAAATCCACCAATTCTCCAATACCCCGATTTTCAAAAACTGTTTATTTTAACTACGGATGCATAAAATTTTGCTTTAGGAGCAGTATTGTCTCAAGGAGAAATAGGAAAAGATTTACCGGTATCCTATGCCAGTAAAACGTTATCAAAACATGATTTGAATAAATCAACCATAGAAAAAGAACTCTTAGCCACACATTGGGCAATTAATTTTTTTAGGCCATACATTTACGGTAAGAAATTTTACGTAATTACAGACCATAGACCTCTCGTATCGTTATTTACCCACAAAAACCCATCGTCCAAAATGACCAGAATTAGACTCGATTTATGCGACTACGACTTCGAAATTTCATACAAAAAAGGAAAAATTAATACAAATGCTGACGCATTATCTAGAATACCGACACTTTGAAATCAATGATTCCATCAGACAACGTACCCATGGAAAACATCTTTGCAATAACGCGAAACATGAAAAAAAATCTTAACCAAAAATGTAACAACGAGAATGACAATAACGGCTCAAATAAAAATCAGTCAATCTCAGATATCAAAAATATGAAAAAAATTAAAATTTGAACTAGATTCAAAAATCAAAAAAACCGATATTGCAATTAGTGATATAGAGATAGTAATTAGGTAATAAATAAATACACAAATTAGCTTTAAATAATAATGATGTTATTTTCAAGAATATAAACATTGAACAATTTAAGAATATTTTTAATAAATTAAAAAGAAATGAGTGTGAGAATTTAAATATTTTATTATATAAAGAACCCATAAGAATCACAGACAAAAATAATCAAACCAATTTAATTAATGAATATCATAATTCAATTTTAGGAGGTCATTTAGGAGTAAGAAAAACTACCCTAAAACTTAAACAAAAATATATATGGAAGAGCATGGGAAAAATGGTCAAAAAACATATACAAAACTGCAACGAGTGCAGAATAAATAAACAGACCAGACACACAAAAGAAAAACTAATTATTACTGATACACCACGAACAAGTTTCGAAACAATATCAATAGATACTGTAGGCCCATTGAGGTATTCAAACCAGTACAGATATATCTTAACAATGCAAGATGATCTGACAAAATATATTGTAGCATGTCCTATAGAAGCAAAGGATGCAAAAACAGTTGCTAAGAATATAGTAGAAAATTTAATTTTAGTATATGGACACTTTAAAGTTCTCAAATCTGACAGAGGTACTGAATTTCTAAACGAATTATTGTTTGAAGTATGCAACATTTTACAAATTAAACAAGTTTTTAGCACACCATATCACCATGAGACTCTAGGATCAGTAGAGAGAAATCATAGAGTACTCAATGAGTTTCTTTTAAATTATTGTAAGAATGATGAGTGGGACAAATGGATTCCTTACTTCTGCTTCGCATACAACACAACACCTCATATAGACACAAATTACACGCCATATGAGCTAATATTTGGCAAATTACCGAACTTTCCTAATGAAGAAATTTCAAGTAATAAACCAATTTACAACCCTGAAAATTATGCCCAAGAATTGTGGTTCAGATTACAATATTCTATAACTAAAGCAAGAGAATATTTAGAAAAGTCGAAAATATATAATTATTTAGTTAAAGGTATAACGTTTGTATTTCCTTTCACGTTTAACAGTTTCTTATCAAAAAGGTGGCAATCGTATGATGAAAAATTATGAAAAAATATAGGTATGAAGGTGGGAACTTTAAAATTAAAATTACATGGGTTATGTGCTGCTCCTCTATATTTCCCTGAGAGATGGCAATGATCTCTTACGGTTGCTTCGTTTCCCAAAGCTGTTCCGCAAATGTGACAGTCTCTAGCATATTGAAAAGATACTTCTTCTAAAGGAGTTAAGGGTGTCATAGGAATAATATTTTCTAAATATTTTTTAAATATATCTCTACATTCTACAATTAAACTATTCACAAAATGTTCACCTACATTTACATCACTCTTACTATCTACAAATATTCTAAATCTATCTAAATTTTTATTAAAATTACATTTAATATAAAATGCATAAGCTCATAGTATATGCTTTTTTATAAAACTAGTTTCATTACTACTTACATCTACATCCTCTAACACGCATTCAAAATCCGTATATATTGTAAATGGTAGCTCCATTTTTTTATTAAAATTCTGAAATTTTAATAAGTCTTCCGGCATTTTGGTAACACATTTACCACACTCCTTCTCTTTATGGATTGTCATCGAACTGGCTGAAGTTGAATGATAGAGACAGCCATTACAAATTAAAGTTTTATGATCATGTTTAGATAACTGTCGGGAAAGTAATCTAAAAAATGAAAGAAAAATAATATTAAGTTATTAGTAATTTATTTTCAGTCTGATTTTCCCGAGTTAAAGATCCACTTTTTTGTTTTTTATAAATATATAACAAATATTATTTTTATTTTTAAAAAACCAATATTTCGCTACCAAACAATGGGTAGCTTCTTCAGGGTTATATTACGTTAATATTTATATGAAAAATTTATATGAAGCTACCCATTGTTTGGTAGCGAAATATTGGTTTTTTTAATATAAAAATAAAATTTGTTATTGTTATTTTTTATAAAAAAACAAAAAAGTGGATCTTTAACTCGGGAAAATCAGACTGAAAATAAATTTAATAAAAGATCGAAGAAATTAGAAGAAATAGTTATTAGTAATTATAATTATTTATATATTACAAAGAAAATAATAACCTTGAAATATTTTTTATTAAAATGTAGTGATAATTTTCACCAACTTGGCTTTCCAACAATATTAAATTTATATGAATCTCCTTTTCAGCTTTAGTTATATAAAATGGTCCAACCACCATTTTCGATTTAGTCTCATAGCCAAAAACATTAATACTAATATTAGTATTATTCTGCTCAAATCTTTTAATATCCTTCAAATCCGTTGGTAATGACATTCCATTAAAATTCAATACTCTACCGCATTCCAATACAATTATTGAATCGGAGATATTCCGTATTCCATAAGTTGATGGTTTGTCGGTGTTTGAATTATCTCCATCATAAAAAGCTGCTATTGCACACCATTTGAAACAATATATGTCATTGTTTTTAACATTAATGCATGCTTTTTTCTTATTGAGTTACACTGGTGTTTTAATATAATGTGATCCTGGGATTGGTGATGCTTTATTTACATTCAAATCAAGCCATTTCATTTGAATAAGAGTCCAACCTGAATCTCTTTCTTAAAACTCGGATATCTTAGCTCTTAATGTTTCTAGCTGAGTTCTTAAAGCATCACCGATGTCATCTGCTCTCGACAGTCGCATCATTTCGGTCTCATGAAAAATATATTTTTCCGTCATCAAATCATTTGTTGGTAGCTTATATCGAGCCGTCAATTCAATGTTAAACTTTACTATAAAATGTTCAGCTACACTTCTGTTTAAAATTTTTTCGAAACTATCTTTTCCCTCTTCTAAATAACTTTCCACATTCAATTCAGTATCTCATTTGGTAAAACGGTAGGACTGGATGCGACATTTGAAGGCACTTTTAGAAAGAGTAATCCGACTTCCAACCGATTTATCAATTTTGTTCTTGTGCTTCTCTGTTGTACAGTGGTTGAACCATTTACTGGATTGCATTGATATTTTACAATCCTCACACTGGCGGAGATTCTCCTTCCGGCCGCTGGGATTGGCAAGGAATGTCTGAACTTAGAGGAAGCCTACGTTTTCTGGCTTCTGCCGATGTTGATGGCTGAGGATGCAATATTTCATCCATATTGCAATCCTTATTTCTAAATTCCTTTGCTTTTGAAAAATCCTCTAAATGAGTTTTTATGTGATTTTTTTTTCTCCATGTACGTTTCAACATACATGGATTATGTATTTCCATGTGTTTTTTTAACTTATGTTTGGTAACATACTCGTTAGAACTAATATTACATACAAAATTACTCTTATTTGAAAACATTTTTGAGGTCTTTAATTTATATTATTTTAGTTTTGATAAAAGTTAAGCTTATCAAATGAAGGATAACTTTATAATCAAAGAAAACACTGTTAATTAAAGTTGATATGATCTGCAGCAGCTACTTATACCACCTAGCTCCATATATTCGCTTTCCTCTCTCTCTCAACTAAATGAACTTGCTATCTCGCTCTATCCATATATTTATGATCTGCCTACATTTTCCGAATTAAGTCACACTTTCTTACAACAACAATAACAAGCTGTTATACCTACATATCCTCCCTCAATGTATTCTCACCTCAACATTCAATATGTTCATCCTATCAATTTCATCACTTTAAAAAACCACAACAATAACAAGTTGTTATACCTACATACATATCCATACATAAATAAATAATTCTCGCTAACACCAACATGATTATTGATATTACAAATTCTATTTGTCTGTCTGTCTGTCATCCAAAATAATATTATCTGCTTTTTATTTTTTTTTATTCTGTCTACCAAAACAAATACACACACACATACACAGCCAATTTACTAATATATTCTTATCAACAAACACCTGCAGTCTGTCGCCTAAATAACTACACACAACCAATTTACTAAAACTATTCTTATCAATATTCTAACATCCATAACACATCGTCTATCCTTTTTATTAATTCCTCTTCTTCCTATCCTTCGCACTTCACCTGAACACCTGCATTCAGTTACATACATTTGTAGCTCACAATACATTAACTCATATAATTTTTATTCAACCCTTAACAATATAAAACTGATACATACAAGTCTACAGTCGTTTACATTTCTTTCCCACCATCAATTCACTAATACTATTGTAATGAATATTCTAACGTCCATAACATCTCCTCTATTGGAAAATTCACTAAAACTATTCTTATCAGTTTGATTGACATTTATGACCTCTACACCTCACCTGCAGTCATTTGCATACATTACTAGCTCACAATACATTAACTCATTGAATTTCTATTCAACCCTTAACAATATAAAATTGATACATACAAGTCTACAGTCGTTTACATTTCTTTCCCACGACCAATTCACTTATACTATTCTTATCAATATTCTATCATCAAGTCACGTCTATCCTTTTTGTCAATTCCTCTTTCTCCTGTCCTTCGCTCCTCACATGAACACCTGCACCTTTGATCCTTCACATGAACACCTGTATGTCTAGTCACCTTATCATTTTAATTGACATTTAATCTAATTTATGGCTTTTGGGCAGCCTTTAATTGCTGTCGGCACCTTTGATCCCGCACATGAATACCTGCATGCACGATCATGTCGGTACCTTTGTTCCACTTTAAGGTAGAACCGGCAATTCCCTTATACTTCTCTGTTAGTACAACAGAGTGTCCATTGTGGGAGTGTAGTTGGATTTACTGGTGGTGATCGCTGGAAACGTGTATGTAATGAAAGTTTACTTGTTTCTTCTGGAAGTTCTGTATATGTCACATCCATTCGTTTTTTTAATTTTTGTTAAAACGCTTGTGTTTTTTTATAAGGATAAAATACATAGCAGACAGCGGCGCCCGGTCCGGCTACGGATATGATACAACCAGACCATGTATCCATCCGGATGGCACCGTTATCAGACACACTTACGCAGTGCCATTCATCGTATAGGTACGATACGCGTAGCACTCAGGATTACGTTCTTCTTCTCGAGCTCTAGATGCGTCATCTTTTGATAACTGATATCAAGAGAAACCTTTTGTAGGGTATGATTTTATCACGCATGAACGGTCACTGGACTTCTGAAGAAGCTGCGGCATTGTCAAAAGACTAGCTTTGCATCGAATTCAGATCGCTGCAGTGACTTACTGCTTACTCCCAGAAACCATTACAAATTTATCTGCTAATTTTAATATGCCGATTGTTTTTACGATATTCAAAAAAATTGACGATTTTGCAGACTTTTTAAAAAAAAAAATAGTAGTGAAAAATATTAAGAGACTATTTTAATATGCCGATTGTTTTTACGATATTCAAAAAAATTGACGATTTTGCAGACTTTTTAAAAAAAAAAATAGTAGTGAAAAATATTAAGAGACTATTTTTAACACAATAATTTTTAGTATAATTTTGACGAATTCAATTATATAAAAAAAAATCATATTTTTAACTGGCATTTTTTGATATTTTACAGCACTGGTTGGATCTCGGAAAGTTAGTTATAAAACAATGCAGAGGTATGTTTCTCAACAATTATATTAAATTGAATTACATATGTATTTAGAAAAAATAGTTACGGTTACCGTAGCTTAGTTCTCGCTTATGTAGGTAAAAACTAAATAAAAAGATGTTTTTATCATAAACCCCTATAATGATAAGTACCTGCCTAAGATATTTTATTAAAAACTTCTTTTAAAATACAACCGTAAGATAACGGCTTAGACATTTTCATACACGTGTACACTTTACATTACACCATACTTCCTTTCACAAACTCTTTATTCATTGATTATACGTTGTTATGCACTCTTAAAGAATTATCCAATTTTACAACAAATTATAATATTTAGTTAATGGAGGTCCAAATGAAAGCTTTGTGGTACTTTTTCAAATATTTATATATAGACATATCTATGTATATATAATACTTCCTTTATTAAACAACGATTTTTGTATTTTATGGAAGATGAATTAGAAAGGCCTATAAAAGCACAACCCAAACAAAGAAGTTTAATAGAATTTATGACCCTAAAACTTGTAACTTGTACTTGTTTAGATGCTTAAATGATAAGCGATAGAAAAGCTTAAAGGTATAAACACATTCGCCACAGCAGACTACACGAACACACGAACACAAATGCTGCTAGCTATCGTTGTAGCCGTTTAGCCAGCTACTTAATTATTTTGGAAACGACAGATACACAGTACGAGTAAACAGCTGATCCTGAATTGTTGCAACGATTCATTTATGTATATTACAGTGGTGCATATTCAGCGCTTTTACTTTTTTAAAGTTCGCTGGGGCGAATTGAATTCGCCACTCACATCACTTTGTATAGATTCGCTTTGACCAAAAAAAATTCATCTCATGGATCTCTTTTGGCCCCGGAGTTAAGGGGTTCAAAACTTATTTTTTATTGGCCATAACTCCTAGAATATGGAACCTTTATACTGGTACACAATTTTTTTAAAACAATTTACCCATTGCGAGTGAAATTCAATTTTAAAATTTTTTTATCTGACTTTTCACTTTTACAGAGAACTTACCATGCTTTTATTTGGTGTATACTTGAAATCTGTCACCGATGAAATACGTAAGTTATGCTTCTTTAAAGATGATTTTAAGAATTAAATGAGTTATTTAGAGCATTATGAAATGATACCTATGTCGTTTATATTCGTTCTATATTGTAGGACTTATGATCAATAATATATTGAAGTTTTGAAACCCGTAACTGCGGAATCAAGATAGAGCGCCGAAAAAATTAAAAAAAAAAATTTTTGTACATATGAAAAGTAATACTATCAGGCTCAAGTTCAGTTTTATTGAATTAATGAAAATTCAAAATTCCTAAGAGTTTTTTTATGTTGAAAAATATTATTTATATTTTATTTATTTGTTGCGGGTTAGCAATATCTACATATATATTTCGTTGGTAGCTATACCAATTCATCAGTAGATGTTTTACCCTTTATGTTTAAAAAATTCCAAAGCTCATCTATTTATACAAAAACTCACAAATATATTTTTGTGAATTACAAAGCATAAAAATAGCCTTTAAAAAATTTTTTTTTCAAACACAAACAACAATAATTTTCCATTATGAATGTGTTTACTTTTCTACACCTATACAATTAGACAACCGCTGGTTGCCATTAAAAGTATTTTATAAGGCAAAAATGAAAAGCAAATCTCCCCGTTACAAAATTTTACATTTATTTGAGCATGTACTCAAGTATTTATGTTTTATATTTTATTTAATATAAAACAAATAAATAAAATATAAAACATAAATACTTGAGTACTGCTCAAATAAATGTAAAATTTTGAAAAATATTATTATTTATATCCAATCAGTTTTTGGATTGCCTCTAATGTAAGCCGCTTAGGGCCAGCTTCTAGCGGTGTAGCCTTGTATTCCGGTGGCTCTTTGTTTTCGCCAGCGGGCTTGTATTCTTCTACGGGCATCGCTTCTAGGTTCGCGGGCAGGATCGCCATGTTGAGGATTTATGATGTGAAGAGTTTAAGTAAAATAAATAATAGTGCCGGCGCTTAAGAACGCCACTGGCTAGTGTATATTTAAGGCAGATTAAATGCCTGTGTATTAAATAAATGAAAAGCCGATTTGAGGCTGAGTTAAGAGTGGTGCCGATTCAAGGCAAAGTATAGATTGATTTATTTTATAAAAATTTGTTCTTTATATACTAAAATAACAGTACCTTAAAACTACAAAAATTCCTTATTCAATAACATAATTTGTGGTATACATTAACAATGTAATGTATAATAAAAGTAGCAAAAGTTGTTGTGTAAAATAACAATTAAAATAAGGTATACTAGTTGTTGTATTTTTACATTACAGGAATTTGCTTAATTTTAGCATAGCATTGTTGTTCTGTATTGTTATTAAAGGAATTTACTTAAAACTAAGGTTACGAGGGCAGATCTAAAATTACAAATGTAATAATCAAAGTAAGATTCACTACATTTTCATTAATTCAATAAACCTGATTTTGACCCTGATAATATTACTTTTCCTATGTACGTCAATATAAGTTCGAATAATAATT
Organism: Lypha dubia; assembly: GCA_947311025.1. Taxonomy (NCBI): domain Eukaryota; kingdom Metazoa; phylum Arthropoda; class Insecta; order Diptera; family Tachinidae; genus Lypha; species Lypha dubia. The sequence continues at coordinate 53,397,469 of OX371261.1, forward strand.
ACGTTTATTCATAATAATAATAATATAAAATAAAAAAAAAAAATTTTAGGTAAAAAATTATAGCCCTGTGAGTTTTTTTAATTTTTAACAATGTTGGTATTTTTGACTCAAGTCAATATTCTATATAACAATAAAGCTAATAAAAATTCTTGATGCATATATCTTATAACATTTCAATTTTGAAATTTTCTCTTTTATTTTACAATAAAAAATATTTCTAATCACTAATTTGCTTTACAAATTTTGTTATATTGTCAACACTGTTTTGGTTTTGTGGCCATCAGAAATAGAAATTAGTTTAATTCGACTACACGACAAAATTAGCATGAACAAAAACCTGTTGCCGTGTTGCCTTGCTGTCTTCAATATAATCATTCTCATATGCACACATGTATTATAATTTTGACAGGTGGTAGTCGGTAGTCTGCTGTGGCGAATGTGTTTAATGCTTAATGAGGCATTTGATATAATAAACAAAAACTCAATTAACAGAGCAGTAGTACACATATAGAGATGCTGACTCAATGTGTATTTCGATAAGGATCAATCCAATTAAAAAAATATATAGAAAAACTAATTCACTTAATGTATGTGTGATAATTCTGTATTTTCTATAAACTAACAATAAACTAATTAAGAAATGTGATAATTCTGATGCTGTAGCATCTTACATTATTTAAACACTCAATTCAAAAATATATTTAAATTTAACGGTTGTTCTGTTTACATACTAATTTCTAATACTCTTTTGTACAACTATTACCAGCGTCGTCAACTTGGTGCGTTTCGCACCTTTTTTGGTGCTTTTCTAAATGTTTTGTGCGAAGAATATCCGAGTTGGTGCGTGGTGCGCTTTTTCTTTAATTTTGGTGCGTTTTTTTAATTTTGGGTGGCTCCAAATCATATTAAACACAATCTTTTGTTTCAGTATGAGAAAAAAGAGTTTTGTACAAAAAATACAACTGTTTCAATTCCATTTCATTAAATTTGTGTACAATTTTCACATTCAATTTACAGATGTTTAAGAGGTACCAAAACGCATTCACAAAAACCGTTAAACCGTCTTGTTGTTACAGATAATTTGTAACATTTCATTATAAGAAATTTGTTGTCCCTTTTAGATTTTCAGAGTACATAATTGTTTTTTGTCGTAAAAGTTGTTGTCAAGTCTGTTAAAGAGCTTGCAAAAACAAAGTATTCTTGAGACTTGCGATCATTGTTCGTTTTTTATAAAATGCGTAAAAGTTTACATAAAGGGTTGTAACACTAAAATTAATAAAATTTATATTTACTAAAACAAATATTTAAAGTTAGTGTCAAGAATGGAGTCTATAAAAGGAGATCATAAGCGAAAAGGATTTGGGAATCACAATGTGAGTTTAAGCAATGGATTCGGCCTTGACCAAATAATAACACAAAAGCAAGATGTTGTTATTGCAAATGCGATATCACGCTTAAATATCCAACCTTGTTCGGCATGCTGGAACACGGAAACACATTGCAGCTTTAAGCCCATTTAGCTACAACCGACATCAACAACCAGCATTGTACAAAATGGTTTATCCCATTGCAAATATGATATCATGCCAATAGCAGTACAATTTGAATCCGATGTCGAAATATTATCTAGTACTGAAAAACGGTGTAGAATGATTAACTTCATGCATTGGCACAATATTATATAAACATTAGAATTTTAGGCTAAAGTTAAATGTTGTAAAGACGCAAAATTAATTCAATAAAAATTTTCATTCAAAAATCTGAACTTGGTGCGTTTTTTGTTAAATGGTGCGTTTTTTTCTCCATTTTGGTGCCTTTTGAAATTTCAAAGTTGACAACGCTGACTATTACAGTCAAACCCACGATATCGACCGACAAGTCGAGAGAACGACAGTAACCAGTGATGCCAACTTTTGAAAAAGCAAAAGCACTGTAAGCCCCATGGAAATAGGGTAAAAAAGGGTAAAAATGAAAAAAAAAATTGGGTACGAAAGCACTAACCTAATTTTGTTTTGGGTCTGCTTCACTGAAAAACTTGCATTTGGATCTATTGTTTTTTATGTTTTTTTATGCGACTTTGTCGGAGTAAATCCCTTTATCGTGCATTTATTTCACAATTACAACAAATGCAATATGATTTTAGTTAATTTTTTTCTGGTCTAAGCCACCTATTAAAAACGGGAACATTCTACCTAGCTTTTCTATATTTTTGTTTTTACATCTAAAGGATACCTATTGTTAGATGATGAACTTTAACACACATAAAATTATTGAAGAACTTACTTTTAATAACTGTTCAGCTTTATAATAATCAAGGCACTTTCTTCCTTAAATTTCCACAACATGCAAATAAACAGATATGTACATTAAAAGTAAAATCATTGCGAAACAAATCAATCATAAAAATTTCTGCACGAATTTAAAAAAAAGATGCTTGAGAAATTCTAGAATTCAAGATCTTAACAGTTTGCGAGTACTTCTTAAAACATGGAAGCAAATAATACGCTGTTGGTTAAGAAAGTATTAGGTATGTTTAAAGAATAGTAAGAAAATTGTTCCGTGCCAAAATGTTGAGTATTTAAAAGGCACTTAAAAGCAATGTGAGAAATTGTTAAAAGCACTATAAATACCCGCTTTTCTAAAACGGGTATTTAACAAAATTTCGGGTATTGCTTAATTAAAAACAGCAAAAAATACCCTAAATAAAAGCACTAAAATGGCAACGCTGTCAGCAACTCACAATTATCAAGGATATTCATAACAGGTAAAGTTAACACTACAACAAGGTACAAACAATAAACACATATGAAATATCGGCCCCTATGCTTGCATGTACAAATTTTGACATGTCGGCCACCAATATGCAAGAAAAAAGTAGACCAGCTGTTTTTGCAAATTTACCTGTTATGGATTTTGCTTTGCTCATTATCGTTCGTATAAGCAACCCACTAACTATCGACTTGTCGGTCGTCAGGCTTTACGTTGTTAACGTTATTTATATATTGCCACATCAAATATTCCATATAAATTGAGCAATAAATATGGCCACAAATCATACCCTACAAAAAATGAGACTAGTCCATACATGAGACTGGACCACGTAACCCAAAAACTACTCCATGTTACTAATCCAAGGAGTACCCACAGGGGTTAGTTTCTAAACTACTCTATTTAAAAATTTATAAATACATGTATGTATCTCTGTCACTAGTTTAATTCAATGATATTTTAAGTACATACAAATGTGCGAATTCAGCCCTTACATTACATTATATAAAAAAAAATACAAATTAAAATTCAGAAATTGAAAAAGACGACCTAACTTGTGTTTTTTAAGCTTCCATGAATTTCTTTTAATTTTAACAGGGGAGCTGCCAGAGTTTCAATTTAACTCCAAACATTTTTAGTGTTGCCAAATGGTATTTAACTATAAATGTGTGTACAAATCATGGTCTAATTATCAGGTCTGCGCAAGAAGGAATATGGTTTTTTGTAGGGTTGTGTTTTGACCGTTAAATAATCTGCAAAAATATGGTAAGTTAATTCGGTCTTGTCAAAAGTTGTTTACATTTTTGGCCGCCATCATGAATATTTTTGTTTACGTTATGCTTTTTGTTTTTGCATAACCAATAAATACATACAAAACAACTTTTGTTTTGTTTTGTATACAGCTTTGTTTTGACAATTTTGAATGAATTTTACACAAACAAAATGCATGTCGTTTTTTGTTGTTGCGTGTATACGCGCACCTTATTATTCCACCATGGTACAAATAAAATGGTCCACGGCTGCATTACATAGGAGTAGTCCAAAAACTACTCCTTTTATCTAAAATGGACCATGTACTCCAATAATTTTTGTAGGGTAGCACGACTACCAGGTATACATGATTACAAGTACAACAATCTAAAAACAACATGTGTTTTGTTGGTATAAAGTACTCGATTTTCTTAAAAAAATACAAATAAATTTAACATTTTCTTACAAATGCTTTCCAAGCTGTAAAAATTATTTGTGTATATGCTTTAAAACGTATAAATATAAAGCTAGCATAATATAAAGCGAATTGCGGTAGCTGCGCTAGTAAGATCACCTTGTAGATATGCCTTGCTATAAAACATATGTTTTCAATAAATGAATTTTGTGAAAAATAATTTATAGCAAAATCAATTTTAGTATTGTGTTAATTTCAAAAATTCAAAAATACCCTGCAGCTTTAAATTTGGCTTTTTAATGCTGAACAATAGTCGCTAATCAATAATTATAAGCTATACAACAATATATTTATTAATATATGTATGTACATATTTACATAAATACCTACCAATTTCCCATCATAAAATTTTCTAAAATTATTGCATACATAGATATGTATAAAATAACAATTTTTTTAAATTAATTTCTCTGTCTCTGTTTGTCGTTGAAAAAGCAGGCGAGCGATATCGGCCGACATCAAATCTAAACTTTTGAAATCCTATAAAAGCAAAGACATTTGCTTGAAGAATTCAATTGGCCTTTATGATTCAATTAGTGAACATCTTTGTCTAGACTTCTTGTGGGTACTGGACTTGTGCGCACTGCTGAAATTTCAAAAACCCAATATAGTGTTTTTTTTAGTAAACGATATTGTATTGTTTTTTAATGATATACTTACCCTACAATCTTCGAAATAAGATTGTTTCAGTGGCGCCCAACTCAGTGGCTACGAAAACTCACGTAGAAGAATCTGATGCTAATAAATCCATATCATCTAAAGGGAGTGGATGTGAATAAGAATTTTTTCTACCTAACGAAGACATTCAACAACACAACTTGGCAACCTTTTCAATGGAAAATTTTAAGTAAATTTTAGCAGTTATGAACAACAATTACAGAGGAGGCTTTTATACGTAGTGTAAAGCACGTTAAAAAGGGCAGAGAGATCCTGCAGCAGTGGAAGAGTTCTTAGATAACATTAGCGTTTATAAGTACAGCGAAAAAATTTCAGACGAAGATGCAGTACGTTTGATGCCCCTTCTGATTGAAGACTTGCAGCCACATTGTGGGTTGGTGTAAAGAAAACAATGAATAGTTTTGAAGAAACTAAAGCACTTATCCGTACAACGTTTTCACCACCAATATCGATCGGACTGGGGAATTCTTGCTAACATCTTTGAAGCGAAATAACAAAAAAAAAAAAAAAAAATTTTAACAAACAGTCAGCTTTATATGTTAAAAGAGCGGCGCTAATAAATCGAATGCGCTTGCGCTGCGCATACCAATTGCTCCTTTTTTTTCGCTCCGCTCCTTACGCTTTTAAGAAATGTGCAAAGCGTAAAGAGCAAAAGGAGTGCGCAAATCCGAACTCTGGTTAAAAGAGACTGTTGTTTTCTCAATTGAAAGTTTCTGTCAATAAGGAAATTCAACTCAACATGATTTATGGACTGCTTCATATAAACATTCGTATATAAACGTGTTCGCCGCAAAAATATAACAACATTTAGAAACCTCATTTCAGCAGGTAGAGAAGAAGAAATTTTCACAGCAGAAATTCAACCAACAACAAGAAACGCAGTCATCAGAGAGGAACCTTCAGCTAGCAACCGCTGTGGTTTTTGTTGTTTAAAAAGCCATGGTATTGAGTAGAGCTGTGTCGTTCCGAAACGAACGGGTACAAGGGAACGAATAACTGTAGTAAACGAATGGATCCGGTTACATTGCGGAGCGCTTTTGGCTCAGTGAGCGGTCTAATTGGGTGTTTTGTCTTCATCGTTCATTTCGTTTGTTCGTTCACTCATGTCGGATTTTCTTGTTTTGGTTTTTGTAAACATTTGTTAGTTGTTTTCTATTTTAGTTCAATAGGAATAATATTTTTTTTAATCTGCATATACACCAGCATCTATACATATATATGTCTGGCATTTATATATTTTATGTTTAGTTAAAATGTAAACATACATATTTAACTATTTTTTTTAGTTCAGTTGTATAATAAAATTATCTTCATTTAATAAAACTTCACACACAAAATAGGCTTAAGTAAACTTTATTGGCGATAAGCTACGGATTTACAACATACATTTATATACATATGTATGTTTATGAATACATTGTAAACAAAAAAATACTTTAACTAGAATAGTGTAGCATTTTATTTGATAGGTTTATGGAAAAGAGCGATGGAACGAAATGAACGAACGGGTCCGTTCCTCTGAATTGAACGAGAAGGAGCGCTCACCAAGAGGGACGATTTGGCACTGCTCTAGTATTGAGGACTGTTTTAAAAAGAAGAAACGAGATAAGTAGAAAGATTCAAGAAAGACGAACATCAGTGAAATCAGCAAAGCTATTCATGAGCGAAAGAGTCTAGCTTCGCAGCTTTCTGTACGCAAAGTGGATCTACGCTTTTAAACCACTTTAATATTTTTGATGATCTAATAACTGAATTGTTAGCATCGGGTACAAAAATGGACGAAATGGATAAAATATCGCACTTATTATTGATGTTACCATTTTCTTATGATGGAGTTGAAACCTTGTCTAAGGATAACTTAACGTTGGTTGTTGTAAAATACCGTTTTCTAGATCATTAAATCATTTGCAAATATACATATATGTAAATTACACGCAAGCAAAAAATTTAAATAAAGCCACTATAATAACAGTTTAATCAATGTTTTGTTATTGTTTTATTTTTTTGTGATTGTAACTTTCAATAATTTTTAATATTCAGTTGCGACGATTATAAAAACGCGTCTGTACACTGCGAGAGTTAAAACTGAATGTGGTTTCGAAGGTATGTTGTTAAGTTGACAGCGGTATTGGAGAAATGGCACATGTACTTTAATTTTTGACAAATTATGGTGTGTTCGACAGTATCAAATGCCTTAGAATGATCAAGTAAAATTAAAAATGATATTATATCACTATCCATTCCAGTACGTAGTTCCTCACAGACATCGATAATAGTAGATATGCAGCTATGCTTGGGCCTGAAACCAGATTGTTTTGTAGATAGTATAGATTTGTCATGTTAATGTTTAGTCATCGAGGTGTGGATTAGTCTTTCGAACACTTTTGACAAATACTGCAGTATTGCATAGGTCTATAATTTTTATCCGGTTTTTGAACAGGTATAATTTTAGCTTGTTTCAATATTAATGGAAAAGATGAAGTTGCTATTATTGTGTTCCACAAGTGTGTTAACTGCGGAAGTATATATGGCGGTATGAGCTTGCTAAATTAAGGATGAATACCATCATGTCCAACCGAAACTGATTTTATGCACAAAATAAACTTCAGGACTTCTTCCTGGGTAACATTCATGAAATCAAATCTTAATTGGTTTTCATGACTAGCAGAATTATAATACGAAAGGTTAACTTCATGCATTGGCACACTTGAAAATTCAGAATTTAGATGGTCTACGTTTATAGTGTTCTCATCTTGCATACAATTTTTCCCAATACCCATTTGGCGGATTTCCCTCCCTTTTTTCTTTGTACACGTAGCTGTCTAAAATTTATCTTCATTATATTTACACTTAGCAGTTCTTATTTTTATGTTTACATTTCTTCTGCAAATGTTGAAAATGTCGTAGAGTTCACTGGTTTTGAACCTTTTCCATCTTTCATATGCTCTATTCCTTTCATCAATTGATATCTTAATTTCATTTGGAAACCAGGGGTGGAATTTTTTAGCCTTTTGGCTTTAACTAAGATATATTTGTCATATAAGTAGCGAATGTTATAATTTAAGAACGCTGTCTGTTCATCACAAGTTAGCATTTGAAATGAATGGATCCATGGAATTGTCGATAATTCACCTTCGAGTGACACAATATATATGTTTTTAAAATCTCTAAAGGTTATATTTTGTTCTAGTGTAGTGGTTTTAAAGTCATAACATATAAAAATTAGGTCGTGTTTGGAAAAAACGGAGGCAGAAAGCTGGTCAAATGAGAGCATACGTGACGGGTTATCAACAAAAAATAAGTCAAGTAAAGTATTTGCTGTAGATGTAAAATGTTTTGGTGTTGTGGTATTGATCAAAGATAATCCAATGACACTCATTTGATACATCAAGGATTTATCTATTAAAATATTAGAATTGAAATTACCAGTTAAGATTACATCAGTGTAACCAAGACTAAGCTTAGATAATATTTCAAATAATGGCTTTACACTAATGCTATTATTTGGCCTGTATACTGTACCCAATAGTAATTTTTGGTTGTTATTGATTACCTCAATGAACAGATATTCTGCCATTTGTGTGTTAAACACTGGTCTATCACCATTCGCATTTTTTAATATAATTTTACTTGTAATGGATGATTTTATATATATTTCTACTCCTCCAGCGTTCGTGATTCTATCCGACCGGAAAAGCCGACATCCTCTTAATTTGTAATTGTTGTCATGAACATCAACATGAAACCATGTTTCTGAGACACAGATGATGTCAATTTCAGACCCATCAAAAATATAACGAAATTCATCAATTTTTCTTTGCAAACTTTGAGCATTAAAATGACAAATGCTTAGGCCAGAAGTCTAACATCTTTATTAGAATTTTTGTAAATACCGGACTTGTGCGACTTAAGTATTTAGTTATCGAGTTAACTAAAAAAAAACAAAATTTAATTCTTTCTTTTTACTTTTGCATTTATTCGTTTAACTTTAACCAGCGTCACAACAAGACTGACTTTACAATTATTCTTATGTTTAACATGATACTTTCTTAATTGTTGCGTTAACATGATTTTGGTAAAGTGTAAAAGTTGTCAATTTTGCATTTTTATTTCATTTAGCAATTCTTATTAAATTTATTGAAAATTATTTATGGGAACGGAAATGGAGATCTATTTATTTAAAATTTGTTAAGTGCAAAATTGTCAATTTTGCATTTTTATTTTATTCAGCAATTCTTATTAAATTTATTTAAATTTGTTCATGAGAACGGAAATGGAAATTTATTTGTTCAAAATTTGTTAACGCATCAATTATACATTTTGTTATGTTTTACTTATTGATTCTAAAAAAGTGTATATTTTATCAGGAGAAGTATTCCTATATGTAACTACTCCCCCCTTTAAATTAGAATTCTCCTGAATTCTATTGTTTATCTTTATTTTAATACGTTTATGTTTTGTTATGATTATTACAATTAAAATAAGTATTACGATTATGGTTAAAATATTACAACTATATGTGATTCTCTTGTGGAACTTTAATTCTTTAATATTTTGAATATTATTTCGATTTTCTTCGTTAATTTGTTCAAGTGTTATTTTATGAGTAAAATTTTGTATAATATAATCTTATATATTGTTTTTTCTTCAGCAATTTCCAATATGTTTGAAAAGTAATAATCTTTGATTCTAATTGTACAGTTGTTAAAATTTATTATATAGTTTCCTGTTAGGACATTATCATCATTATTACAAGTTTGGTTTATAGTTATGTTGTTTGCATTTTTAATGAAAATAGTGCTTATGTCTAAAGGTACGGTCACATCTGTCAAACATTTGCTCAAAAAAGCGTAACCACTAAATACGAATGAAAACACTTTCGATTTAGATACCTGTTTATTACGTTAAACAGTTTCATACATAATTTATAGAAAATGTAATAGAATCTTATCTTATTAGATGCTGTCCAACTTAATAAATAAATGCATAAATCAAAAAGTGTTTCAATCGTATTTAGTGGTTACGCTTTATTGGGCAAATGTTTGACAGATGTGACCGTACCTTAAGAGTATAATTTCCAAATCTGTGTTAATTATAAGCTTGCAATTATTTTTTAAAATACAATGATTGCTTAGTTTTAATTCTCTTAAATGTTTATTTTCTTCAAATTTGTAAGTTTTATTTTCGAATTCAAAATGTATTTGTTTTTCATAGTCTATTTCGTTATTATTATTGTCTGGTAATGGTACAATTGTTTTTAATTCAACTGTTATAAATTTTTTGGGGATTTTTATACCAAAAATCAAAAATGAATTATTAAGATATGTTGTTCCAAGTTGAATATACTTTAGTTTATTGTAGTCTATTTCATATACTTGGATTTCGTTACTTGTTAAAATGTTTGGGTGTATGATACCATATTTTGATGAAATTACGTTATCTTGTAATTGTTCTATTTTGTTTTTTATTAATTGAAGCACAGCCGCGAATAACGTTGTAAGTGACAAATTGCAAATTGTTCAGGAGAGTAAAAAAACATTTTTTAAAGGCAAAATTATATATTTTTAAAATTTTTTTTTACCTTCTCAAAAATGATAATAATAAAAACTTATATTCAAAAAATCAAGAAATTTTAATTTGAAATTACATGTTAATTTACTGTTTAAAAATTTTTTTAGTGGAAAAACGTTTTATATCCAAAGCGCGATGTCAGTTAAAACGTTATTCCACTACAGCAAGCATCATGGAAAATGGCTTTTAAAACGTTATTCCACGATGCAAAATGTTATTGTCGCAAAGAAAACATTCCTATTAAAGACAATTTTGTTTAATTGATTTATATTCTTTAAATAAAGGATAAATTATAAAATTTTATATATTTATAACAAATAAAAATTCATTCAACATCAAAACAAAAATTTGTATCCAGAAAATCAAATTCGAAAATTAATTCGATTAAAGACGATAAAAAACATGTTTGTTCATTGTATTTTTTTCATAGAAATGATAAAAATGTTGTTGTATTTGACTTATGCTAATTTTTTTTACAAATTAAGTAGCATTGGCAATCACAAACCTATGTAACAAAAATTAAAATAAAAAATAAAATGTTGCGGACTTAAAAAGTTTTTCCATGTTACCTGCTCTGGAGCGTTTTTTTTATGTATACTTTTCTTTTTTCTTGTTATATACGCATTTCCACTATTTCTCAACCTTATAATTTTATTGTCTTTCCAATTTTCAACATCAACTTTCCTTTTTGTACCTCTGTTCCACTTATCAATTACTTTCGATAATTCCGTTCGCATCATTTTGAATGTAACTTACAACGTTCTTCCACTGACTGTCTTTTTCTAATTGCATTTCGATAGCGATAAGGAGCATAATTTTGGCTAACTTGGTGTTTGAGTAATGTAAGAGAGTAATGTTAACGGTAATATGCAAAAAAACATGTTTTGCGAAAAATGGCATTTGAAACGTTATTCGCGGCTGTGCTTCAATTGTATATTAGTTAATTGTTCTAAGTACAAATTTTTGTTTTTTTCTATTTCTACAAATTTATTTATATAATTTAATTCATCTTCTATTCTTTTTCTGTCATTTTTTACAACATTCTTTAAATGACTTATAGTGGTATTAAAATAATCATTAATAATTATTTGTTGATTATTGTTTTCCGTTATTTCATTGATTCTAAAAAGATGGTTTTGTATAGTTTTTCTGTCCTCGTCATCCATAGTTCCAAACAACCACTTTGATAAAGTACCTATACCGTTAATTAGTCCGCGTCTTTGTCTTGTTTGTTTTGGTAATAGTGTCATTAATTTATTTTTTGCGTCGTTTATTTCAGAATCTAATATTTCTCTATTTTCAATATTCATAAAATTAATATTATTTGTTACGTTTACTAAAATGTCTTCAAGCTCTTGTAGATTAATAATATGTAAAATTATGTCTGTTTCTTTAACAATTTCCTGTTCTCTTATGTAAATATCTATGTATCCTTTTTGTTCCATTATTCGTTCAATTTTCATTAGTCCTGTGGTCTGTGTAATTCCTATCAGTATCATTAATATTGTCAGCATGTGAAAATTTATATGGTCTTTTAATATTACAGGTGTGTATATTTTTTAGTTTTGATTTCCTATATCTAGGTTGATCTTTATGTCTTAAAGCCTTATAATTCTTTATATAACCTTCGCTCCTGACCTCCTCATAATCTTCCCTAGATTTGTTTAATTTGTTTATTACCTTCCTTTGACATTCTTCTAAATTCTCTTTTACTCTTTTTTCATCTACTTTTCCTTGTTGAATATCATTGGGTGTGTATTTAGTGTTTGAATGGTAACGTTCATTGTAATTCCGCATAGCCTTTTGAATAAGTCGTTTTATGGGGATGTTATTATTAGTTTTATATAGGATTCAAAATTTTTCTGATAATGTATTATGCATTCTTTCGACTTCTGCATTTCCCGTATGACTGTTTGGTTTTGTGATATGTAATTGAATTCCCTCTTGGCTGAGAAACTCTTTAATTTGGAGTGCATTAAATTCGCCGTCCGCTACAATTTTCTCTGGTTTACCTACCTTTGAAAAATGTTCTTCTAATTGTTCTATTATAGTAATTGGGTTTCTATCTGTTAAATGATATGCTGCCCCAAATTTTGAACATTTATCAATCACGGTTAGAAATCTAAAACCCTTCATCACAAATGTGCCTATATGTATAACTTGATTTTTATTTTTTGGTGTTTCTGTGAATTTAAATTTTTGTTTTATAGGATTTCTATCATATTTAACTTCCTTACAAAGGTCGCATTGGTTAATTACTATCTGTATTAATTCTAATAATTTTGGGTAATAAATTTTGTATTTGATTTGGTTATATGTTTCCTGTATGCCGGAGTGTATGCTTTCTCTTACATGATAAAAAGAAATTTGTTTAATTGCTTCTATTTCTGTTTCTATATCTTGGGCTCTCATAGTACATTTGATGAATTCTATTTGATTGTCATTTGAGTACATTTCTATTAAATTTTCTTGGATAATATTGTAGTTATGTTCGGATAATTCGGAGAATATGCCTATTTTTCCTTTAGTAATATATCTTCTGAAAATATTTCCTAGGTCGTTAAAGTCTGACTCTGCCACAAAAACAATTCTTTTACCATTTATAATTTTCATTTCTTCTACTTTATTGTAAGTTAAGATAATTTGGGTTTTATACTTGTTAACATTTTCCTCTTTAATATAGAAATGATCCATCAAATTTTCTTCGGCTGAGTGAACTGTCAGCATCGATACATCATCTTCTTCTATATTATTTATTTTAAATTTTTTTTCTTTATTTGTATCTTCGTGAAAACTGGTTTCTACTTCTTCTGTTTCTTTTTCAGCATTTTCTAGTCTACTAAGGAAATCTGCAACCCTATTCTCCTTGCCATTTATATAATCTATTTCAAAATCATATTCTCCCAACTTTAGTAACCATCTCTGGTGTCTGGGAGACATATCCTTCCCTTTATATTTTGAATGCAAAAATTTTATTGGCTGATGGTCAGTCAGTATTTTAAATTTTCTGCCGTAGAGGTATGGTCACAAATAGTTCACACTCCATAATATTGCAAGGAATTCTTTATCCGTTGCCGAATAATTCCTTTCGTGGTTGTTCAATGTTCTAGATGCGAAACATATTGGATGTCCTTCTTGTGACAGTACCGCACCAATTGCATAGTTAGATGCATCGGTGTTAAGGTAAAAGTTTTTTCAAAGTTTGGATACCTAAGAATTGGATGTGAGGTTATCAACGATTTTAATTTTTCGAATGCCTCTATATACATCGGGTCTTTAACGTTTATTTTTACACCTTTCTTCAGATATTTCGTTATGGGTTGGGCCACCTTGGCGTAATCTTTCACAAATTTCCTATAGTAACCTGTGAGTCCTAGGAAGCTTTTTATTTGCTTTTCTGTTTTGGGAATCTCTACTGCTTGAATTACGGTAATTTTGTCTGGATTGGGCTTTAGTCCTTCATTAGTTAAAATATGTCCTAAGAATTCGGTTTCTTTTTTCATGAAATTACATTTGTCAATTTGGATTTTCTTTTATGGCCTTTAAATGTTCTTTCAGAGATGTACTAAAGATGAGTATATCGTCTAGATATACAACACAATTTTTATTAATATAATCCCGTAATGTCTCGTTCATTAACCGTTGAAATGTCGCCGGCGCGTTTTTCAGTCCAAACGGCATTCTTATGAACTCATACAGTCCATGGGGGGTTACGAAGGCGGTTTTGTGTCTGTCCTCTTCTTTTATTAAAATTTGGTGATACCCTTTTGCTAAGTCTATTGTCGTAAAGTATTGTGCTCTGCCTAGCTTGTCTAGGATAGCGTCTATATTTGGAAGTGGGAATTTGTCATCTATTGTCACCTCGTTTAGTTTCCTATAGTCCACAACAATTCTGTATTTTTTTTGTCCAGAATTATCTAATTTTTTGGGGACCACTATTAAGGGACTTGAGTACCTGGAATTACTTTTCCTAATAATTCCCTGTTGTTCCATCTCTTTTATTTGTCTTCTTACCTCTTACTCATGCTGCGGAGGATATCTATATAGTTTAGCATTTATTTGCTGATCAGTTACAGTTTTTATCTCATGTTGAATACTTGTCGTGCTGGTGAGTTGATCACCTTCTTTGAACAATAATTTTTTAAATCTTTTTAGAATAACTTTTATTTCTTTATACTCTTCATCGTTAAGATGATCTAATGAAAATCTATTCCAATCAACTTCTTTTGCTTCCAACGTACAGATCTCTAAGTTTTTATATGGATTTATCGAAAAGTTTGTAATTCTGTCATTAATGGAAATATATCCATCTTCTAAATTTATCATGGTTTTAAAACAATTAAGCAAATCAATCCCTATTACAAATGTGTACTGTCTTCCTTTTAAATCGGCCACTTTCCATCTAATTTTTGAATAACGCGGAATGTTAAATTCATCCGATGCATCTGTTAAAACTTCGTATTTAATTATATCCTTCTTGTTTATGGTACTATAGTGAATTGCTTTAATTAATAAATTTTTTGGAACTCCTTACTGTTATTATCTATTAGGCTAATACTCGCTCCTGTATCTATAAGTGCTTTGTATACTTTTCCTTTTATTTTTATGTCTATGATGGGTAAATAGTCGGAGGCGGTCTCTGAAAAAACGTATGTCTATTATCTGGATTTGATTTCATTTCTTGTTCTTCAACTTGGACTGTCTGACTATAATTACTTGTTGTGTCCTTATTATCCACTAACATTCACTGGTCTTGCCTAAATTGTTTACAGTAATTTGGACTGCAATATTGTCTAGGGTTTCCTACCTGTTGCGAAAATCCGTGAACGTTATTTATTTGTATATTTTCTATTTCCATAGGTTCTCCTTGCCCTTGCCTAGGTTGCGTAAAGCGATTTTGGTTTACGAAATTCCTAGGGTTTCCTGGCTGTGGGAACCGTTGGAAATTACCCGAATTTTTTTGGGTCCTATATTGCTCTGCATTATTTTGTACTCTATATCCCCCTGAGTTATTCATTTGATTGTTCTTAAAATTAGGGTTATAATTATGATTGTAGCTAGGGTTGTAATTATGATAATTATCATTGAAATTTCCTTGTGTTTTATAATTTGTATTTCGATTTGAACTTGTGTTATTAAATTTATTTGTCTTAATTCTTTTATATTCTCCCTGATACAGCTGTCTTCAAATCGTCTTCTGGTTAGTATTTTGAGTATGTCATTTATGTTTCTTTCGTCATATATTTTATCTAATAGAATGCCCTGCGTTATTTCCTTTACGGTATTTACTAGAATACTATCTACGTTTGTTAAGTCAATGTAATGGTCATTGTGGTAATAAACTGTCAGTTCGTCCGTTTTATACTTAATATTTTGGATTTCAGTTATAAGTTCGCTTACCGTATTTACTCTTTAATTTGATAACATCTTATATATTTGGTGAGGCTCCACATTAGGCCTCTACCGTAATTTTAGGGTTTCTTTAATCAACGTCCAGTTGTCGGGTTCTGGGATATTTATAACGGCATCTTTTGCTTGTCCCTGTATAGTTTTATAGAAAATCAGCTTCACTGCTTCTCTTCGTAAGTTGTCTTCCAGTATTGTTGATAACAGGTATTCCGTACTGCAAAAAAAGCTGTTTACAGTTACGTCACCGGTTCCCGTAAACACTGGTAAATGGTTGATAGTCTGAAGTACGTTTTCTCTCGAACTGTTGCGTAAAGGTGGGTTTTGTTGTTGCTGTAACTGTTTGATTTGTTGTTTTTGGTGCTGAGTCTGTTGCTGCAATTCCGTGTAAGCTTGCCTTAAACGTTCAAGTTGTTGATCCTTTCGGGCCACTTCCTCTGCCAGATTTATTTGTAATTGCTCCTCCATTTTTGGTCTTTGTTGATCAAAACGATGGGCTTTGTTACGTTTCTTTGTTAGCCACGAAATTTTTTCTGGTTACGATTGATGCAGTAAAAAAAATTACACACTTTTTTTAATTAATGGTGTCCAATATGCTAATTGTTCACTGCATTAAATTTATTATTTTTTCTTTTACTTAATTGCGTCCACTATTTTGTAATGTCCACTGAATTAAGATTTGAGTTTTCTTTTACTTGTATTAACTGTGACCACTACTTTTAATGTTCACTGAGTTAATTTGTTAAAAGTTTATTGGATTAAAAAAAAAATTTGCAAGATATCCTTTTATTTAATTAATTATTCGTTGGTTCGAACACTGGATCCTGTCACTTGACTTTGGATCCTACCGACTGCGCCACTTAAGTATTTAGTTATCGAGTTAACTAAAAAAACACAATTTAATTCTTTCTTTTTACTTTTGCATTTATTCGTTTAACTTTAACCAGCGTCACAACAAGACTGACTTTACAATTATTCTTATGTTTAACATGATACTTTCTTAATTGTTGCGTTAACATGATTTTGGTAAAGTGTAAAAGTTGTCAATTTTGCATTTTTATTTCATTTAGCAATTCTTATTAAATTTATTGAAAATTATTTATGGGAACGGAAATGGAGATCTATTTATTTAAAATTTGTTAAGTGCAAAATTGTCAATTTTGCATTTTTATTTTATTTAGCAATTCTTATTAAATTTATTTAAATTTGTTCATGAGAACGGAAATGGAAATTTATTTGTTCAAAATTTGTTAACGCATTAATTATACATTTTGTTATGTTTTACTTATTGATTCTAAAAAAGTGTCTATTTTATCAGGAGAAGTATTCCTATATGTAACTTGCGCACTGCTAAAATTTCAACAACCTAATAAAGTGTTTTTTTTTTTGTAAACGATATTGTACATATTATTGAACGAAATAAACAAATATTTTTACATGCGTCTGCATACAAATTCACTTTTTGAAAAAATATCCATGTTTAGCCATTACATATAAAGAATTAAGTTTTTTATTGTCATGAAAGTTATCTAAAAATCTCTCTCGAGGGTGAATAAAAATTTACTTAAAGAACAATACTGATTATTCTCATAAGAATTTCACAGAAATTTATATAAAATGTCTAACAAGATTTTATTTTTCATTATGGTTCATCAAGGTTTCTTCAAATTACATTTAATAAAACGGTAAAATTGCATTTTACATAATATTAAAAATATATTATTAATATTTTTTTATCTATTATAACTATCTACATACATTTAACATCGCCCTATAAATGAACCCTACAAAATTTTAAATTTAGTGTGGATGGTGATATAATACGGATCTAAAATTTGGCTTATTTAGACATTAAAAAGTGGTTTTACCTTCCACAAAGAATTGTTAAACATTTAAACATAGAATATCCTTATTTAGCTAAAATTTTTTTTTTTTTTTTTTGATAATTTTATTATTTATTGAATCTTTAATTATTTATATTAAATTATCAATACGTTTTTCAAATCTTAAATCTAAAAAATATTAAATGTAAGTTTAGCCAATGCTAAACAAAATTTTTAATTTCAACGGTTAATTTTGGTTGTTTTACATCTCTCGTGAACGGCTGAGAAAAAGAGTATCCCTTCTTTTCAGCCGGGTGTGGTCTCTATAATGAAGAATATTGCGCGCAAGTGGATTTGGGTGCAACTCAAGTTTTTTTATATATTTTTTCGCGTGTTTTGAAAATACTGTCTTCACCAACGGAACGTCTAGGTCTTTATGAATTCGATGGTTTCTGACATACCAGGGGGCTGCTGTTATTGTACGTAGAATTTTATTCTGTCGCCTTTGAATTCTTTCGACATTCGATGCTGAGGCAGTGCCCCATAACTGGATTCCATAGGACCATATTGGTTTCAGGATCGCGTTGTATAGTAGAAGTTTACAGTCTAGGCTCAGTATAGAATTTCTTCCCATAAGCCAATTAATTTGGGCAGTTTTTAATTTCATTTGCATCAACTTTGCGTCTATATGCGATTTCCATGTTAAACGGCGATCAAGGTGAACGCCTAGATATTTGACTACAGTATGCTGCGGAATAGTCTCAGTGTTGATTTGTATAGGCGGGCATGTTTCCCTTCGCAACGTAAAAGTGACGTGTACACATTTCTGTTCGTTAACTTTTATACGCCATTGTTTAAGCCATTTTTCCAATTTGGATATATACCCTTGTAAGTTGATGGAAGCTTCTACTGGATTTTCATGGACGCTTAAAAAAGCTGTATCATCAGCAAATGTTGATGTATGAATGTTATTGCTTAACGGTAAGTCAGAGGCATAAATTAAATAAAGTAAGGGACCGAAGATGCTGCCTTGGGGAACTCCGGCTTCGATCGACTGCGGAGGGCTTAAAAAATTACCTTCCCTAACTACAAATTTTCGTTCCTCTAAATAGCTTTTTAAAAGCTTGACTATGTTTGCGGGGAGATTGCGTGTTAATTTGTGGATAAGACCTTCGTGCCATACTTTATCGAAAGCTTGAGAAACATCTATAAAGAGCGCAGAGCAAAATTTCTTTTTTTCAAAGGTGTCTCTAACTACGTTCACAAGTCTGTGAGTTTGTTCAATAGTGCTATGTTGTCTGCGAAAACCGAATTGATGATCTGGAATGCATCCACTTCTAGTCACTATAGGCATCAGCTTGCTCATATACAGCTTTTCAAATAGTTTTGAAATGTTGGGCAATAAACTAATAGGCCGATAGGATTCAACCTTCGTATGATCCTTGCCGGGCTTTGGTATCATAATAATCATCGAAACCTTCCATTCTGCAGGATAGTATTGCAGCCGTAGGATACTGTTAAAAATGAAGAGTATAACTCTTTTTGCAATATAAGGCAGTTGTTGAAGCATTTTGTTGCTTATTTTGTCGACACCTGGGGCTTTTCTGGTGTTAAGACTAGTAATAGTATTTTCAATCTCCGTCATGTTAAATCTCATCGGTATTTCTGGTAAAGAGACGACTGGTGGCAGTTCAACAATATCAGCAGAAATATTCGGGGTAAATACTTTTTCTAGGTGCTTAACAAATAGATCACTTTTTTCAGCATCAGTTCTTGCCCAGTCACCATTTGATGCTCGTAATGGTGGTTTACAAATCACTGGCCTTTTAAGTCCTCTGGCTGCACGCCACAGCGAATAATCTGTTGACGGTGTTGCATCGAGTTCTTGCAGAAATTTTTGCAGCGAAGCTGTTTTTTGTGATTGTAAAACTTTTCTTAGCTGTTTGGTACACTCCTTAAGCCTTAATTTTAGCTGAGGCGATCTGTAACGTTGCCATTCTCGTCGAGCTCTCCGTTTTTCAGTCAATAGCCTTTCTACATCTGCACAAAAAATATTGTTAAATCTCGCTTGTTGATTTGGTTGAATTGAAGAAGCATTAAGAGCAGCTTGTTTAGCATGTGCTTTAAACAACCTAATAGAATTTTCTATGTCAGCAGGTGTTCTCAATGGCATATTTTCCGTGCAATGAGCACTCAAATATTTTTTGTATTTCAGCCAGTTAATACGTGCAGGTGTCAGCGGTAAATCACATGTTGGTGTTGTAGTTGTGTGTGAGTAAATAGTGATAATAGTAGGCGAGTGATCTGAAGACAAATCCAGAGATGCTTCTACTTCAATCATTTCGCTGGGCACGCCTTTCATAATCCCAAAGTCGATAACATCAGGAATTTTTTGACGATCCGTTGGCCAGTATGTTGGCTAACCACTTGAAACTACATTCAAGCCCATTTTTGAAATTGTGTCAAACAAAACACGACCCTTGGGACTGATTAAACGTGAGCCCCAAAAAGTGTGTTTAGCATTGTAGTCGCCAGCTGCTAGAAAACGGGACCCCAGTGTTGTATAAAATGCGGTATATTGACTCTCTGAAATTGAAAACCTGGGAGGAGAGTAAATTAATAAAAGTAATTTAGCTAAAATGAATGACAAAATTTGGAAAATTATATACAAAGGACGTCAATCGCCAAACGGTCTGCAATATATTAATAGTACTATAGTTGAAATTTAGCAATTTAACTTTAGTTTTATAAATTTGTTTTCTTAAAAATTTTATAATTGTTTAAATATTAAATGGGTGTAAAAATTGTAATGGAAAACAAGTTTTTAATTATATGTTTTACTATATTGCCCGAGAAAAAATATGGTAAAATTTGACCATGCTAATTACTGGAAAAAGCCATAATAAAAATGAATACATATGTATGTATATACATATAAGGGGAGGTGAAAGTATTTTTTAGTTTAAATATGTTGCTTACCTTTCATGTTAAAGCGAAAATTGTTCATGCTTTAATTATGAAAGTTTTCCTATATGCTCTTACAGTGTATTCTTGGACTTTAAGTTACCTGTACCTCGTTTCTGTATTTCTCGCATCGTAAACTTTTTCACATGAAGTGTGAAACAAAAAATTCCATCGTTTCTCGATTTGTGAGAAAAAAATGTTTCTGTATTTGAATGCGAAAACAGGCTGCGCTGATTTTGTTCTTACTGGAATGTTTCCAATACTTAAGTGTCAAATGTAAAAGAAACGTCAACGAGGGAAATTAAGTATAGCAAAAGCAAAACAATGAAAGGCTGAAAAATTTTAAATTACCAAACAACAATTGTTCTTTATAATTTTTTTTATTTAAATAAAAACACAAATGTATAGTGCAGTGCTAGTTTTATTCAAACTAAAAAAATTATTTAAAAACATATTCTTGTGTTTATTTAAAATTTTTGCTACGTACATAATATTGGTAGTATTCATAAAAAATAAAATAGATTTCAAATGTGTTTTAGTACAAAATTTCAATATAAATTTTTCTTAAAATAGATTTGAAATTTTTATGAATTAGAGTGTATGTATATATATGTACATATTAAGTACATATGTACATACATATGTACATTATCTGTTGATTTCTGTTCCACATTTATACATACGAATTAAAGAATATTTATATTATACTAGATGACCCGGCAAACGTTGTTTTGCCATACAAAATATTTCTAGTGCATATTTTGGGTGATATAAGTACATATAAAAAAGCGAATGTGTTAAGTGTGTGACGATGACCGCCGATTTGAAATGTGAGTTATTGTGACACTTCTTGTGAGAAACTTTCCGCAAAATGTTGTTACAGAAACACTTTTGCTCACATTGCTGGAAAATTATTAAAATGACAGATCATTCTCGCAAAGTACATATACAGAAACACTTGTGTGAGAAAAACCATATTTTGTTTCATTTTACACTGTTTTTGTTGCAATTCACTCGTTTCATGCGGATAACTTTACGATGCGAGAAATACAGAAACGAGCTACTGGTTAGGAAACTTGGGCTTGTATTTAATATAATTATAAAATATGTTTTTTCTTTAAAATTACGGCAGCATGACTCACCTTATGTTTTTAAATTTTTAGGTGTGACCTTTGTAGACTTCCATAAATTTAGAAATTTATTGCAATTACAATCTCCAATACAAAAAAAATTTAGTGAGGGTGAGAAGATAAGGCTGTGAATAAAGTATGTAATTTATGTGTTTATATGTGAAGTAATGTGGCTAAAGATTTGATTTTTAGTTGAATACTAGCTGGCCCGGTCCGCGTTGCTGGCCCTGAACAAACATTAGTGTTGTATTACCACACGATTTAAATTAAGCTTTTAACGAAATTTACGGGCTTTAAATAGAAATTCATGGAATACCTTTCATAAAGTTTTTTTACAGAATAACTTACATATGGTGCAGATATGGGCTCAGTCAAAAACAAACGCATGTATTTAAGAGAAAGTGGAAATTATATTTATTTATTACTTCATCTTAAGGCTAGGTGATAGACAATGGGAGCAAGCCACATACAATTGGCCGTGCGAAAAACATGAAGTTTCCAAAATTAAGCCAGCAATAGTCAATGATTGGCCTTGTGCTTTGTTGATGGTAATAGCAAAGGCAAGACGCAAAGGGAATTGGAGCCGCTTGAATTTGAATGGTAAATCGTTGGAAATCATCGGAATTCGTGGAATAAGTACGTCTTCGCCTTTGAATCTGCCACCGATGATTGTTGCCTCGATTAAATTTGGTGAACAGTTTTTTATGGTCAATCTGGTTCCGTTGCACAACTTTGGTGCGTTTAAGTTGCGAATAAGAATTACCGGTGATCCAACCTTTAACGTTAGCACATGCGGTGGCATTCCGGGTGGTTGCAATGAATTTAAAAATTCAGTGGGATAATTGACGGCTTGTTCTTCATCCATTACTGTGTCAATCGATTTGTATTTGATTAATTTGCCTGGCAGTTTTAATTGAATTTGCTCATTGAGCTTGTTGACATCATCATTTTTTGGTGCCAAAATTGCACGTTCGCACAGCCATTCCGGATTTTTGTAGGAGGTTGTTAGATTTGGAAATACCTTGTCGACAACGGCTTGAATATTCATTTGCATTTGACAGAAGTTAGGTGGGAATGAAATCTCGTTCGTTGCGCGATTGATTCGAATTTTTCCATTTCCGATGTCCAAAAGTTGTTTTGCGAATGTTTGGGCAGACGGGTCTTGCAACAAATGCACACGCATGTTCGTCGATAGCGTAATTTTCTCGACTCGATTCCAAAGATACGAAGCTTTCAAGCATGCGTTCAGCTCATCTGCGGGCATTGATCTTGGAATAACGGGAAAAGTTTGGTTGTTTCCTCGGAAGTCACGTAGAGTCCGGTCAAGCGCCCCGAGCAATTTCTTATGGGCCATTGTGCATTCGTCCCAAATGATAATTTTGCACCTTTTAAGGATTGTGGCCATGCCGGAGTTTTTGCTGATGTTGCAAGTTGGTGTTTCTACCTAGTTCAAATCCAATGGAAGTTTCAGTGCTGAGTGTGCAGTGCGTCCGCCGTCCAATAGCGTTGATGCAATTCCAGATGATGCCACTGCGAGTGCAATGCAATTTTGCATTCGAACCGACGCCAATATTAAATTAATGAGGAATGTTTTGCCTGTTCCTCCTGGTGCATCGAGGAAAATAAGTCCCCCATTTCCGTTGGTTACCCTTTCCATGATTTTTGCATATGCAGTTTTTTGATCATCAACCAACCGTCTTGTTTGAGTCTCCACATATTGTTGTTGCTGGTTGACATCGAAGTGCTGTTCTCGCTCCAGGTCTCTGTTTTGAACACTGTTTCTGTCGCGTATCGGAGCCGGCATTCCAAGTTCAATATGGAGTTTGTTGTTGATGGATATGCACATGTCCTCAATCAGCAATAGAGTTTGGTTGAAAATCTCGTCCGAATACTCCTGGTTGGGATAAGTTGCGCGTAATTGCCTGAGAATATCTTCACCTAAGGTTTCGCGATGCGTTTCCCACAGTTCTCGTGGATTAGATGGTGAACATGTTGTTAAAATTATTGCAAATAAAGTGCGTATTTGTTTTGGGTGACACGTGAGTGACGCCTCTGTCAGCGTTGTGTTCCAATGCTGATCACTTTCAAGCAGGCCCAAACGAAAACATGCTTCTCTATAAGTCTGACATTCATTTCCATGAATGGTTTTCAAGGCGGCGAATGATGTTGGACCTTTGATCGTATGCAATAGCAATCGCAAATAATAGCATTCAGCATTATTCGGATGAACGGTGTAGACACGTCCTAAAGCATCAGAAGAATGCACACCAGCATATTCTGCGACAATCGCACCACGCTTTCTTCTCATGAACTTCTTCGACGACGTGTTCCAAGTGTAATATTTAGGAATTTCAGGATATATTAAAGTTTTGGCGAAATTGTCGGTTGCACACAATTCAAAGAAAGCGGTGAGAGTGGTGTGTGGTGGCTGTTCGGCTCGATTTGCAGCATTTCGTTCGGTGAAATAAACACGCTGACCATTTTCCAAATGAACAGCTAGATGTTGAACTGTTGGATATCGCTCGTGGATATTGAATGAAAGTATACGCCAAACGGGTTCATTGCTGCTGATGTAACGGCCTATCTGGAATTGCGTGATTTCGTCAGTTTGATTGGCAAGCCCGAATACTGCCATGTCGCTGCCTTTATTACCGTATTTGCAAATATATTTGATCGACTTGACCGAATTACAATACTCAACATTGATGTGGGCATCAAACATTTTTGAAAGCAGCGGTGAGTAGGGCACGATCCATCTGTTATCGACGTCAACATCTACATTGCGCATTTTAATTGTTGTTGTATATCCACCGTCGTTCGCACTTCTTCGCCTATACAGAGAATATCCATCGCCTCCTGTTTGAGTTTCTTGGAGGAGCTCGCGTGGATAATGCTTTGTACACTTGCCTTCTTTCATGCATGGTGAATTTCTGTTCAGTTGACCGCAAGGACCGTGGACCAAGTGTTTTCGGATTGATTCAAATAGAACCGGATCCGCTGTGGGATTCGGGAGTTCTGCGGAAATCACGTCATCGATTTGCGTTGGCATGATTTTTTGTTTTAGCCAGAGTAAAATATGGGCGTGTGGCAGGCCTCGCTTCTGCCATTCAACCGAGTACATCCAGCATAGAGTTTCGCCAAATATGTAATTTTTGGTGATGACATCCATCAGCCTTGTCAACTTTTGTTTGAATACTCGGGCGAGAATATCGTGTCTATGTGTTGAATTCTGGCCGGTAAACAAAAGGTCGGTGATGTCTTTCCATGCTGGGTTGCATGTGAAAGTGATGAAGAGGTCTGGCCGTCCATATTTGCGCACGTATGTCATGGCATCTTGAGCGTACTGGTGCATGTGTCGCGGACTGCCTGTGTATGTTGCTGGCAAGATCACCATTTGGCCGATATTCGCAGCGTTTCCATCATTGGCGATCGCATCACGCAAGTGGACATATTCTTCGACGCGTAGCTTTTGCTGATTCAACCGAATGAATAGCAGACGTTCACTTTCAATTTTCGCGTACATGTCGACAATGAATTGATGGAAGACTTCACGACATTTCAACAAATGATTACATTCATTTGGCCTGATCATAAGGCGATAGGCATAAAAGTGCATACAGGAAACTTTTTTTGTGGACTCTCCATTTGAGTTGAGGTTAATCTGCATTACGTTGAAATGATACCCATCCTCACCACGCGGAAAAAGTAGTGGATATTGTAGTGCATCGTACGATCGATGAGTTTCCGCAATGCGTTGAACACTTGCATTCCGGCGATGGATGATAATATCGCGACGCTCGAAGTCTGTGCCGACCATAACAACTGCAACGTCACCTATCACAGGTGCATTGAAGCGCCGCTCATGCTCACCAGCCGGTGTCTTGTCAGCTCTTATCACAACCGTATAATCATCTGTCGGCATCTGGTCTAGGGCTGTTTTGAATAGACAGATGAGGCTGTTGTGTTCGTGTAACATAGCTTGAAGTGTCGAAACGATTTCCCGTCTGACTTCAGTACTGATTGTGCAACGCTGTTCAACCTCTGTAGCTTCATCGGCAGTGAAGTAAATTTGGAGGAACTTGGCATCATCATTGGGAAGTGGGAGCAACGATCCAATTCTGTGGTAGATTTGGCCTTGCACTTTGAAAGTGGGCATGTAACCGGCGTTGTTGATGATATTAGTTGCTCCGAAGGACGTCATTTGAAAGCATGAGTTGTGTTTTCGTATGTTTTGAAGGAAGTGCTTTGAAGTCGGATTGGCGCCAGAAATGTAACTTTGTAGGGGTTCAGGCGGCTCAATTATTGGTGGTAAAACAACTTTACCCTTCAAACAACACATTCCCGGGGATTCCTTAGCGAACTTCAGAGCACGACAATTTAAGCAAACTTTGTCCATTGCGCCAATCACTACGTCCTTGTTATTGCGGTAGTCATCTTCCTTATTGTAGTGAAATGCCGCCAACTTTAAATCGGTTCTTTCTCTTGATCGAACCATTCGGGAGCGATTGGCAGTAAGGCTTTCGACGTGCTGTTGGTGTGTCTCAGCAGCTCTAAATGAAGATGTACTGTCACGCATTTGCTGAAGCCGTGATTCGCGTTGTCTCTCCGTTTCTGCGGCTCTAGACGTAGATGCCCTTTCACGATTTTCCTGAAGACGTGATTCGTGTTCCTCAGCTGATTCAGCGGCTCTTCTTGTCCTCTGCTGCCGCGTTGCGATGGTTTTTTTTAGCAAGAGCTGTTTTTTTAGGTGGCATTTTAGTAAACTGGAATAGTGCAAAAGGAACAATGATGTGTTTTGTTTTTTTTACTTTTATAACATTTTATTGGTTGTTGGAACGACAGTAGTCATATTACCTATTTGATGAATTGGCATTAAAAATAATTTGTGAAGTTATTTCACTGTTGTAAATTTAAAAACACTTGTTATTTACTAAATTGATTTCACTTATAGGTTTCTCACTTATGAACACAAAACAGCAAAGTTTGTTGGATTGTACCGTTATTTTTTACCAGCGTTTAAAAAAAGAAATGCAGTCAGTGAGCAATTGAAAAAAACTCTAAATGTGCATAAAATGTAGGTATCTTAAATGCAAGAAAAGTTGTTTATCATCGATTGATATCATATAAATATTATTTTAAACTTATTGTACAATGTTGCACCTTAGTAAGCGGGGAATATGTTGTATTATATAGTAATGTAAATATTTTGTAAATAAACCGAAAACTCGGATTTTTGAATGCAACATTTCGGAAGTTTTAAAATTTTGATATTTTATTATATATTAGTGAGTTTTTTTTTTTGTAAATATCTTCGGAACTACATAACCGATTTAAGAGATTGATATCTCGTTTTGAAAAGCATAACAATGGCTTTAAAAAATAAAATAAAAAAGAAAAAAAAATAATAAATATGTATATGTATATGTCATTGGTGGGTTTTGCCACGCCCCTCCGCCCACAGACCGAAAATCAAAAATCGGACTTCACAGTGTCACCCGCCTGAATATTCTGAAGATTCTCTGAAAATTTCATCAAAATCGGCCCAGCCGTTTTCGAGTCCATTTCTTACATACATACACACATCCTCTTTTATATATATAGATTACTGCCGAAATGCAAGAACAGTTTCTATGAAAAAAAAAAATTGTTTTGGGTATGTTGATAAATTAGTTAGAGCAATGAACTTATAAATGTAATGAGAATGTAGATCGATGATTTTTAAAATTTCTGGTATGTTGTTGTTGTTGCTATTGCAAGAAAGTGGGACTTAATTATGAATGTGTGGGCAGAATGACAGACTGACAGACTCTTAAAAGATGCAGAGGATTTATAAAACTTAAAACAAGTTGAGCTCGTCTTATTATTAAATCAAGTGCATTTAAGCAAACAATTAAACAAAATTATTTTTAAAATCAAACAAATATTGAAGTGAAAATGTTGTGTGTAAATTTTAAATGTGTAGGATCAGGTTGCACTTTCCTCTGAAAACGCATATTTTCGGTTGTCTTAAGCTTTTGAAATCTCTTTCACCTTTATACCCGAAAACGTCCTTGTCGTTCCTCACTACGTATTCTCTTTCGGCATCTATTTGGTGAGGGGTGTCGTTTGGAATGGGTTTTATCAGGGATTTTTTTAAACTCGATGGGCAATCTGATAATGAACATCAGCCTGCTATGCCTATGTAATGCTACTCCCATCTGCATGTCTTTTATAGTTTTCACATTTATTTTGTACTCCTGGATTTCTTCAATGGTCAATAGTGCTGGGTTGAAAATTTTCATTTTCGCTAATGCGATGGACTCTTGTACGGTCTTCACTTGGCTTTTCATCTCCATGAGTTTGAAAAGCTGAAAAATTGCAGAGTCTTCCTGTTCTCATTTATTGCTTCCACCAGCTGGTTAATTGACGTATTGAATCTATTGTTTATGTGGACCTGTTGATTTGACTGTTCGATGATTTGGTGCCCGTTCGCGTCAACCACCTCGAAATGGTTTATTAGTTGCCGGTCCTCCTGTTATGAGTCAGACCTGCTACATGAACATTTCGCAACTTGTTAACGCGAACATTCACTAGTGCATTGACTTGATCAGTGCATTGACTTGACCAGTTGTGCAACTGTTTGCCTTGATATTTTGCGAAATACCCAAAAGCTTACTAATCTATTTTTATTTAATACAAACTGGGTCAGAAGAATACTAAAAAATAGCTGAGTAAGAATAATTGTGCAACATTAAAATATTAAAGAATGATAATTATTAAATACTAAGCTGAGTAAGAATTGTTGTGCAATATTAAAATAGAATATATATTGAATAGTTGTTAAGTATAAATAAGCTAGGTTTAAGAAATAGAATAAGAGTTGTAAAAGCGAAGTCAATATTTATAGTCATAGAATTGGAGTTTTGTAATAATAAAGTTGACAGAAAAAAGAAAAATAATAGTGTACTAATTTTAAACATAACATTTTAGCGCAGTCGGTAGTTCAATTTGCAGAGGACAGCTTTGATACCTTTCCACCAGGAAAAAAGTATTGTGATATTGGAAAGCAATTTAGCTCAATTTAATTTCATAATGCATAATATGTGTTAAAAGGACTCGTTGTTTTTTTAAGCTAATATCACCAACTTCTAAAGATTTTAATTAACCATTTTAGCTGCCTTAAGTCGTATCGATTCTATTGGTAAACTAAACAACGACCAAACAAGCTACTCGACGCAAATGGGACCAGTATATTTGGTAATTAATTTAATAGAATTTTTAAATTGGGTTATTTAACACTAAAAAATAAACACAACTCGTTGGTAGGGAATTTACATTTACGTAAGAATTTAAATAGATGGGATAAAAATTTTAGGGAGATTTAAATCATATGGAGGATTTACAAGAGAAAGTAAAGAGAACACAAGAAGAGTTAAGGGAAATTTTAGAACGAGTGTGGAGTCTTATTAGGTATCTTAATAACACAAAAGATTATACAGAATTAATTAAGCATAAAATAAGAAGCCAAGGGAACATCACCGCATTCGAGAAGATAGATATTTTGTTAGAAGAATTACAGGGGCTGCAGAAACATCAAAAAAATCCAATTATATCAGCGGAAATACAAGAATATTCCCAAGTGCACAGGATCTGGAAGCAGCAAAACGACAGCTTAAAGAAAACCGTTGAGGAAGCTGAACAGCAAATTCTGGAAAGCGAAAAAGAGACACAAGTATTTTAAGATCTTGTGCAACGTATTAACCCTAATTTGACTACGGATCAGCTGCAGCAGGCCGTTGGGAACAAAAAATAACTCAGAGATAAAACCCGACAAATCGAAACTCTGAAGGCACATAT
The DNA here is from genome assembly GCA_947311025.1 of Lypha dubia. Classification (NCBI taxonomy): domain Eukaryota; kingdom Metazoa; phylum Arthropoda; class Insecta; order Diptera; family Tachinidae; genus Lypha; species Lypha dubia. Next base: position 53,426,871 of record OX371261.1, read on the forward strand.
TCACAAATTGAAGGAAGGCAGAACGAGAAAAGAGATTTTGACTAACAACGTTACAATCAGCAACAACATGACAAGTTTAAGAGAAATTTTGAAAACTATTTCCCATGTGGTACCGATTTTCTATGGAACAGACCTCAGTACCGAAGCGAATAAGTTTATTGAAGGGTGCATATTGGCGAAGGATAAGCTAGGGGAAATAGGTGATGTGGTCGACATAATAAGGTGTATAAAAACGAGGCTGTTTGGAAATGCATTAAAATATTTACACAATAAGGAATTCGCAACAGTAGAAGCGCTTTGCATGGCTATCCGAGAAAAATTTATGAAAACTAGATCATTAACAGAGGTACAGGAATTAATTTTTAATACTAAGCAAAGTTCAACGGAAAGCGAATATGAATTCGGAGAGTGACTAGTAATGCAACAGAGCTAATTGCATCACAGTGGTAAGACGTTTCCCATCGAAAATCCATGATAGAACATTGTAACCAATCAGCTGTAAGAGGTTACATAAGAGGCTTACGAGATCCCAAGCTGGTATCAAACTTCATTGGTCACGAAAACGACGAGTTATCAACCCTGCTAAAAATAACCAAGAATGCTCAAAATCTATTGGATACTAGCATGTACTTTCCAAACGTCACATCAGTGCAAGGCGAGGAAACTTTACACGAAACGGTTCAACAACTGGTAAGAGAAGTGCGACAACTATCCCTGAAGAACATTACATTTAGCCACTTCATACCGAACAATAAAATACAGAATAACCCCACAAAATCTGCAGTTTTTGCAATAAACAAGGTCATTCGTTGAGCGAATGCTTTAACAAAAGAAACAGTACCCACTATAATCAAGGCAGACGGCAGGAGTATGCTGACAACAACTTAAGATCCAAACCGCAGAATTTTCCGTTAACTCAAAACAGAACTCGTATGCAAGGCAACAACAACGAGCCAGCAGGAGATAGCTTCCTTACCACTTATTCCGGAACCACCACAGTTATATATATCAGAAAAAACTGCCAGGTAGTTGTATCAACAACCAAGGGAAAAATAATAGAAAACAAGGCAGACATCATGCCAGGGGTCTTTTGGGGGAAACCTTAACATACATCAAAGAGGGAACAGCATTCATTCCTATCCTGAATAGCAACGATTTTACGGTAAACACAGACCACAAAATAAAACTGAATTATGAGAACCCCGAAAACTTCAGAATAGAATCAACGGCAGCCATAAATACCACAGGTACTACGGACAATACGGCGAGAAGACAAGATTTAAATCCGGAAGAGCGGGGCTCGATCGAGAACATCTTGAAATCATACGACAACGTGTTCCATCTATCCGGGGATAACCTAACATACACAAATGCACTCAGCCTTAAGATACCAACCGACCCCAGGCAACCTCTAATTAATAATAAGCAATAAAGGCTGCCTGAGGTCCACCGAAATGAAATTAATAGACAAGTAGGACAGATGCTCAAATATGGAATCATCATACCCAGCATTTCACCTTGGAATTCCCCAATTCTGTTAGTACCCAAGAAGGCAGGAAAGGACGGAGAGAAAAAATGGCGTTTAGTGGTAGATTTCAGAAAGGTGAACGATGCTACAATAAAACAAGTATTCCCCATACCGAGGATTGATGAAATCCTAGATCAACTAGGGTACAGCCGGTATTTTTCTACTCTGGATCTAGCGAGTGGATACCACCAAGTTTTGATGGATAAACGGGACCGACAGAAAACCGCTTTTAGTACCAATTTGGGTCATTTTAAATGCAATCGCATGCCTTTCGGATTAACTGGGGCCCCAGCCAGTTTTCAAAGAATAATGAACTCAATATTAACAGGACTACAGAGAGTTAACTGCTTCGTCTACCTGGACGATATAGTCATCTACGGGAGAAACCTTGCGGATCATCAGCTACGTCTGAAAAGTGTACTAGACGTCCTAAGAAGATACAACCTCAAGTTGCACCCCGAGAAATGTCACTTTCTGCAAAGGGAGGTAGTTTATCTGGGCCACAAGTGCTCAGAAAAAGGCGTACTACCTGACCCCAATAAAACCAAAGCTGTAAGGGACATACCCCCTCCCAAGACTATTAAAGAGCTTCAAGCATTCCTAGGGTTGATCAACTACTACAGAAAGTTCATTCCGAACTCATCGGAAACTGCATTGCCACTAAGCAAACTATTAAGAAAAAACGTAAAATGGGAATGGACACAGGAGTGCCAGAGCGCCATGGACAAACTGAAAGCGGCAGTAGCAAATCCCCCTCTACTACAGTACCCTGACTTTTCCAAACCGTTTATTCTGACTACGGACGCCAGCAATACAGCTCTAGGAGCTATTCTTTCTCAAGGAGAGCTAAGTAGCGATTTACCAATCAGTTTCGCAAGCAGAGTACTAAGCGCAACAGAAAGGCGATATTCCACTATAGAGAAGGAGTTGCTTGCCATCGTATGGGCGACAAAAACGTTTAGGCCATATCTACTGGGCAGACATTTTACAATTTTCACAGACCATAAGCCCCTGAAAGGCATAGCCAATTTAAAAAACCAGGAGGGCAGATTGGGCCGCCTAAGACTGAAACTTTTAGAATACGATTTCGAGGTACGATATACGCCCGGGAAAACAAACCAAAACGCGGACGCCCTTAGTCGCATTCCAGTAGAGGAAATAAACGTAGGGGCAGTAACCAGAGCGAAAGCAAGAGAGACACATGAAACCCAGTATAAAAAAGACGAAAAAAGTACGGATGAAATTGAGGCAGACGAAGATCCTGGGCACGAATATATGGCCCTTTATCTGACAAATCCGGAAGATATCAAAAGGGTTATAAAAACATTGCACGATACACCTTTAGGAGGACACCAGGGGACATTAAAAACTTACTCCCGCATCATGAATCAGTACAAGTGGGCCGGTATGTACCGACAGATTAAAAAATATGTAGCAACGTGTTCATTGTGCAAGAAAAATAAATGCTCAAAAGTCGAAAAAATGTCTTTGGTAATAACAACCACTTCCAGCAGACCGTTCGAGAAGATTTTCATGGATGTGGTGGGACCACTACCTGAATCGTCCAGGGGAAATAAATATATCGTAACATTCCAGGACGACTTTTCAAAATTTTTCGCGTGTGCCGCCGTGCCAGACGCAGAAGCATCAACAGTAGCTAAAGTGTTTTTTAAGGAAACAATTTCAAGATACTTTATTTTCAAGGTTTTGGTAACAGATAATTGATCAAATTTCACTTCAAAATTATTTAAGGAAACGTACAGAATACTAAGAATAAGAAAACTACTGATCACGCCTTATCATCCACAAGCTAATGGTGCTGTAGAAAGGGCCCATCGACCGTTAGCCGAAATTCTTAGAAATTTCGTCAACTGGGACGGATGCCTCAGTAACAAATAAAAAACACACACCCACAAGAGTTTTATTCGGGTTCGATTTGGAAATGCCCATAGTATTGAAAAGACTTCCGTCACCCCTGTACAACACGGATGATTACAGCAAAATTCTAAAGTATCAAATTCAACGTTCACATGAAGTTGTCAGAGAAAATCAGAAGAAGGCAAAATTAAGATCGAAGCAGTATTATGATTGGGGTTCAAAGCATCGAGAATATGAAATAGGTCAAAGGGTTTGGTTAAAAAACCAGACTCGAAATAAATTTTCTCCTTTATGGCTATTGTCATTTGAAGTTATAGACGTGCCACCAAGAGTAAACGTAAAATTGAGAATAAAAAACAGGGGGAAGGTTTACCATAACAGTTTAATAAAGCCATACAGAGACCGATAAGAAAAAGGGGACATTTGACGAGTAAGTTAGTGGGAAAGGAAGATAGGCGGGACACGACATACATATCAGAGAGCTGCACGATCAGTGGTTTTCGTGATTTAGGTATACTCGTCTTAAATGCGGTTGCGGTGTGATCGCCACCGCATTGCTTTTGCTCAAGTATTCGCCATATCCGTACACAGTTGAGTATTGCTACGTTTGAGCTTCTAGCATACACAATCATATGCGGTCGCGGTGACTGCTCTGCCTTACTTTTTTCACACATTCGGCAGACGTACTCATACTTAACGTAACAACAAAAACAATATTTGTATACGAACATGCGAGCACACTCATTGATGTGTGCTTTATATGAAGTAAATACAGCGTTGCCACTGTGTAATTATACAAAACCTGTAATAATTTGAAAAAAACATCTATGTATTTGTATATAGGTTTTGTGTTCTGCAAAAATTGCAGTAAATGTAAAATATTAGCGTCGCATATATTCATATGAATGTACATAATATGTATGTATATGTAAATGCCGAATACCTCTATCATGTTTTTCAAAATTACCTCTATCATGTTTTTCGCTTCTCTTGTAAAATAATAAAGTTGATAGTTAGGTCATTTATCGTTTTTCGAAATGCTAAATAAAAACAAATTAAATTTGTTGGAATGAATTCTTGTATGCAAATATAAGCAGATACCGCCATAAGAAATGTTTTGTGAAAGATTTATTCCTAAATACCTATAATTTTTGGGTAATTTTGAATCTGTTATTGTGTAAGGATTAATCTTAAATCTGGCATCACTGATTGTTTGTGGAGAAAACTTCAAAAAGCAAATATAAAAAAATAATAGAGTATGAAAAGATGAAATACTAAAAGTTTTGCTCATGCAGATTGCGATGTTTGCTGCTACTGTTTTATGCGCCCATTGTTTTTATGTACACACACATCGCAAAGTAGCGAACATATTATGATCGCATCAACTCTCTGTAAATAAACGGCGAGTCAATTCACCACCGCAAATTTTTCTTGCGTTGTTTAAAGTGCTCGGATGTGTAAAGTATAGAGTACATATGAGGTGTATTTATGGTTGCGGTGTGATCGCGCCGTTCTCTGATATAGAAATTAACAAAAAAGACGCTTAAATGTTCTCAAAAAAAAAAAAAAAATAGGGCTTCATCCGAATATACTATAGGTTACATTTTATGCAATTTCAGTTAATAAATATATTCTGAGGTGACATTTCGAGAATCAGTATAACTTCTCCCTATACTGGTAGCTAAAGCAAACTGCACTGAAAATGAATTACTCGAAGAAACCAACAGCAAGTACGGAAGACAATAGGAAAAGTTTCTGTAAATACAAAAATTGTGAAAGATACTAGATATGACAGCCAATGATTATTCAGACGTCATACAGAGACGTTGGTTGAACGATAAACTGTAGTGCCAGCACTGACGGCCTACTACTACATAAATTCATCCCTGCTTTATACTACTACTTAAGCAACTCCATATGTAAAAGCAATAACGATAACTAACGAGTAAGTAGTTGTAGAACAATAAAGAACACTCTTTACTTAACAATCAACGCAACAAGTGTTTTTACATGGCGACCGAGACAATGATCAAAACTATAAAAATCAAACTTACTTTAATAATTTTAAAATAAATATATTAAATTTAAATCAAGCCGCAAAAATATAAAGAAAAATATACATAGTTACATACATTAGACCAGATTTTAGAAATGAAAATAGAGGACATTAAAAAAAAAAAAATAACAAAAAATTTATTTGAATTCATAAATACATTTTTATACATACATATGTATGTATTTTATAGATAAATTTACATTCTACATATGTAAATATGTAGTTAAAAAAATAACAAATAAAAATAAATAAAATTAGTTTAAACTAATAAAGAAACTTAAAAATTCATTGCACTAAATTATTCAAAAGTTCTTATTGTAATATCTTGTAGTGTATTTTATATGATTAGTATTTGTTAATATATTATTTACCTATAATTAGATATACCCTCGTAGAATACTGTATTTAAATTCTTGTATAAATTCATTATAAATAATTACACTAACTATTATTATTATTGGAAATATTATTGGAATCTTTTGGAAATTTTTGTAGTTTTAAGATACTGTTATGTTAGTATTTAAGATCATGAATTTTTGAAAATAAATCAATCTTTATTCAGCCTTAAAATCGGCATTTTTACTTAAGCATTAAACTGCTTTCTAACAGGCATATAACTGCCTTAAATATAATTAGGCCAGTGGCGTTTATTAGCGCCGGCACCCTCGATAGGTAGGTCTTGAAACCCACTGAATATATACACACATTACAATGTAATATAATCAGTTTATGGTTTATTGTACTTTTCAGATTCGTGAACTTTCTTTAAAATATCGTCTCTTGATCCATAGTGTTTTGAAAATTCTATACAGCTTTTATTGGTGTTGCACTTGATAGTAATTATAGCCTCCACACAATTAATCGATATATTGCTTTTCTCTTGGGTCCAAATATTATTAATCAAAAACAAAACATTAAAACAGGAAAAAAGCTCAACAACAAAATGTTTACAATATCACAACCCTGTTCACATAAAACTAACGGGAAGAAAGTAAGTGTTACCACTTATTTTCAAAATCGAAAACTCAGTAAAAACAATTATTGATCATATTTTTAAAATAAAAGATGACAAAAGTTGACTGATTATGAAAAAGAGGACAGATAGAGTACACAAATTTAATAGAGGACAGCGAGTTGAAATAGAGTATTGTCCTCTTAAAAAGAGTACGTATGGTCGCCTTACATACATACATACTTCTATATATATAAACAAGTGCTTATACTATTTCAGCAGTGAGCAGTTTTTATTTCAACGTTTTTTTTACTATTTACATAATTACAATAAAAACAAAAATATATAACTATTATATAAATACATATTAAGATCTAATAAAACTCACCTACAAATCAACTAAATGAATTAATTATAAAAAAAATTAAGAAACATACATACATATGTATGTTACGGTGAAATACAGAAAAAAAAAACAAACATAACAACATAAAATTATGCATAACTAGAGACTATATAGCTAAAAGATAAATAAATATAACAATAAGTATACATAATAATAAAAATAAAAAGAAACTGTGCATAATTGAAATAATTAACAAAAATCAAATATTCCTTTTTTCAATAATATCTACTATTTAAAGCACACAAACATTAAGAGTATAAAAAGTGTTCAATTTAAGGCAAAGAATTCGTAAGCAACTTGAAAATTAAATTAATAAACATAAAATTAATACTCAACATAAAATACTTCAGACAAAATTTAAATATTTTCTGTCTGTCTGTCTTCATCACAGAAGAGATTATTATTGTTCTAAGAAAACTATTAAAAACGCATCATCAGCAACATTTGACAAATAAAACAAAACAATCCCTAAAAATAACAACATAACACAATAGTTTCGAATTTTGCAAGGGAAGTGAAATAAAGAAAATCAAAAACTCGTCAGAATACCTTTTTATTGTATATCAGAAATCTGGAACTAAAATTTAAAATAAACTACAAAAAAAACCATATATATGTACTTAATAAACTTTTACAAATAAATAAAAGCGTACTATCAATCCACGCGTTTAAAATCACAGAACTAAAAAAAACAGTGAATAATAACATACAATTAATATAAAAAATAAAAGAAAATTTTTAAAAAACAAACCTAAATATTGAATTCTGATATTTCGTGGTGCAAGGAAAGAACAAAAGTTAATTTACTAAAATAAGTGTACAAAGTGCGTAACAAAAAGCTTTTTGGTACAACTGTACTGTAACATCAAAAATTCCTTGAACTAAAAACTTGAAAACAAAAAGAACACAAAATATACAATACGAAAAAGAAAAATGAATATAAACACTTAAAGAAAAAGAATACATACAAAGAAAAATAGAGGAAAAGGAAATAAAAATAAAATAAAGAAAAAAATGGAACAAAATGGAAATGAAATAAAGCATATTTAAATCTCTTTCAACATTTATTTAAGAAATGAAACGCAAAACTTATGACAAAAACCGTTATTCGAAACTGTAAAAAAAAAAATTTCAACTATAAAAATCGCACACGGTAACAAGACTGAAAACAACACATGTGAACACGGACAATAAACATAAACGGAATTATTTAAAACTTAAAATTAATTTTGAAATTTAAAAACTATTTAACTAAAAACTATCTAACTAAATTTTACCTACATACATAGGTATGTATGTACATGAACAATTACTTCAAAAAAATCCACATAAATTAAATCAACAGCTTAGTTTTTTGTATGTGTTTTTAACTCAACTTACGTTGTACGTACCTAGTTACACAACCACTCAAATTTATTTACGTGGATATGTGAGTGATTCAACACAACACAACGCAACAAAAATAAACCAAACAACAACAAAAAAGTACGAAAAAATCAACAAAAATCAATGCGCACGGTAGTGCGCCAGGCCAAGATCGGCCACACAGCGTGTATATTTACACGAAACCATTCGAGCTGTTTTTACCCCCTTCATAACTTTGCTCCTCCTGATCATAATATAATGAAACATAAGGTCTCCCCATAGAGGTGACCTCACAGTTTAAATTTGAAAGTTCTAACATAAAAGCTTCCCGAGATATTAAGATGTGAAAAGTCCACATTTTAATACATATTCACTGATTCACTGACTCATCAATATTATTGGGCACTTCCAGTAGAGCAAGAGAGCTGAAACTTGGTACAGAGGTAGGTCTTGGTGAGAAAATAACCAGAAAAATCTGAAAACGGGCACTTTCCGAGCGGGGGGGGACTTGGGTCCCCCTTCTTGGTATGGGGCACTTCCAGTTAGCTAGAAAGCTAAAAGTTTGGTACACAGGCAGGTAGTGATGAGAAATTACCAAAAATGATTTTTTAACGGGCACTTTTCATCTGGGGGGACAATCATGCCCCTTCTTTGTATGGGGCACTTCTAGTATAGCTAGAAAATTGAAATTTGGTACACAGGTAGGTAGTGATGAGAAATTACCGAATATGATTTTTTAATGGGCACTTTCATCTGGGGGGACAATCATGCCCCTTCTTTGTATGGGGCACTTCTAGTATAGCTAGAAAATTGAAATTTGGTACACAGGTAAGTAGTGATGAGAAATTACCGAAAATAATTTTTTAACGGGCACTTTTCATCTGGGGGGACAATCACGCCCCTTCTTTTTATTGGGCACTTCTAGTATAGCTAGAAAGCTGAAATTTGGTACACAGGTAGGTAGTGATGAGAAATTACCGAAAATGATTTTTTAACGGGCACTTTTCACCTGGGAGGACAATCATGCCCCTTCCTTGTATGGGAACTTCTAGTATAGCTAGAAAGCTGAAATTTGGTACACAGGTAGGTAGTGATGAGAAATTACCGAAAATATTTTTTTAACTGGCACTTTTTATCTGGGGGGACAATCATGCCCCTTCTTTTTATAGGGCACTTCTAGTAGAGCTAGAAAGCTTAAATTTCGTACAAAGAGATGAGAAATTAACAAAAATAATTTTTAAACGGGAACTTTTCACCTGGGGGGACTTGGGTACCCTTATTTGTATGAGGCCTTTCCAGTATAGCTAGAAAGCTGAAATTTGAAATATTTATACGAAAACAACTTAGAAAAAAGAAGTGAGATCCCCACAAAAACATAAATGTGAAAATAAGGCCAAGTTCGTATCCAAAAGTTTCGGCCGTAAAAAGTAATGAGATCAAAATAAGGACCAAGTTCTTGATAGGTACAATTCCATCTCATTTCTAGGCAACCTGTAAGCTTGGCAAAATATTTTTGCCTTTATACTATGGAAAGAATTCTTGGTAAAATATTGCCAAGCTTATAGGTTGCCTAGAAATGAGATGGAATTGTACCTATCAAGAACTTGGTCCTTATTTTGATCTCATTACTTTTTACGGCTGAATCTTTTTGGATACGACCTTGGCCTTATTTTCACATTTATGTTTTTGTGTGGATCTACATATATAACAACAGCACTAAATATTCTACAAGCAAAGCCAGACACAACAATAACAACAACAGCCAACAATCAAAGAACAAAAACTGGAGAAAAAAATCAACAAGTGCCAAACACAAGAAGAAACAGCAAAACGACAAGAAAACAGCAACCACATCCAACAAGGGAACATACATTACAAAACTCCAGAGATGACAGGCCTAAGCAACAAGCAGCACAATGGGTATCATTTAACATAATAAATACAAAAATATTAATATATATACATACATACATACATACTATCACTAATTTCTACTAAATTTTTTTACACTTATACATAAATACATACATACTCCAACACAAAAAACATACATACATACATAAATAACACAAAAAATATATAGAAAAGAGAAAACAATAAAAACTTGAAATGAGAAATATTTTTTTCGTTATTTTAAATTGGAATTTGTTGAAAAGGAGATGTACACATGTATGTACTTATGAAGAGTAAAAGCAAAATTTAAGGGTTGTTTTGCGAAAAAAAAATATTAAAAAAAATAAAACCAAACAAGAAACACAAAAAAAGACAAAAACATTAATTCCTACACAATAAAAACACATAAACATACATACATACAATAAACTACATATAGGTGCGTATTGTAGTGCATTCTAAATAATATAATATTATATGTATTATTATATTTTATAAGTGAGTAAACTTATTGCACTCACTGTTCTTAATATTACTTTTGCACACGGCACTCTATTAATATTACTAACATAAACAATGTATTATTATACTTATATGTAAGTGTACTAATTACACTTACTTTTAATGTTACTACCATTATTACAGCAAACATAATACGATTGTTATTTTTTATATTACAACAATTGTATTGTTCTATATTGAACATGTTGTTATTGCAATACAACAATTATGTATAATGTATTTTATATTTTCTCAAACTACATTTATATTTAGTGAATAAGAAATTTTGTAGTTTTAGAATACAGTTAGTTTAGAATATAAGGAACAAATTTTTGAAAATAGAATTAATCAATACTTTGCCTTCAATCGGCATTAGACTTATAAAAACATATCTTTTTATAATTGCCTTAAATCGGCATACTCACTTTGGCATACATCTGCCAAGTAGATATGTATATTTGCCAGTGGCGTTTATTAGCGCCGGCATATCTTCATAATTTTTCAATAAATACTTCCATACACCGGAACCATTACATGGCGATCCTGCCAAATAACAGAAATCTACCCGGAGAAGGAGCACCTGAAGCAACAAACACAGGCCCCAAACCACTAACCATTGCTGAATACCGTAAAAGACAGCAAAACAAGAAGGAGATCGAACTGACCAAGATTCCAGCTGTCATCAGGCCAAGACACCGGAGAGGAGGAAAAATTGTAAGACTGCGCCGTAAACTGGCAGCACTAAGAAATACACTGAACCAAACACCACCACCATCCTGGGAAATTGCGTCCGAAATATGGTTGCAGATCGGCCGACTGGAAGCCGAAAAGGACAACTACAAAAACAAATAAATTTTTGTAATAATATTTTTTTTTAAGTAAAAATATTTTTTTCATTTATATAAATAATGAAATTTTTTTTTCGCACATGTATGAATACATACAAATAAATTTTGATGAAATATATTAAAATAATATATTATAAACATATACAACATGAATTTTTTAAAACACATGCTGAAATGTACATAATAATATTATTTTCAATATAAAAATAAATACTACACTAATCTTCACAAAACTTTTTCACCCGGCAAATTAAATAAATTCCAATTATGAAATAGAATTTCACAATAAAAAGGAATGTCAAAAATTTTAAAAAATCACCACACTGAGGTGAATAAATGCGACACTATATATATAAGTTAAAGATGTGAAAAGTAAGAAAATAAATAAGAGTTGCCATGGTGGATCAAACTAAAATAGAATTTAAAAATAGTATTTACATGCGACTAAAACCCTTCCTATATTAAATGGAAACCATAGAAAAATTTATAACAGAATTAGAGAAAATTGAAATAAATATTAACAAAAGTAAAAATAGAATTTACACCGAAGAATATAAATTAGAAAAATTAAAACGTTTGCAATCAATAAAAACAGAATTTGAAAAATGTTCTCAATCATTAATTAAAGAAAATTGCGAAAAATTAATTAAAAAATTTGAAGAAATATATAGTAGAGTGTTGCCACTCTTCTAACAAAAGAAAACAAAGACACTAATTTAAAATCAGACGAAGAAGTAGGTAATATATCAAATATGGCTCATTTTGACATAAACGTCGTAGCCAAAAATCTACATGTGTTTAAGGGTCCGTATGAGGCGTTGGGAGACTTTTTGTTGCAAACAGAACTATTGCACGATATGATTCTTGCAGAAGAGAGAGAGAGCTTTTTATAAAATATGTCTACAATTTCAAATTAACTGCAAATGTTCGTAGCACCATTGGACGTGCTAACAGACCAACAACCTTAACTGATCTAAAGACCTTATTGGTGATATCGTATCCTAATCCAAGAACCCTACAACAAGTTTTAAATGAGCTTGGAACACAAAAACAAAATAATTCAAACATAGCTTCGTTCAGAGAAAAAATTGTCCTGCTAGGTGAACAATTAAATGATTTTCAAATAAAGACATTAGAAAATCCGACACAAGAGGCTAAAAATGCCATATATAAAATGACTGAGAGCATGGCACTTAATATATTTATGAAAGGCGTAAATGAGCAGTATAGAACCCTATTGATAGCGTGTAGTCCAAAAACATTAAATGATGCATCAGAAAAATGCAAAACATTAGAAAAAGATAATCAACAAAACAACAATAACATTTTTAGAGTTGGCGGCAGAACACCCAACAACTTCCAAAACCCTCAAAGATTTCGCCAACGCGACAACATGGAGTACCAATATAGTGGTAGAAATCAAAATTTTCACCACAGTAACATGAATATCCGAGACAATAACCAACGTGCAAATTATAGTACACACCACAATTTTAATAACAATCGCAGACAAGAAAATCCCAACTTTCGCCACAACAATAATATTAGAGACAATAACCAATATAACAGATCACAAAATAATAATAACAGATATAGTTATAACAATAGGGACACACATTCAAATAATAATTTTTCACAAAATAGAAACATAAATAATATTCCTCAAAATAGAAACAGAAACAACAATAATAGCTACCCACAGAATAGCAGCAGAAACCAAAATGCTAATAATATTTCATATAGACAGGGAAACTAGAGAGGCAGGATAACGAAAACTGTTATCCGAAGCCACGATATTTCAATTTTTCAATAAATACCCCAAATTCCATAATAATAAATTGCAAAATTACAAATAAAAATCAGTATTTCATTCTAGACACAGGTGCAGATATTTCCATATGCAAACAAGGAAATTTAAAAGAAATAAACCACAGGGATATTTCAATTTTAAGCGGCATAACACTAGACACCATTGAAAGCATTGGTTCAGCCCATTTAAATTTACATTTTGAAAATCAGCATATTAAACATAAATTCCACATAGTATCCAACGATTTCCCTATTCCAACTGATGGAATAATTGGCAGAAATATTTTGGAAAAATACAAACGTAGAATAGATTTCGAAACATACACAACGGCTTTTAATATAGAAAATGAAGAAATTACCATACCCATGAATACCAAATGTACCTATAAAACTGATATATGCATACCCGCACGTTCAGAATTAATCGCACCAGTAAATATATTTACAAATAAAGACAGTATCATTTTAAGCAAGGAGATAACTCCAGGCGTTTTTGTAGCCAATAGTATAATACCAGCTGTAGGCACAAAACATATTCGATTTTTAAACACAAATAATCATGATGTAACGATAAACAAATTAGAACTTGATAGAAAAGACTTAACAAATGACACATTATCTAGAATACGTATAAATACCGACACTTTGAAATCAATGATTCCATCAGACAACGTACCCATGGAAAACATCTTTGCAATAACGCGAAACATGAAAAAAAATCTTAACCAAGAATGTAACAACGAGAATAATAATAACGGCTCACATAAAAAGCCTAATAAACTTTTTATATGGGAATGTACGTCAATCTCAGATGTCAAAAATATGAAAAAATTAAAATTTGAATTAGATTCAAAAATCAAAAAACCCGATATTGCAATTAGTGATGTAGAGATAGTAATTAGGTGCAGCGACAATCCATCGAACATACAAATGTCATTGGAGAAACTTTTACCAAAAATGCAAATTAGCACTAAAAAATAATGATGTTATTTTCAAGAATATAAACATTGAACAATTTAAGAATATTTTTAATAAATTAAAAAGAAATGAGTGTGAGAATTTAAATATTTTATTATATAGAGAACCCATTAGAATCACAGACAAAAATCGTCAAACCAATTTAATTAATGAATATCACAATTCAATTTTAGGAGGTCATTTAGGTGTAAGAAAAATTACCCTAAAACTTAAACAAAAATATATATGGAAGAGCATGGGAAAAATGGTCAAAAAACATATACAAAACTGCAACGAGTGCAGAATAAATAAACAGACCAAACACACAAAAGAAAAACTAATCATTACTGATACACCACGAACAAGTTTCGAAACAATATCAATAGATACTGTAGGCCCATTGAGGTATTCAAACCAGTATAGATATATCTTAACAATGCAAGATGATCTGACAAAATATATTGTAGCATGTCATATAGAAGCAAAGGATGCAAAAACAGTTGCCAAGAATATAGTAGAAAATTTAATTTTAGTATATGGACACTTAAAAGTTCTCAAATCTGACAGAGGTACTGAATTTCTAAACGAATTATTGTTTGAAGTATGCAACATTTTACAAATTAAACAAGTTTTTAGCACACCATATCACCATGAGACTCTAGGATCAGTAGAGAGAAATCATAGAGTACTCAATGAGTTTCTTTTATTGCTTCGCATACAACACAACACCTCATATAGACACAAATTACACGCCATATGAGCTAATATTTGGCAAATTACCGAACTTTCCTAATGAAGCAATTTCAAGTAATAAACCAATTTACAACCCTGAAAATTATGCCCAAGAATTGAGGTTCAGATTACAATATTCTATAACTAAAGAAAGAGAATATTTAGAAAAGTTGAAACAAAAACGAATAGACAAATGTCTAATCCCCTAAATTTAAAAGAAGGAGACTTAGTACTCGTTCGAAAATTTAACAGAAAAAAAATCAGGCACCATATCATGGTCCATATAAAATAGTCAAAAGAAAAGGAGTCAATTCTATTTTAGAAATAGGTAATGAATTTAAAGAATACCATAATAATAATTTAAAAAAATATTAAAAACAAAAAAAAACCAGCACTG
The DNA here is from genome assembly GCA_947311025.1 of Lypha dubia. Taxonomy (NCBI): domain Eukaryota; kingdom Metazoa; phylum Arthropoda; class Insecta; order Diptera; family Tachinidae; genus Lypha; species Lypha dubia. The sequence continues at coordinate 53,442,193 of OX371261.1, forward strand.
TTTCATTGTAGAATAAAAATTGAATTAAAAAAAAAAAAAATTAATTCTCATATTCTATTTCTGTTGAAAACTGGTTAAATAGTTGATATTCTTCTCAATAAGTATCCACTTTACGGAAATTGTAAAGATGGACAATTGAACGCTGATGAGAGGTGTAGCGGCCTTGAAATCAGTACTGATACGTTCTGCTAAAAACTGATTGGATATAAATAATAATATTTTCCAACACAAAAAAACTCTTAGTAATTTTGAATTTTCATTAATTCAATAAAACTGAACTTGAGCCTGATAATATTACCTTTCATATGTAAATCAATATAAGTTCAAATAATAATTACGTTTATTCGTAATAATAATAATATAAAAATATTAATTCCGCTTGGGCACGAGCTATAAATACCCTAATAACAGGGATCACAGTAATATGTGAACTTCCCTAATATAGAGTAAAAACAACAAAAACGTTAAAATACAAAGTAAAATACTTTGATGATAACGGACTATGAGTTTGTGTTGATTATTAGTTCCAAACAGTAATGAGGGAATTTCGTACTAACCAGCACTGTTTCATTGTAGAATAAAAATTGAATTAAAAAAAAAAAAAAATTAATTCTCATATTCTATTTCTGTTGAAAACTGGTTAAATAGTTGATATTCTTCTCAATAAGTATCCACTTTACGGAAATTGTAAAGATGGACAATTGAACGCTGATGAGAGGTGTAGCGGCCTTGAAATCAGTACTGTTACGTTCTGCTAAAAACTGATTGGATATAAATAATAATATTTTCCAACACAAAAAAACTCTTAGTAATTTTGAATTATCATTAATTCAATAAAACTGAACTTGAGCCTGATAATATTACTTTTCATATGTAAATCAATATAAGTTCAAATAATAATTACGTTTATTCGTAATAATAATAATAATATAAAAATATAAATTCCGCTTGGGCACGAGCTATAAATACCCTAATAACAGGGGTCACAGTAATATGTGAATTTCCCTAATATAGAGTAAAAACAACAAAAACGTTAAAATACAAAGTAAAATACTTTGATGATAACGGACTATGAGTTTGTGTTGATTAGTAGTTCCAAACAGTAATGAGGGAATTTCGTACTAACCAGCACGGTTTCATTGTAGAATAAAAATTGAATTAAAAAAAAAAAAAAAATTAATTCTCATATTCTATTTCTGTTGAAAACTGGTTAAATAGTTGATATTCTTCTCAATAAGTATCCACTTTACGGAAATTGTAAAGATGGACAATTGAACGCTGATGAGAGGTGTAGCGGCCTTGAAATCAGTACTGTTACGTTCTGCTAAAAACTGATTGGATATAAATAATAATATTTTCCAACACAAAAAAACTCTTAGTAATTTTGAATTTTCATTAATTCAATAAAACTGAACTTGAGCCTGATAATATTACCTTTCATATGTAAATCAATATAAGTTCAAATAATAATTACGTTTATTCGTAATAATAATAATATAAAAATACAAAAAAAAAAAAACACAAAACAAAAACAAACAAATTTTAAATTTTAATCCTAAAAATTGTAAAATTTTTCTTAAGGGGAAGGGTATAGTGCATTCTAAATAATATAATATTATATGTAATATTATATTTTATAAGTGAGTAAACTTATTGCACTCACTGTTCTTAATATTACTTTTGCACACGGCACTCTATTAATATTACTAACATAAACAATGTATTATTATATTTATATGTAAGTGTACTAATTACACTTACTGTTCTTAATATTACTTTTTGCACACGGCACTTTTTTAATGTTACTACCATTATTACAGCAAACATAATACGATTGTTATTTTTTATATTACAACAATTGTATTGTTCTATATTGAACATGTTGTTATTGCAATACAACAATTATGTATAATGTATTTTATATTTTCTCAAACTACATTTATATTTAGTGAATAAGAAATTTTGTAGTTTTAGAATACAGTTAGTTTAGAATATAAGGAACACCTTTTTGAAAATAGAATTAATCAATACTTTGCCTTCAATCGGCATTAGACTTATAAAAACATATCTTTTTATAATTGCCTTAAATCGGCATACTCACTTTGGCATACATCTGCCAAGTAGATATGTATATTTGCCAGTGGCGTTTATTAGCGCCGGCATATCTTCATAATTTTTCAATAAATACTTCCATACACCGGAACCATTACAGTATATAAATGAATTATATGTACATATACAATTGTGGATAAAAAGATAGGTACGGTAATTAACATATGTATGTATGTACACGGACAAATATATACTATTTTTGTGTATGAATAAACATATGTAAGTATATAAGTAAATAAACAAACATAGGTGTGAGTTTACATGTATATACATACATACGTATGTACAAGTATACATATGTATATAGTTATATGAATTTTTTAGAGACAAAATAGAATAAACAAAAAGTAAACAAACCAGAATGATAATAACAAATGTCTGATTTTGATTATGAAATTTTTAAAGAATTACTTAATCAATTTTATAACGTAAAGAAAAGAATTTTACAAAACAGACCTTTGTCCACAAATATATGTAGATAAAGTAAATGAATACATTTCACTTTTAATAGACAGTTACAATTCAATTTTAGACTACACAGAAACTAAGTCGAATGGTTTACCAGATGAATTTATAAAGAAAATTTTTTCAAAAATCAATTTTTGTAAAGAAATATTAATAAAATGCTTTGATAAACTCGAATGCAATATAAAAATTCCGGGAGAAACAGATTTGTTAGTACCTACGTGTGGATAAAAACGTTATGATAGAAAGTGAAGACAAAGATTTTAAAAATCTTGATTCGCAAAGTATACAGAACATTATTTCAGAAGATAGTAAAGAAAAAGAGAACAAAATGGCAAACACCGATCAGAAAAAATCCTTTATCACTATGTGTGCTTCGATAATTCGCGAAAACTATGATGGAAATCCATTAACGTTGCAATCATTCCTAGACAAAATAGACCTAATAGAGGATCTTACTGATCAAAACTTACAAATTACTTTTTTTAATTTCGTTAAATCGAAACTTGAACCCAAGGCTCGCGAAACATTACCAGACAACATTAGTACGGTAGAAGATATTAAGATTGCTTTGAAAAATGGAATCAAACCAGAAAGCTCGAAAGTTATTTCAGGCAAAATTGCTGCACTTACAGTAAAAAATAATAATCTTGCAGATTTTGCTAAACAATCAGACGAACTTGCTGACTCACTCAAACGCTCGTTAGTCGTGGAAGGTATCACGAAACTCAAAGCTCATGAGATGGCAATAGAGCAGACAGTTAGCGTTTGTCGGCTAAATGCAAAATTTACTTTGGTAAAGTCGATATTAGCATCATCTGTTTTCAAAGATCCTAAAGAAGTGGTGGCAAAAATGTTAATTGAGCAAACAACGGAAACACAGGAACAACAGGTTCTATCGGTTAAAAGTCATAACAGAAATATGAATAAAAATTTTCATTTACGCAATAATGCCTATCAAGGTAATAATTCTAACCAATTTAGAAATAATGCATACCAAGGTAATAATTACAGTAATAATTTCAATCAATATCGTAACAATTTATATCGTAGAAATAATCGTGGTGACTCTCGTGGTAACTATTACCAAAGAACAAACAATAACTTTAACACTAGTAACCAGTTTCAAAACAACTATCGTGGGAATTCGGCAAATCGTTTTCCGCGCAATAGCAACAATTCAAGGGCTTCTGTGAGGACTTTAAACATGGAAGTCCCTCAACAAGCGGAGTTGGGGGAAGAACAACATTAACAGAAAGCAAAATCATTTTTTCATTAGATATTTTAAGCAACCCACACATTTTAAAATCAGTTTATAGTCTAAATTTAAATTACGCTGACTTTATAAAATTAAATTGCATCGATATAATCCAAACACGTACTTTCTTTGTGGATACACAAGCAGATATTTCTTTAATAAAAATTTCTAGTTTACATCCAAACACAATTTTGAATCAGAATGAAATAATAATTATTACCGGAATCATGTCTAATGCAATACCCACGTTAGGGACTATTTGCACAAATTTAACTATTTCTGATCATTTTTTTTTTTTTTTTTTTTTATATATGTATATTATTTATTGAATCTTCAATAATAGATTGAAACATCAATAAGTTTTTCAAATCTTAAATCTAAAAAAAAAAAAATAATAAATATAAGTTTAGCCAATGCTAAACATAATTTTTAGTTACAACGGTTGATTTTTGTTGTTTTACATCTCTCGTGTACGGCTGATAGAAAGAGTGTCCCTCCTCCTAAGCCGGGTGTGGCCTCTATACTCTAGAATATTGCGCGCAAGTGGGTTTGGGTGCAACTCAAGTTTTGTAATGTATTTTTTCGCGTGTTTCGAAAATACTGTCTTTACCAACGGAACGTCTAGATCTTTATGAATTCGCCTCTGAATTTTTTCTACATTCGATGCTGAGGCAGTGCCCCATAGCTGGATTCCATAGCACCATATTGGTTTCAGGATCGCGTTGTATAGTAGAAGTTTACAGTCTAGGCTCAGTATTGAATTTCTACCCATAAGCCAATTCATTTGGGCTGCTTTTAATTTCATTTGCATCAACTTTGCGTCTATATGCGATTTCCATGTTAAACGGCGGTCAAGGTGAACGCCTAGATATTTGACTACAGTATGTTGCGGAATAGTCTCGGTGTTGATTTGTATAGGCGGGCATGTTTCCCTTCGCAACGTAAAAGTGACATGTACACATTTCTGCTCGTTAACTTTAATACGCCATTGTTTGAGCCATTTTTCCAGTTTGGATATATATTCTTGTAAATTGCGGGAAGCTTCTACAGGATTTTCGTGAACGCTTAGAAAAGCTGTATCGTCAGCAAATGTTGACGTGTGAATGTTACTGCTTAACGGTAAGTCAGAGGCATATATTAAATAAAGTAATGGACCGAAGATACTGCCTTGGGGAACTCCGGCTTCGATCGACTGCGGTGGGCTTAAAAAATTGCCTTCTCTAACTACAAATTTTCGTTCAATTAGGTAGCTTATTAAAAGCCTAACAATATTTGCGGGTAGATTTTTCGTTAATTTATGTATAAGACCTTCGTGCCATACTTTATCGAAAGCTTGAGAAACATCTATAAAGAGCGCAGAGCAATATTTCTTCTTTTCGAAAGTGTCTCTGATAACATTCACAAGTCTGTGAGTTTGTTCAATTGTGCTATGTTGTCTGCGAAAACCGAATTGATGATCTGGAATGCATCCACTTCTAGTCACTATAGGCATCAGCTTGCTCATATACAGCTTTTCAAATAGTTTTGAAATGTTGGGCAATAAGCTAATTGGCCGATAGGATTCAACCTTCGTATGATCCTTGCCGGGCTTTGGTATCGTAATAATCATCGAAACCTTCCATTCTGCAGGATAGTATTGCAGCCGTAGAATACTATTAAAAATGAAGAGTATAACTCTTTTTGCAATATAAGGCAGTTGTTGAAGCATTTTGTTGCTTATTTTGTCGACACCTGGGGCTTTTCTGGTGTTAAGACTAGTAATAGCCTTTTCAATCTCAGTCATGTTAAATCTCATCGGTATTTCTGGTAAAGAGACGACTGGTGGCAGTTCAACAATATCAGCAGAAATATTCGGGGTAAATACTTTTTCTAGGTGCTTAACAAATAGATCACCTTTTTCAGCATCAGATCTTGCCCAGTCACCATTAGAGGCTCGTAATGGTGGTTTGCAAATAACTGGCCTTTTAAATCCTCTGGCTGCACGCCACAGCGAATAATCTGTTGATGGTGTTGCATCGAGTTCTTGCAGAAATTTTTGCAGCGAAGCTGTTTTTTGTGATTGTAAAACTTTTCTTAGCTGTTTGGTACACTCCTTAAGCCTTAATTTTAGCTGAGGCGATCTGTATCGTTGCCATTCTCGTCGAGCTCTCCGTTTTTCGGTCAATAGCCTTTCTATATCTGCACAAAAAATAAAAAATAAAAATCTCGCTTGTTGTTTTGGTTGAATTGAAGAAGCATTAAGAGCAGCTTGTTTAGCATGTGCTTCAAACAACCTAATAGAATTTTCTATGTCAGTAGGTGTTCTCAATGGCATATTTTCCGTGCAATGAGCACTCAAATATTTTTTGTATTTCAGCCAGTCAATACGTGCAGATGTCAGCGGTAAATCACATGTTGGTCTTGTGGTTGTGTGTGAGTAAATAGTGATAATAGTAGGCGAATGATCTGAAGACAAATCCAAAGATGCTTCTACTTCCATCATTTCGCTGGGCACAACTTTCATAATTCCGAAGTCGATAACATCAGGAATTTTTTGTCGATCCGTTGGCCAATATGTTGGCTGACTACTTGAAACTACATTCAAACCCATTTTAGAAATTGTGTCAAACAAAACACGACCCTTAGGACTCATTAAACGTGAACGCCAAAAAGTGTGTTTAGAATTGTAGTCGCCAGCTGCTAGAAAACGGGACCCCAGTGTTGTATAAAATGCGGTATATTGACTCTCTGAAATTGAAAACCTGGGAGGAGAGTAAACAGATGATATCACAAGCTTTTGATAAAAATTTTCAATGCAGATGTCGTCAAGTGAGTTTCTGAGATAAGCATAACATCGATTTGTTTATCCAGAAGAAAATATTCAATATCATTTTTATGTTGGCAGATGCCGTTTGCGTTCCAAAAACAGGTTCTTAAGTTCATGGTTTTTTCAATACAGCCTGCAACAAGGTAGACTGCATTTTCAACATTTCCTGCATCATACAGGACATGTTGAGAGTAAATGTATTTACTGTTTGTATTAGGATCTCTATCGAGGCTTCAATACGACTAAAATTATGCCCTGATTCTTCATTTACTGGTACAGTTTTTTGCGCCGGAATCTGGTTACTCTTTAAAATATTAGAAGATTGAAGATTGACTATTAGGTTTTTGTTGAGTAAGAGTCGTGTTAGACTTTAAAACATTTGAGTATTGATTATGGCTAGACGACGGTTGAGGTAACTGTGGGTAGTTTAAATGAGTGTTGGGCTGAGCGGGAGTAGCATTTGTTTTTCTGTTCGACGAATTTTTAAAAAGAGAATAAAGAGGGCAGCCGCTATAGTTGGCAGTGTGGTTTCCGCCGCAATTACTACATTTTTTTTTGCTTTGGTATCACCTTTTATTTTGTCACAGTTAGCGGTACTGTGTAACTCGCCACATACAACGCAAACGGTAGGCAACTTGCAATAAGTTTTGGTATGGCCAAATTCTTGACAGTTCATGCATTGGATAGGTCCAGTTTTTTTATGTGGCATCTTAACGGTAACTCTTCGATGCAACAAGTATTTTAAGCTATAGATTGGGTGCGATTCATTTTTTTTAATTTTCAAGTCGCCTGGCTGTAGCTCGACTCTAAAAATAGGTTGGGGGATTTTTTCCCTGTTCTTAATGTTTGAAACATTTTTGACTTTGAAGCCACTATTTTCAAGGCCAGACTTTACCTCTTCCGGATCCACGCTTGAATCTATTCCTTTTATAACTACTGTTAGGCCTTTAGCACTCTTCAGTTATATGTATAAAAGTTTTTGTTTTAGTCTCAAAATCTGAGACAATTTTTCTATAATTATTTTCTTGTGTTACCTGAATTTTAGTTTCGTTGATTTTGCCGCGCTTAATTGGAGTTACATAGAACTCATTTTCTCCAATTAATGAGATAAGGCTTTTTACCAAAAGGTTAGAGTTCTGTTCTCTTAAATATATCGGCGGTGGTTTAGTGGACCTTGTTGTACTTGTGTCCTCATCGACTTGTTCATTCAAAATCGCAAAACGATTTTCAGAATGTTTAATATTATTTTTCCCATCTTTGGGCATTTTTGCCGTTGACGCTATTTCAGCTGATTTGGGACTTCTTCCCCTTTTTAGCACGGTTATGTATCTGTCCATACCAGTTTGGATTTTATTATCACTATTTTCACTCACTGCATTTACAATTTTGTGCACGTTGGTCACCTGGGTATTTATTGTTTGTTTGTTTGATTGTACAGCTAAGCTGACAAGTTTGCTAATAGGTGCAATTGTTGTTGCTTCTTGATCGATATTTAACATGTTCAAAGATAATGATCGCGCACGAGTATTTGTGTTTTGTGTAGTATTCAGGTTTGTGTTTACTTCATTTTTTTTGTCGTCGTTAGCAACCAAAGTTATATATTGTACATTCCTACTGCTTGTAGGTTTATTGTTGTTGTTAGAAGGTGAACTCATTCAGAGTTCTCTTTTTTGTGTTCACTTATGAGTTGGTGTATACAAATATTTATGTATTTACACACAAGCAAAAAATAAAATAAAACCAGTAAGATAACTGTTTAATAAATGTTTTGTTTTTGTATATTTTTTTTTTTTTTTTTGTGAATTTTCTTTTAATAAATTTTTAATATTCAGTTGCGACGATTATAAAAACGCGTCTGTACACTGCAAGAGTTGAAACTGAATGATTTCTGATCATGTAATTCAAAAAATTTTTCACGTTGTTGATGAAAATTTTAACATTCCAGCCAATGGAATTTAGGAAAAGATTTCCTTAAAGACAATAAGTATCACATCGATTACGAAAGCATGACTCTAATAGTAACTATCAGAAATAAAAGATAACAAATACCAATTTTACAAGGAACAAGAAATTTCACTTGTGTAATACCACCTAGGTGTGAAGTATTCAGAATTTTTAATATGTGCAACGTTAGCCAACCCATGTATGTAGATTCTCAAGAAATAGTAACAGAAGTTTTTATAGGAAAAGGAATTATAGATTCGAATAATCCAGTTTTACGTATTGTTAATACCACTAATATTTTTATTTCAATTTATTCAAAATGATAAAGTCAAGATGAAAAAATTAGACAACTTCTACATATGTATATTCAATTAACAAGCACGAAATAAACACAGAACGTACCAACAAGCTCAAAGATATACTACAGAATCAAATGCCAAACGATGTACAAGCCGATTTATTGCCTATATGTGAAACATATTCAGACATTTTTGCATTAAAAGATGAAAAAATGCCTATAAACAACTTCTATGAACAAAAGTTCAGATTAGTTGACCAAAACCCAGTATAAATCAAAAACTATAGGCTTGCTCACTCCCAAAAAGATGAAATTAACAAACAAGTAAACAACTTATTAGTAAACAATCTGATTGAACCCAATTTTTCAAACAAAAATAAGAAATAAAATTTTTATTTTTTTTGAAAAATCAAACATTTAATATTAAACATATTTTTATATGCATACACATATAAAAAAATCAAACTTTGTACAAAATTAAAACAAAAAAAATTTTCTTTTATATATTGTCGAAAAATGCTAAATCTAACGAGACTGATCACCTCGGTTTGATTCAACATTTTTTTTATAAAAAGGGAGGTGCATAGGTAGGTGGCCAATGCTTATGTATCCAAACTTTAAGAACAATATATAAATATTTTCAAATACAAAAAAAAAACCAAAATATAAACATTTCCAAACTTTAAAAACAAAATACAAATATTTTCAATATATAAAAATTTTCAAAATATATAAATATTCTCAAAGGTCTTATTAAATTATAAGTTCTAATTAATTTATATTTTTTCTTAATAAAAAAGCGAGGTGTAGTGCCAGCACTGACGACCTACTACTACATAAATTCATCCCTGCTATATACTACCACTTAAGCAACTCCATATGAATAAGCAATAACGATAACTAGCGAGTAAGTAGTTATAGAATAATATAGAACAATAAAGAACACTCTTTACTTAACAATCAACGCAACAAGTGTTTTTATAAATAGTTACGGGTGAAAGTCTTTTTAAAAGTTTTACAAAACAGATCGACGTTTTTTAAATTGGGTCATCACTAATACACTGAAAGCATCAAAAAGGCAGAACGTGCACATCTTCGGGGCACAATTCTATACTGCCATTAAAGATTGGTGCACTTCAAAAACCGAGGGAAGTACACTCAGGATTAACCTCGCCACTAAGCGAGTAAATATACTCTAGAAAAAGCATATAATATTTCCCATTTGTGAGGACCAGCACTGGATATTGGGCGTAATTTCATGGCCTAAAATAATAGTCTTAAGCTTAGATTCCACAAACGGCGCAATGTACCGATTTTCGTCGGCTCCCTGAAATAAAGTTGTAAGAAATAAAATACATTTGCCTTATTTGTCAACTAATTTAAATATAAGGACATAATTGTTCAACACTGCATTGGTAATAAAGACATATAGACTTATTCCAGAATTAATTGAGAAATAATGCAATTTTGGTTTAGTTCTTATGACTTTATTGCAGTGAGCCCACGAAAATCGGTACATTGCACAGCGGGTCAAATGACTGCTTTTTGAGGCAAAAAATCCAATTATACAGTGAACTATTTTAAAATATTGATAATGGCATTTTGTACTACACATTTTCAAATACCCAAAAATAAAAAATCAGAATCAGGCGGCAACCCATGACTTAAAGCCAAGCTGTCAAAGTTGACGTTTTTTTTGGTTTGCTTTATTCTGTCATATTCCGCTTTATTGTGCCTGATATTAAAACTATTGTTTAACAAAATATATAATCTAAAACAAAATTTTCTAAAATGGAAAATATTAATACAGGTACGTTAAAAAAAAATGTTATTAATAAGTTTCATAAAAATATTGTTGTAGTTAATATTTTGTTGTGTCAAAGTGTGTCGTCTTTTCTGTGTAGTTTTGGTTGTCGACCGTGTGTTTCTTGGAGTAGTACTTTGTTTATTGGGACGTATTGTTGGAACACTATACATGTGGAGAAAGGTAATGATATGTACTTTCATGTGTTTAAATAACCAATTGCCCCAAATTGCCCCAAATTGCGTTAAATTATTTATATTTCACTTTTAAGATGGCGTAAAAATAAAAAATACTGATATATTCAATTTTTATGCTAACCAAAAGTGGAACAAGAATCATAGATGTGCGAAGAGATTTGAAAAATACGAAAGTTTATGGTTATCGAATGAGACTGAATTTAAATTCTCTGAAAGTGATGTCGGAAACAAAAGAGGTCGTCCTCATGTTGGTTACAGCGAGGGAAGTGCGCGGCAAAAACGAAAACTTGCTTCCGAGATATCGTCCGTACAGGGACACGATACCAAATTATTGGTTCATGCTGCTTCAATATCAGCTCATGCATCAAAAGCAAATGACTTAAATTTTGTTTTAAAAGAAGTAGCTTCATCACCATCTAGGGCTACTAAAATAAGTTATAACATGCCATGAAAAAAAACCATTACCACTCTCCGCAGAAGAAGCATTATTATTTTTGATAGAGAATAATTTAACAAAGCAACAGTACATAAACATTAGGGAAATGAGCAAATCACGAAACTGTGATATTTATCCACATTACCAAAAAATTCGAGAGTGCAAACTGCAATGCCGACCTGAAGGATTAACGGTAACGGAATCATCAGCACAAATTCCCCTGCAGAGCTTAGTTAACCATACTGCAAAAAGAATTTTGTCATACCAAGAAGAAGTTTTAATGCAAATACCTGAGCTGAATGAAGTTACTTTGGTTTTAAGTTATGGTTTCGACGGTTCCACTGGGCAAAGTTCATTCAAACAAATATTTAGCACCAACGCCCCAGAAAGCTTAGATAACTCGCTATTTGTAACATCAGTTATACCACTGAAAATAATCACGTCTCATTATGCAACAGTTTGGATTAATCGTACACCTCAATCGGTTCGTTTTTGCCGACCACTTAAAATTGAATTGATAAAGGAAACCAAGGAGCATATATTGAAAAAAAAAACAATTTGGATGTGCAAATAAAAAATCTTGAGTCTTTAGAATATTTTTTGGTAAATGGTAGAAAGATATCAGTAAAGTATGAACTTATTATGACTTTAATTGATGGGAAAGTCCTGAACGTGCTTACGGAAACAAAGTCTTCTCAGTCGTGCCCAATTTGTGGTGGGAGTCCGAAGCAGTTTTTGTCAATAAATGATTTAAGTTCATTGGTGTTTCAGCCAAAACCAAATTCATTAAAGTATGGCATAATCCACGCATGGATTCGATGCTTAGAATTCGTTCTTAATCTTTCATATAGACTTCATATTAAAAAATGGCAAATTCGAAGTGCTGAGGACAAATTACTACTGCAACAGAGAAAAAGTGAAATTCAACAACAATTCTGGCAGAAAATGGGTCTTTATGTCCATAAGCCAAAAAGTAATGGGAGCGGCTCAACCAACGACGGCAATACTGCACGAAGAGCATTTTCAAATCCGGAATTATTTGCATCTATAACAAATGTTAACATCGAGTTTTTAAAACACTTGCAAATTATACTAATTGCAATTTCTTGCAATTTTGAGTTAAGTGTCGAAAATTTTAGGAGTTTTTGCTATGCAACTGCCGAAATATATTTTCAAAATTACAAATGGTACCCAATGTCAGCGACCTTGCATAAAATTTTAGCACATTCTTCACAAATAATACAAGCCTCAATTGTGCCTCTTGGATTCGCTGGAGAAAATGCTTCTGAGGCGAGAAACAAATTTTATAAAAAGGATCGCATAGAGAATGCACGAAAGGATTCTAGAGAACACAATATATCTGATGTTTTTAACAGAGCCATGGATTCTTCTGACCCATTTTTATCCAGCATTTGTATAAAGAACCGCCATTCAGCAAAAAAAAACTTGCAGCTTCCAAAAGAAGTTATTTCTCTTTTAAAGATTCCCGATATTCCCGAGTAGCAATTGCCGACTACGTCACGTGCTATCGCAAATGAAGATTTATCTGATTTCGAAGAGGAGACAGATGTTCTACCCAATTTTAATATAGAGTTAGAAGTTGATGAAACATTGGATAATTTTGATGTAAGGATTTATTATAAAATACTAACTTTTATATAATTAAATGTTCTCTTTTTAGTGGGAATAAACCATGATAGTTTGTAAGTTGAGCTCAAAAGTAGCAAAATAGCTAATTTTATGTTGTTAACTAAATTAACTTTTTTTATGTTTATAATTTGATAAATAAATGTTATTTCTAGCATGAATGCTATCATTACCCAACATAAATTTTATTACTAGCGTGAAAGCTGTCGTTATCTAAGGCCTTATAAACTATTAACGCACCCACCACTAATCTTACTTTTCCTGTCACTGAAAGTGGGTGTGTAAGTGGGTGTATACGTGGGTGTTTAAGTAGGTGAATTAACTGAGTTTTTTCCAAAAACTATAACAAGCTACATAAGAAATTTTAATATTGTATTAATTTCCGGTGACCTTTAACATACCAAACAATAGAAATATTAGAAGTGGGCGTGGTTAGGGCGGTAGTAGTCATCTGTTCCAAATTTTAAAGGTCTAGGTGCTTCCTGTGATTTATTGCCTCAAAAACCGCTCGTTTGACCCATAGTGCATTGTGCCGATAGTGGGATCTAAGCTTTAGACTCACTAAGACCTAGATACACTGGCCACATTTTCAAGTTTGTGGGAGAGTTTATTATGCATGAAGCAAAGAAGTACGATGTAGAAAGCAATTTTTTGCAGGCACCATTACAGAAATTACCCAGCTGAGTAAGAATAATTGTGCAACATTAAAATATTATAAAATAATAATTATTAAATACTAAGCTTAGTAAGAATTGTTGTGCAATATTAAAATAGAATAATTATTGAATAGTAATTAAGTATAAATAAGCTAGGTTTAAGAAATAAAATAAGAGTTGTAAAAGAGAAGTCAATATTTATAGTCATTGGAAAGTGGCTGGGACCCCTGTTAATCCGAAAGGCATATGATTGAATTCAAAATTACTAAATTGGTACTAAAAGCGGTTTTCTGCCTTCTTGGGTACTAACAGAATTGGGGAATTCCAAGGTGAAATGCTGGGTATGATGATTCCATCTTTGATTATCTGTCGTACTTGTCTATTAATTTCATTTCGGTGGACCTCAGGCAGCCTATATTGCTTAGTATTAATTGAAGGTTGCATGGGGTCGGTTGGTATCTTATGTCTGAGTACATTTGTGTACGTAAAGTTATCCCCGGATAGATGGAACACGTCGTCGTATGATTTCAAGATGTTCTGGGCTAAGCTGTAATGTTTTCAATAGTAATTGTGTTCTTGCCGTATTGTCCGTGGTACCTGTGGTATTTATGGTTGCCGTTGATTCTATTCTGAAGTTTTCGGGGTTCTCATAATTCAGTTTTATTTTGTGATCTGTGTTTACCATAAAATCGTTGGTATTCAGGATAGGAATTAATGCTGTTCCCTCTTTGATGGATGTTAGGATTAGGCATGATTTCTGCTTTTTTTTACTGTTATTTGTCCCTTGGCTGTTGTTATTGCTGATACTACTCCCTGGCAGCGACCCTTGACAGCAGTTTTTTCTGCTATATATAACTTTGGTGGTTCCGAAATAAGTGGTAAGGAAGCTATCTACTGCTGGCTCTCAAAAAATTTCACTTTTTTGTAATTGTGTCCATTATTGATATATTCCACATCATATCTCTGCCCAGTAGCCCATCTGCCAGCAAATTAATACACTTTGGTACTACGTGCATTTTTAAAGAAAGCATGTCTATGCTTTAATGATTTACCGTTATAGTTCCCTTTGTACTTATGTTCCCTCCAAACAACGCCTTCACCAAATTTTGTTAATTTTTATTTGTGGGCTAAAGCCTCATTCTTAACAAGTTTAGTATCTGCTCCCGAGTCCACCAACAATAGAAGTGTTTCTTTTCTTGCTTCTCTACAAGGAAAAGTTATGTATGCATCATCTGTCCCCCGTTCTCCGTTACTAGTATTACAGCTCTTCCGTATCCGTTCTATTTTGGATTCCTTTTACCTTGTATTTTATATCATATTTTATGATTTTTATGTTACTCCATGCCACATTTACATGGTGTAACATCATTGCCATATAATTCAGGAATTTATTTAAAATTTCCCTACTAGCGTGGCAAATCGATTTTCCCTTTAATTTGTCATTTATATTATGTTTTATTATTTTCATATTATTCCATTTTTTTTGTGGTAGTTTTATTATTTATTGAATCATCAATTATATATTGAAACATCAATAAGTTTTTCAAATCTTAAATCTAAAAATACATTAATATATGTTAAGCCAGTGCTAAACAAAATTTTTAATTCCAACTGTTGATTTTTGATGTTTTACATCTCTCGTGTACGGCTGAGAGAAAGAGTATCGCTCCTTCTCAACCGGGTGTGGCCTCTATAATTTAGAATGTTGCGCGCAAGTGGATTTGGGTGCAATACTAGTTTTTCAATATATTTTTTTGCGTGTTTTGAAAATACTGTCTTCACCAACGGAACATCAAGATCTTTGTGAATTCGCTGATTTCGGATATACCAGGGGGCTGCAGTAATTGTACGTAGAATTTTGTTTTGTCGCCTTTGAATTTTTTCTACACTTGATGCTCAGGAGGTGCCCCATAACTGGATTCCATAGGCCCATATTGGTTTCAGGATCGCGTTGTATAACAAAAGTTTACAGTCAAGACTTAATATAGAATTTCTTCCAATAAGCCAATTCATTTGGGCTGCTTTTAATTTCATTTGTGTCAACTTTGCGTCTATATGCAATTTCCATGTTAAACGACGATCAAGATGAACGCCTAGATATTTTACTACAGTGTGTTGCGGTATAGTCTCGGTGTTCATTTGTATAGGCGGGAATGTTTCCCTGCGTAAAGTAAAAGTAACGTGTACACATTTCTGCTCATTCACTTTTATCCGCCATTGTTTTAGCCATGTTTCCAATTTTGAGATGTACCCTTGTAGATTCCGGGAAGCTTCTACATAATTTTCATGAACGCTTAGAAAAGCCGTATCATCAGCAAATGTTGACGTGTGAATGATACTGCTTAACGGTAAGTCAGAGGCATATATTAAATAAAGTAAATGACCGAAGATACTGCCTTGAGGGACTCCGGCTTCAATCGACTGCGGGGGGCTTGTAAAATTGCCTTCCTTAACTACAAATTTTCGTTCCTCTAGATAGCTTTTTAAGAGCCTGACGATGTTTGCGTTTAGATTTTGTGTTAATTTGTGGACAAGACCTTCGTGCCATACTTTATCGCCTGTGCGACATCAATAAAAAGCGCTGAACAATATTTCTTTTTTTTTTCAAAAGTTTCTCTTGTAACATTCACAAGTCTGTGAGTTTGTTCAATAGTGTTATGCTGACTGCGAAAACCGAATTGATGCTCTGGAATACATGCACTGCTAATTACGAGTACTATAGGAGTCAGCTTGCTCATGTACAGTTTTTCAAAAAGTTTCGACATATTGGACAATAAACTAATAGGCCGATAGGATTCAACCTTTGTATGATCCTTACCGGGCTTTGGTATCATAGTAATCATCGAAACCTTCCATTCTGCCGGATAGTATTGCAGTCGTAAAATACTATTAAAGATGAACATTATTACTCGTTTTGCAATGAAAGGCAATTCTTGCAGCATTTTGTTACTTATTTTATCAATACCTGGGGCTTTTTTTGAGTTTAGACTTGTAATAGCCTTTTCAATCTCCACAATATTAAAACTTAGCGGAATTTCTGGTAAAGCGTCGACTGGTGGCAGTTAAATAATATCAGCAGAAATATTTGGAGTAAATACTTTTTCTAAGTGTTTAACAAAAACAGCACCTTTTTCAGCATCAGTTCTTGCCCAGTCACCATTTGGGGCTCGTAATGGGGGTTTGCATATCACCGGCCTTTTTAGTCCTCTGGCTGCACGTCACAGTGAATAATCTGTTTGTGGTGTTGCATCTAGCTCTTGAAGGAATTTTTGAAGGGAAGCTGTTTTTTGAGTTTGCAAAACTTTCCTAAGCTGCTTGGTACACTCCTTAAGCCTTAATTTTAGCTGAGGTGATCTGTATCGTTGCCATTCTCGTCGAGCTCTCCGTTTTTCGGTCAATAGCCTTTCTATATCTGCACAAAAAATAAAAAATAAAAATCTCGCTTGTTGTTTTGGTTGAATTGAAGAAGCATTAAGAGCAGCTTGTTTAGCATGTGCTTCAAACAACCTAATAGAATTTTCTATGTCAGTAGGTGTTCTCAATGGCATATTTTCCGTGCAATGAGCACTCAAATATTTTTTGTATTTCAGCCAGTCAATACGTGCAGATGTCAGCGGTAAATCACATGTTGGTCTTGTGGTTGTGTGTGAGTAAATAGTGATAATAGTAGGCGAATGATCTGAAGACAAATCCAAAGATGCTTCTACTTCCATCATTTCGCTGGGCACAACTTTCATAATTCCGAAGTCGATAACATCAGGAATTTTTTGTCGATCCGTTGGCCAATATGTTGGCTGACTACTTGAAACTACATTCAAACCCATTTTAGAAATTGTGTCAAACAAAACACGACCCTTAGGACTCATTAAACGTGAACGCCAAAAAGTGTGTTTAGAATTGTAGTCGCCAGCTGCTAGAAAACGGGACCCCAGTGTTGTATAAAATGCAGTATATTGACTCTCTGAAATTGAAAACCTGGGAGGAGAATAAACAGATGATATCACAAGCTTTTGATAAAAATTTTCAATACAGATATTTGTTGCTTGAAGATATTCTTCACGTAGGTCATTTAGCAGGTAGTGTTTTATTCGAGTTTTTATTAGGATTGCAGAGTCACCACAAGCTCTACCTCGAGGATCCTTAGTATCGTAGACATTATAGCCACTTATTTTAAAATAGCTTCGAGACGTTAAATGCGTTTCTGAGATAAGCATAACATCGATTTGTTTATCCAGAAGAAAATATTTTATTTTTATGTTGGCAGATGCCGTTTGCGTTCCAAAAACAGATTCTTAAGTTCATGGTTTTTTCAATACAGCTTGCAACAAGGTAGACTGCATTTTCAACATTTCCTGCATCATACAGGACATGTTGAGAGTAAATGTATTTACTGTTTGTATTAGGATCTCTATCGAGGCTTCAATACGACTAAAATTATGCCCTAATTCTTCATTAGCTGGTATAGTTTTTTGCGCCGGAGTCTGGTTACTCTTTAAAATATTAGCGTATGAAAATTGACTATTAGGTTTTTGTTAAGTAAGAGTCGTGTTAGACTTTAAAACATTTGAGTATTGATTATGGCTAGTCGACGGTTGAGGTAACTGAGGGAAGTTTAAAGGGGTGTTGGGCTGATCGTTTTTGTTTTTCTGTTCGACGAATTTTTAAAAAAAGAGTAAAGAGGGCAGCCTCTATAGTTAGCAGTTTGGTTTCCACTGCATTTGCCAAATTTTTTTGCCTTGGTATCACCTTTTATTTTGTCACAGATATCGGTACTGTGCAACTCACCACAAACGGTAGGCAACTTGCAATAAGTTTTGGTATGGCCAAATTCTTGACAGTTCATGCATTGGATAGGTCCCTTTTTTTTATGTGGCATCTCAACTATAACTCTTCTGTGTAACAAGTACTTTAGATTATAGATTGGGTGCGATTCATTTTTTTAATTTTCAAGTCACCTGGCTGTAGCTCGACTCTAAAAATATGTTGGGGGATTTTATCCCTATTTTTGATGTTAGAAACATTTTTAACTTTGAAGCCATTATTTTCAAGGCCAGACTTAACCTCTTCTGGATCCACACTAGAGTCTACACCTTTTATTACGACGGTTAGACCTTTAGCACTCTTTAATTGGTACGTATAAAAATTTTTGTTTTTTGACTCAAGGTCAGAAACTATTTTTCGGTAATTACTTTCTTGCACTACCTGGGTTTTTGTTTCGTTAATATTTCCGCACTTAATTGGAGTTACATAGAACTCATTTTCTCCAATTAAGGAGATAAGGCTTTTTACCAAAAAACTAGAGTTCTGCTCAGTTAAATATATCGGTGGAGGTTTACTCGACCTTGTTGTAGTTGTGTCTTCATTGTCTTGTTCTGATAAAACCGCGAAACGATTTTCGGAATTTTTTATTTTGTTTTTTCCATCTCTGGGAACTTTCGCTGTTGAAGCTATTTGAGCTGATTTTGGACTTCTTCCCCTTTTTAACACGGTTATGTATCTGTCCATTCCTGTTTGAATTTTATTATCATTTATTGTATACTCACCGCATCTACCATTTTGTGCACGTTGGTCACCTTGTTACTTATTGTTTGTTTGTTTGTTTGTACAGTTAAGCTGACAAGTTTGCTTATGGGTGCAATTGTTGTTGCTTCTTGATCACTATTTAACATGTTCAAAGATAATGATCGCACGAGTATTTGTGTTTTCTGTTAAATTCAGGTTTTTGTTTAATTCATTTTTTTATTGTCGTCATCAGCAACTAAAGTTATATATTGTACATTCCTACTGCTTGTAGGATTATTGTTGTTTTTATCAGAAGATGAACTCATCAGAGTTCTCTTTTTTTTATTTTCACTTATATTAATTTTGTGTATGCAAATATTTATGTGTATTGCACACAAGCAAGTAAAATAACCAGTAACCAGTAAAATAACTGTTAAATAAATGTTTTGTTTTTTTAATATTTTTTGTGACTTGAAAAAATTTTTTTTTTCTTTTATATTTTTTTTATATTCAGTTGCGACGATTATAAAAACGCGTCTGTTCACTACGAGAGTTGAAACTGAAAAATTTCCATGTCACCATTAAGTAATGTAACATCGTTGCCATACAATTCAGGACTTTCTCTAAAATGTCCCTACTTTCGTGGCATGTCGATCCTGTGGGTCTCGTATCAGACAACATGGTGATGCGAGTATTTTTCATCCGACGCTCTCTTGGTGAACTGCAGCGTTTCTTCTCTTTGGTTGCTTTGTTGGTTTGGATTGTTTCCGTATGCGGAGTCCTGTTCTCTGGTTCTTCTGATATATCTATTCTATTGATATCCAAATTTTTAATGTTGAATGTCTTATCTTGTTTTTTGTGAGCGGCTACCAAGTGTGGCGTTCAATTTTCTTTCTGTTTAGTACTGGTTTCATTTGTGTTATCTCTGTATTTATTGGCGTTCCAGTCAGTTAATTTTAACTGGGCCGTTCCCCATTTCCCGAATCATTCCTATAGTTTCTATTCATGTAGTTGTTTCTATTGCCGTTATTATTGCTTCTATTATTATTATTGTCAGTTCTGCTGCCGTTGTTACTATTTTCAAGGCAATTGGACGAAATATCCCCCTGTTGATTGCAGCTATAGTACCGTCGTTCTCTATCGTTGTTGCCTTGCATACGAGTTCTGTTTTGAGTTAAAGGAAAATTCTGCGGATTGGATCTGTGGTATTCAGAAACGAGTGAATATATATTTTTATAATAAATTTACGTCAGTTCGTTATTATAGTTACATATGAATATAATGCATTATAAAGAGTGTTTATAAGAGAGTCAATAATAAGAGTAATATAAGTTATATGTTTATAATTACACAACATCTTCCTTTTTTTTTTAATTAAATGTTGATAATAAAAGTTAACAATTGACATTAACATTTAAATAATGTGTTTAAAACTTTAATGTTCGTAGGTTAATCTCTTAGGTACTATTATTTTTCTTCCCCTTTGAGTGACATATATAGATTGATTTTTATTTTCTTCCTTAGCTCCATTCTGACTTACATTAGGACTATTACTTGGTCTTACAGGCTGATTTTGATTTACAATAGGATTATAATTTGGACTTTTAAGTTTTATTTCTTCATCTATTGTTTCTAAAACATTTCGTCTTTTCATTAAGTGTTCCCTATTTCGCCGATAAATTACTCCATCATTATCTTTTACCAAAAATGACCTTGGTGGCTTACACTTCTCTACAACGGTAGCAGGAAACCAAACTGAAACCGGTGTACGTTTGAACATAATTTTTTCACCTGGGAATATTGGCTGTAACTTGACTGTGTTTTTATTAAAATTGTCTGACATTTTTTTCATATTTTTCTCAACTTCAATTTTGTACTTCTGAGTGTTGACAACTTTTGGAATGACGTTTGCATCTATAGTCGGTATTTTGGTTCTTAACTGGCGTGACATCAATAATTCTGAAGGACTAGGTAAATTACCTTTTGGAGTTGTCCTGTAATGTAGTAATGCTGTGTAATAATCTGAATTTGTTTCTCTACACTTTGCTAATAATTTTTTGATAGTTTGAACCGAGCGTTCTGCCATGCCATTTGATCGTGGAAAGTATGGGCTGGACGTTATATGTTCGATAGACCAATCATTACAAAACTGATTGAACTCTTTTGAATTATACGGGGGGCCATTATCAGAAATAAAAATGTTTGGAATGCCATGTCTGGCAAAGATAGATTTAAATTTTGTAATAACCTGCTTACTGCAATAACCCTCATTTAAAATATCAATTTCAATATACTTTGAGTAGAAGTCGACAACCAGGAGATATTGTTTTTTATTAAATTAAAAATATCAGATGCCACTTTATACCATGGCAAGGCT
The DNA here is from genome assembly GCA_947311025.1 of Lypha dubia. NCBI lineage: Eukaryota > Metazoa > Arthropoda > Insecta > Diptera > Tachinidae > Lypha > Lypha dubia. The sequence goes on from OX371261.1 coordinate 53,463,695, forward strand.
ATAATTTCATGCGGAAGTAGTTCTTGCTTGCCGCTAGAATTTTTATATTTGGCACAAGTTTCGCAATTGGAAACTAAATTAAAAATGTCATTATTAATATTAGGCCAATAGATGGTATTTTTTGCTAAACTCTGACAACGCTGTATACCCATGTGACCTTCATGTATACTGTTCAATATCTTACGACGTAATTGTATTGGTATTATAATCCGATTGTTTTTTAAAAGAAGTTGATTGACGAAAATTAATTCATCTTTAATATTATAATAAGGCATAGCCAGTTTATCGACGCATCTTTTATTGGAGGGCCACCCATCTTTTATATATGCAATCACTTTCTGAATTGCTTCATCAGATACTAAGTTTTCTTTGATTTCACTAAGGAGACAGTCAGACAGGGCTACCCCTCTCATTAATAAATCACAATGTAATGACAAATCCTTATCGACTTCCTTTAACGCATTTTCTCTAAGTGGGGCTCTAAAAAGAGTATCTGCAATATAAAGGTATTTTCCTGGTTTATATCGAACATTTAGGTCATAGCACTGAAGACGTAGCATAAATCTTTGTAACCTGGCAGGTATACTTAACGTGACCATACGTCCCGTTTTGAACAGGACAGTCCCGTTTTCAGCTACTTTGTCCCGTTGTCCCCGACAACAACTCCGGGACGCAAAAATGTCCCGTTTTCAGAAATTCGGCAAAGATAATTTTTTTTAATATTGATATGTACATTTTTTTTGTAATAAATTTTTATTTATTGAATCTTCAATTATAAATTGAAACATCAATAAGTTGTTCAAATCTTAAATCTAAAAATGTACATACATATGTATGTATGTATGTTAAAATACATCACAAGTCTAGCTGAAAGATAATTTCTTCTAAATAATATTGACCGAACTCCGGTTGCGTTGTCAGTTGCTGACAATTGTATTACGGATGGCAACTGCCAACTTAAAGGTTCCAGTTTCAGTTGCTATTTAGTGCTTTTCCGGCAACCACCAACTTTCAGTTGCCGGCTGTCTACTGAAGTTCGGTCGCTATCCATAATCGAGCAAGTTATAGTTGAATATATTTTATGTTTGCCTGGTACAAATGCGCCGGTTGAACGTGTATTTTCCTTGATGAATAAGTTGTGGACCGAAGATAAAACTCAATTAAGGGTATCAGTGCTTAAGGCTATGTTAATTATTAAAGTTAATATTAAAAAATCCTGCCAAGAGTTCCACACATATTTGAAATCGTCGCCTAAAATTTTTAAACAAATTTGTGCCTCTGAAAAATATAACAATGTATAAACAATGTTTTTTTAGTGTCCATTTACTATGGAAAAATAAAATATTATTACATTATTTATGCATTTCTATTTCATATAACCGAACCCATCAGAATTATTCGATGTCCCGTTTTCAGGTAAAAAAAATATGGTCACTTTAGGTATACTGTATAGTGGCTTAGTAAATAATGACACAAGTGGTTTGTGATCTGTTTCAACATCGACTTTTAAACCATAGAGGTATTCATGAAACTTACTACAACCAAACAAAATTGCGAAAAGCTCTTTTTCAATCTGAGCGTAATTTTGTTGAGTATCTGTAAGTGATGCAGAAGCGTAGGCGATGGGATTGTTTCCATGTAAAATAGTGGCGCCAACAGCGAACTTTGATGCATCAACTGAAATTGTGATCGGTTTATTGGGATTAAAATATGTTAAAACGGGTGCTTTAGTTAGATCGTGTTTCAAGTTCTCAAATTCTATACTATGTATTTCATTCCATTGCCAATCGACATTATGTTTTAACAAATCACGTAGATGTTTATTTTTTGACGAAAAATTACTTATGTATGCACCTAAAGAGTTTGCCATACCTAGAAAGCGTTGTAGATCTGCAACACATTTAGGTGTTGGCATGTCAATAATGGATTTAATTTTTTCGGGGTCGGGAGTGACTCCACTTGAACTGAATATATGTCCTATGAACTTGATTTCATTTTTGCAAAATTTTGATTTTTGTTTATTAAATTTCAGACCTACTTGTTTTGCTCTATCTAAGACTTCTTTCAAGATTTTGTTATGACCATCGACTGTAGGAGAATGAATTAAAAAATCGTCTATATAAATAATTAGACCTTTAATGATGATGATCCTAATGACATATAATTATAATTTGTTTTGGCTGTGTTAATTTTTGTAGAGTGTTTTGGTTGAAAATGTAAAGCTCCAATGAAATTATTATTGCTGTCTTCGCTGAGCTGATTTACATTTTCCTTTGCGATGGATATTGCTTTAGCTATTTCCATAGTCTTAATTAGAGTAATATCTCCTTCACTTAGTAGTCGCTCTTTTATATGCGTAAATTTGGAAGACAAACCACATACGAAAATGTCTCGAACTAATTCTTCTTTTAAATCGCCGAATTCACAGGTGCTGCTTAGATTTTTTAACGATGTCATATACTCATCAAGTGACTCTTCATTTTCTTGTCTCCTAGTAAAGAATTTATGACGTTCTATTGCTTTATTAGCTTTAGGTATGAAATAGTTATCAAATTTCGCAGTTAGACTTTTGTACGCAATAGTATCAAGATCAACGTTAAAAGAATTATAAATGTCCATAACATCATTACCGAGGTGATGCAAGAGGAGAGCTACAAGTCGTTTATCTGATTGATCTTCTAAATTTGAAGCTCGTAAAAAGATCATAAATTGGGTTTTCCATCTTGCCCATTTAATTTAATTTAAATTTATTGGGGCTATAGTTGTGGCTATTGACATATATTGCTGATTTAATCCACTTACAATATTTGACGCATTTATTCCGGAATCATTTGCCATATTTTTCAACTAGCTCGTATTATTGTTCTTTTACATAATTAATATTTCTTTTATATTCTTTTTTTTTTTTTTATGTACACACACCTGACACCATGTGGTATTCAGAAACGATTGAATATATATTTTTATAATAAATTTACATCAGTTCGTTATTATAGTTACATATGAATATAATGCATTATAAAGAGTGTTTATAAGAGAGTCAATAATAAGAGTAATATAAGTTATATGTTTATAATTACACAACAGGATCTAAAGTTGTAATCAGCATACTCCTGCCGTCTGCCTTGATTATAGTGGGTACTGTTTCTTTTGTTAAAGCATTCGCTCAACGAATGACCTTGTTTATTTCAAAAACTGCATTATTTTGTGGGGTTATTCTGTATTTTATTGTTCGGTATGAAGTGGCTAAATGTAATGTTCTTCAGGGATAGTTATCGCACTTCTCTTACCAGTTGTTGAACCGTTTCGTGTAAAGTTTCCTCGCCTTGCACTGTTGTGACGTTTGGAAAATACATGCTAGTATCCAATAGATTTTGAGCATTCTTGGTTATTTTTAGCAGGGTAGATAACTCGTCGTTTTCGTGACCAATGAAGTTTGATACCAGCTTGGGATCTCGTAAGCCTCTTATGTAACCTCTTACAGCTGATTGGTTACAATGTTCTATCATGGATTTTCGATGGGAAACGTCTTACCACTGTGATGCAATTAGCTCTGTTGCATTACTAGTCACTCTCCGAATTCATATTCGCTTTCCGTTGAACTTTGCTTACTATTAAAAATTAATTCCTGTACCTCTGTTAATGATCTAGTTTTCATAAATTTTTCTCGGATAGCCATGCAAAGCGCTTCTACTGTTGCGAATTCCTTATTGTGTAAATATTTTAATGCATTTCCAAACAGCCTCGTTTTTATACACCTTATTATGTCGACCACATCACCTATTTCCCCTAGTTTATCCTTCTGCAATATGCACCCTTCAATAAACTTATTCGCTTCGGTACTGAGGTCTGATCCATAGAAAATCGGTACCACATGGGAAATAGTTTTCAAAATTTCTCTTAAACTTGTCATGTTGTTGCTGATTGTAACGTTGTTAGTCAAAATCTCTTTTCTCGTTCTGCCTTCCTTCAATTTGTGAATATGTGCCTTCAGAGTTTCGATTTGTCGGGTTTTATCTCTGAGTTATTTTTTGTTCCCAACGGCCTGCTGCAGCTGATCCGTAGTCAAATTAGGGTTAATACGTTGCACAAGATCTTTAAATACTTGTGTCTCTTCTTCGCTTTCCAGAATTTGCTGTTCAGCTTCCTCAACGGTTTTCTTTATGCTGTCGTTTTTCTGCTTCCAGATCCTGTGCACTTGGGAATATTCTTGTATTTCCGCTGATATAATTGGATTTTTTTGATGTTTCTGCAGCCCCTGTAATTCTTCTAACAAAATTTCTATCTTCTTGAATCCGGTGATGTTCCTTTGGCTTCTTATTTTATGCTTAACTAATTCTGTACACTCTTTTGTGTTGTTAAGATACCTAATAAGACTCTACACTCGTTCTAAAATTCCCCTTGACTCTTATTGTGTCTTCTTCAGTTTCCTCCATATGATATAAATCTCCCTAAAATTTTAATCCTCTATTTAAATATATCTTCTCACGTAAATGTAAATTCCCTGCCAACGAGCTGTGTTTAAACCTCAGTTTTAAATAACCCAATTTTAAAATTCTATTAAATTAATTACCAAATATACTGGTCCTATTTGCATCGAGTAGCTTGTTTGGCAGCTAAAATAGCTAATTAAAACCTTTAGAAGTTGTTGCTATTACCTTAAAAAAACAACGAGTCCTTTTAACAAGAATTATAAATTATGAAATTAAATTGAGCTAAAATAGCTTTCCAGTATCACAATACTTTTCTCCTGGTCAAAAGGTGTCAAACCTGTATGTACTCTGCAAATTGAACTACCGTCTGTGCCAAAATGTTATGTTTAAAATTAATACACCATTATTTATCTTTTATCTGTCAACTTTATTATTACAAAACTCCAATTCTATGACTATAAATATTGCACAACAATTCTTACTCAGCTTATTTATTAGTATTTAATAATTATTATTCTTTAATATTTTAATGTTGTACAATTATTCTTACTCAGTTTATTTATAAGTATTCTTCTAATCCAGTTTGTATTTAATAAAAATAGCTTAGTAAGCTTTTTGGCATTTCGCAATTTATCAACGCAAACAGTTGCACAACTGGTCAAGTCAATGCACTGATCAAGTCAATGCACTGGTGACTGTTTGTGTTAACAAGTTGCGAAATGTTCATGTAAGTGGGTTGATTAGGTCTGACTCATTCATAACAGTTAGCAAACAAAAGTTAAAAAAACACATGGAAATACATAATCCATGTATATATTGATTTACTGTATGTTTATCATACATGGAAAAAAAAAATCACACCAAAAAACAGTTAGAGGATTCTTCAAAAACAAAACCAATGGAATTTGGAATTAAGAAGCGCTTTATGGATGATTGCATCCTCAGCCATCAACATCGATAGAAGTCAGAAAACGTAGGCTTCCCCTAAATTCAAAAATTCCTTTTAAATCTCAGCGGCCGGAAGGAGAATCTCTCCGCCAGTGTGAGGATTGTAATATATTAATGCAATCCAGTAAATAGTTCAACCACTGTGCAACAGAGGAGCACAAGAACAAAAGTAACATATCGGTTGGAAATCAGATTACTCTCCCGAAGGAGATAGTGAGTTGAATGTAGAATGCTATTTAGAGGATGGAAAAGGTAGTTTTGAGTAAATTCTAAATAGAAGTTTATGTGATCACTTTATATTAAAGTTTAATTTAGAATTGACCGCTCCATATAAGTTACCAACGAATTATTGATGACAAAAAATGATATTTTTCATGTGACCGAAACGATGTGACTGTCGAGAGCAGATGACATCGGTGATGTTTTAAGAAGTCAGGTAGAAATATTAAGAGCTAAGATATCCGAGTTCTAAGAAAGAGATTCAGGTTGGACTCTTATTCAAATAAAATGGCTTGATGGGAATGTAAAAAAAAGATCACCAAACCCAGGATCTCATTACGTTGAAACACCATTTGAACTCCAAAAAAGCATGCATTAATGTTAAAAACAATGACAGTTATTGCTTCAAATGGCATGTAATAGCAGCTTGTTATGATGGAGGCAATTTACACACTGACAGACCATGGAATACGAAATATCTCCATTTCAACAATTGGTTTGGAATGCGGTAGAGTACTGAGTTTTTATAGAATGTCATTTCCGACGGATTTGAAGGATATTAAAAGATTTGAGCAGAATAATATTAATATTAGTACTAATGTTTTTGGTTATGACAATAAGTCGAAATCCGTGGTTTGACCAATTTATATAACTAAAGCTGAAAAGGAGATCCATATTAATTAAAAAAAAATTATAACTACATTTTAATAAAAAATATTTCAAGGTAATTATTTTCTTTGTTATATGTAAATAGTTTCAATTACTAAAACTTAATATTATTTTTTTCTTTCTTTTTCTTAGATTGCTCTCACGACAGTTGTCTACACATCATGGTACAATTTTTATTTTTTAATGGCTGTTTCTATTCGGCAACTTCAGCCAGTTCGACGGCAAAACAATAAAGTGAAGGAGTGTGGTAAATGTCTTACCAAAATGCAAGAAGGTGGGAAAGCATTATTAAAATTACGGAATTTTGGTAAACAAATTCACATTCTATTTACGATATATGCGGATTTAGAGTACATATTGGAAGATGTTGCGAGTAGTAATCAAACTAGTTATATTAAAAAGCTTATACCATGTGCTCACGAATTTTACATTGAATGTTTTTTTTTTTTTGAGTATATTATTTATTGAATCTTCAATTATAAATTGAAACATCAATAAGTTGTTCAAATCTTAAATCTAAAATATAAAAATAAAGTTTAAAATATGTTTAGTTTAGTTTTACATCTCTCGTATTCGGCTGAGAAAAAGAGTATCCCTCCTTTTCAGCATTGAATGTAATTTTAATAAAGATTTAGAATATTCGGAGGTAGTAATAGTGATGTAAATGTAAGTGAACATTTTGTGAATAGCTTAATTGTATAATGTAGAGATATATTTAAAAAATATTTAGAAAGTATTTTTCCTATGGCCCTTAACTCATTTAGAAGAAGTAATTTTTCAATATGTGTAGCGTGGTCAAACTATCACTATAACCAACAGTTTGTAGTAAGTATTGCGAGTCAGCATTACCGCAACATGCAACCGTGTCAAATTGCATTGACAAACTGCCAGCAAAATATTTTGTGTGACGGTCACTTGAAACCCACTGGTTTGATAAGGGGCCGCTGCACAACGAGGTTAAATAAATCACATATACTAACTGCATGTGTTTATTTATAAATATAAACAACACAAGATATCTGTTGTATTCAGGTCTGCACTCGTTGGATTTTAAAACTATTGAGACACATGGCGCACGTCCACCGTGGGAAACTAAAACATATTGACCAAACAATAATACCTTTCTATTCTTTTTACACTAATGTTAAGATACCCATAAGCTTTAATCTCATAGTTAGTATTTAAGACAATTTAATTTAGTTTAAGAAAGAATTAATAAACTACTTCTCTTAGGAGCTCTTTACGGAGCTCTAAGAATTAAATGATAACATAACCATAAAAATAAATAAATCTTTTTATTACATATGCTAGAGACTGTCACATTTGCGGAAAAGCACTGGGAAACGAACCAATTGTAGGAGATCATTGCCATCTCTCAGGGAGATATAGAGGAGCAGCACATAGCTCATATAATTTAAATTACAATGTTCCTACATTCATACCAATCTTTTTTCATAGTACGATTAGCACCTCTTTGTAAAGGAACTACAAACTACTTTAACTAAAAAATTATATGTTTCCTAATCTCATACAATTAGGGCTTATACAGATGAAGAAGTTGAGATAATATTAGAAGAGCTGCGTATTGAGAAAGTTGCTTTAAATATCCTTCTCCATATGATTGATGAACTTAGGACAGAGAAACAGAAAAAATATATTGAGTTAAGGTTTCTAGAGTCATTTAGGTTTATGGCATCTAGCTTAGATGCTTAGCTAATAATTTATGTACTAGCGATTTAGATAGAATAATTTAATAGTAAAACCATACGAGATTATATGAGGTTTTATCTTTAAACTGATGTTTTACTTCTAACAGATATCTTGAAAACTTTAGAAGAGTTTGTAGAAGAATATACAACCTTGATCCATGTCATTACTACATAATCCCAAGTCTTTCATGGGATGCGATGTTAAAGCATACGAAAATTGAGTTAGAATTGCTCACAGATCTAGAAATGTTTAATTTCATCAAACGTGGTATCCGACGTGGTCTTAGTATAGTGAAAGATATAAGGCAAATCATAAGTATTTGAGTACTTATATAAGTAAGCATCCAAAATTGGTAGCTGATATTTCGAATAAAAAGATATTTCATCCATTATAAAAATTTAGAAAAGTGTTTGAGTTATGTGTGAGAAAGTTTATCGCATTCTTCAATTCAAACAAAAACCATGGATGAAAACATATATTAATTTAAATACACATTACAGATCTTTAGCTATAAACGTATTTGAAAAAGACTTTTTAAGCTCCTTAATAATGCAGTGTATGGCAAAACAATGGAAAATATTGATAAGCGGAAAGATTTTCTTTTACGTACTGAATGGAAGCGCACTAACCGCAACTATTTGGGTAGAGGAGAACTAATATCTAAACCGAACTTCCATAGTATTTCGCAGTTTACAGACTCAATGTGGGCTGTACAACTGAACAGAACATTAGCATATTATAGTAAGCCTATGTATTTGGAGTTTTGTGTGTTAGAATTATCAAAATGGAAAATGTATAATTTTCATTATGCATACATGAAACCAATATATGAAAATAAAATAAATTTGAATTATATGGATACAGATTCGTTCATATATTCTATTCAAACAGATGATTTTTATAATGATATCAAAGATAATTTGAAAGATCGGTTTGACACTTCATCATATGCAGAAAATAACCCTTTTAGTTTTCCTCTTTTAAATACAAAAGTATTGGGTATGAAGAATGATGAAACAGATGGGTAGTTTATTTGTGGGATGAGATCCGAAAGTTTATTCATACGATATCTAGGGTGAAGTAGATGTAAATAAGGCTAAAGGAGCTAAGAAATGTATAGTGAATAATATACAATAGATACTTATAAACATGTTTTATTCTCCAAATTTACATATTTACATCTCTCGTATTCGGCTGAGAAAAGCGGGTATCCCTCCTTTTCAGCCGGGTGTGATCTCTTTAGTGTAGAATTTCGCGTGCAAGTACATTCGGGTGCAACTCAAGTTTTTTTTATATATTTTTTAGCGTGTTTTGAAAATACTGTCTTCACCAACGGAACATCAAGATCTTTCTGAATTCGCAGATTTCGAATGTACCAGGTGGCTGCTGTTATTGTACGTAGAATTTTATTCCGTCGCCTTTGAATTTTTTCGACATTTGATGCTGAGGCAGTGCCCCATAACTGGATTCCATAGGACCATATTGGTTTCAGGATCGCGTTGTATAATAGAAGTTTGCAGTATAGGCTTAGTATAGAATTTCTTCCCATAAGGCAATTCATTTGGGCTACATTTAATTTTATTTGTGTAAACTTTGCGTCTTTATGCGATTTCCATGTTAAACGACGATCTAGATGAACGCCTAGATATTTGACTACAGTGTGTTGTGGTTTATTCTCGGTGTTAATTTTTGTAGGCGGGCATGTTTCCCTGCGCAACGTAAAAGTGACGTGTACAAAATTCGGCTCGTTAACTTTTATACGCCATTGTTTGAGCCATTTTCCCTTGCAAGTTGCGGGAAGTATCTACTGGATTTACATGAACGCTTAGAAAAGCTGTATCAACAGCAAATGTTGAATGTTATTGCTTAACGGTAAGTCAGAGGCATATATTAAGTACAGCCAGGGACCAAAGATGCTGCCTTGGGGAACTCCGGCTTCGATCGACTGTGGAGGGCATAAAAAATTGCCTTCCCTAACTACAAATTTTCGTTCCATTAAGTAGCTTTTTAAAATCCTGACGATGTTTGCGGGTAGATTTTGCGTTAATTTGTGTATAAGACCTTCGTGCCATACTTTATTGCAAACTTGAGAGACATCTATAAAGAGCGCAAAGCAATATTTCTTTTTTTCAAAAGTGTCTCTAACAACATTCACAAGTCTGTGAGTTTGTTCAATTGTGCTATGTTGTCTGCGAAAACCGAATTGATGATCTGGAATGCATCCACTTCTAGTCACTATACACATCAGCTTGCTCATATACAGCCTTTCAAATAGTTTTGAAATATTGAGCAATAATCTAATATGCCTATACGATTCATCCTTCGTATGAAAATTGCCGGGCTTTGGTATCATAGTAATCATCGCAGAATACTGTTAAAAATTAATAGTATTATTCTTTTTGCAATGTAAGGCAGTTCTTGCAACATTTTGTTGCTTATTGTGTAGACTTCTAAAGCTTTTTTGGTGTTAAGACTAGTAATGGCCTTTTCAATATCTGCAAGGCTAAATCTGAGTGGTATTTCTGGTAAAGAGATGACTGGTGGCAGTTCAACAATATCAACAGCAATATTCGGGGTAAATACTTTTTCGAAGTGCTTAACAAATAGATCACCTTTTTCAGCATCAGTTCTTGCCCAGTCACCATTCGAAGCTCGTAAGGGAGGTTTGCATATCACCGGCCTTTTAAGTCCTCTGGCTGCACGCCACAGCGAATAATCTGTTTGTGGTGTTGCATCTAGCTCTTGAAGAAATTTTTGAAGGGAAGCTGTTTTTTGTGTTTGCAAAACTTTTCCAAGCTGCTTGGTACACTCCTTAAGCCTTAATTTTAGCTTAGGCTATCTGTAGCGTTACCATTATCGTCGAGCTCTCCGCCTTTCAGTCAATAGCCTTTCTATATCTGCAGAAAAAATAGTGTTGAATTTCACTTGTTGATTAGTTTTATTTGAAGAAGCACCAAAGGCAGCTTGTTTAACGTGTGCTTCAAACAACCTGAGAGAATCGTCTATGTCAGAAGGTGTTCTCGGCGGCATTCTTTCCGAGCAATGAGCACTCAAATATTTTTTGTATTTCAGCCAGTTAATACGTGAATATGTCATCGGTAAATCATATGATGGTGTTAAAGTTTTATGAGAGTAAATAGTGGCAATTGTAGGCGAGTGGTCTGAAGAAAAATCTAAGGATGCTTCAACTTCAATCATGTCGTTGGACACACCTTTCGCTATTCCAAAGTCAATAACATCAGGAATATTTTGTCGATCTGAAGCCTATCTGGAAGTACTACTGTTTCCTTTTCAGGAAAACTTAGAATAAGGCGTTTAGCTGTATGATCCATTAATTCTTGCAGTTTAATCTCTACAGATACTTCACTAACCTTTACATTAGATGGCAATGCTTCTTTTTTGGCAGAAGTAACCTTTTTGTATCCAGGAGGAATATTCACATTATGATTTTTTAAAGAGCTTCATTAAATTGAATAATTTTCCTTTGAGAATCCCAAGTCCATAAATAACGCTAAGGTTTCTTCTATACTTACGGTGACCATATTTTTCGAAAAAAAAGGACACTCAAAATTAAATTAAAATTATTGGTAATTACTTAATTACATAGATATATTTTACATCAATAAAATAAATATATAATTTAAACAATGTAATATTAGTGACTAGTACATATAAGTAGTTACATACATACATATGTAAATACTTATTTTAATGTTTAAAACAGAAATTAAATATGCCTAGAATTTCACACGTCGTTAAAACAAAAAAAATTAATGAATTAATCAAAATTAACAAAGAAATTAAATAATTTGTGAAGTTTATACAGTTGTTTATACAATTAAAAAAAACAGCTGTATATATAAGCGCATTCCAAATAAAAACCCCTAGAGTATTGGTAGCCAAAGACTTCCACCTGGGAATGAAATAAGGGACACTAGAATAAAGGTCAACTTGAACAAGATAGACTTTGAAAGAAGTATAGTAAATTTCCATCCCATTAAAAATGATAAAAAGCTGTAGTGTAAAACTTACATGTAATTCAGCAGATTCAATTAATGTAGAGGATTTTTAACTGGTGTGATTGCAGCTGCTGTGGTGGCAGTGAGGTCTAAGCGGTAGACAACTCTGATGATGAGACTGTGGTTAGTCTCGAAACATCGATGTCAGTAGTTCAACCCTCCGCGCAGTCAAAAAACTTTTTCTTTGTCTGTTTCAAGTATTAAGAGTTACTAGATTTGTCTTTCTTTCTAATTTAAATAATAATTTAATTTATAATTTATAATTTAGAGAAAACGAACTTAAGCCTGAAAAATTAAAAATTTCTTTGATTAAACAAAGAAATTAAATTTACCCAATAATACAAACATAACAAAATTCAATAAATAAAAATAACTAAAAACAATAGTTTAAGGATTACAATCCTAATAGATTAAAAAAAACGGGCACACATTTTACGATATCATTGGAATGATTTTAAATTAACAAAATTTATGAGCGATTGGCACAATGTATATATTTAATTTTAGAAGAAAATTTATATGGAAAGTACTTTGTTTGTTGGGTAATTCTTATAAAAATCCTACTGTATTGGGAAAACTGCACTATCAGCAAAATCCAGTTGAATCGCAACTATTGTATACTCAACCAAAATATCAATTAAATTCAAGGAAAATATTCGTTGATTCAACGATCATAGGCCTGTTGAATTCAATGTACCAGTTTGTTGAATTATTGATATTTTTCTGAAGAATGTATTTTTTTATTATATCAATGTTATTTGATAAAAACAATTTAAATTCCGCACAGTCCATTTGAAAGCCGACAGAAAATTTGAAACACTGAACATGCACTTTTCAGTGTTGCCAGGCAATTCCTGTCTTGGGTGGTTATAAATTTATATTGTATTGAGTTTAAAATTTCGGTATTTTGAGAAAATAAAGAAGAACATTAGCCATCAAAAATAAAGGACAAAAAAGGACACTTAAATTAAAAAAAGGACAACTTATTTTGTTTAAATTTAAAAAGGACGTTGTGTCAAAAAAGGGGACTGTCCTTTTCAAAAAAGGACGGTTGATCACCGTATCTATGCTATACTATGTAGGTAAATCATTTGGAGGAATTGAAATACTCTCCTTAATCCTCTGTGTACTCTGTTTTTCCAGGTCTTCCTCTTCTGCAGTCTTAAGATGTATGCTGTTCTTCGATGTTTTCAAAAGTGGTTACTCCATTTAGCCAGTCTGAGATATTTTCCGTAAAGGTTTTTATCGTACGGTTTGAGGCAATCCATTTTTATATTAATTTTCAAGTAAACGAAGTGAATTTTGATTTTAACATCCTCCTGGTAAATCGTGTAATTTTTCTACCATAGCCAGTTTAAATACATTTTCATTATGTGAGTTTGTCAATAACTCCAACACTTCCGAATTTTGAAATGACATTATCGCACTTTAAAGTAAAATTTTTTAAATTCTGGAACTGATCAATATGTAAATATAAAAAAATTTTTACTTATAACTTTACAATTGCACATTTAAAATGAAAATTATCAAAATAATTATAATATTTATTGGCGTTATGTGTTGTATATGTTTATATTTTTAGATCCCCTGATGATGATCAACGATGTTGATCGAAATATTGGGAAATAAGTAAACAATAATCAACTTAAATTATTGTATTTTTAATAACCTAAAGCTGAACTAATTAAAATCGTTTAAGGATATTTATTTATTTATTTCATCATATGAACATTAAGAATGTTTTTTAACTATAATCCTGAAGAAGCTACACAAAGGAGTAGCGAAATATCGATAAATAAAATTTTATAACGTTTTTTATATAAAAAAAAAAAATTGACCTCAAGCTCATCAGTTTTAACTCTCGCAGTGTACAGACGCGTTTTTATAATCGTCGCAACTGATTATAAAAAATAATTGAAAGTTAAAATCACAAAAAAAAAAACAATAACAAAACATTGATTGAACAGTTATTATACTGGTTTTATTTAACTTTTTGCTTGCGTGTAATATACATACATATATATTTGCTAATACAAACTCATATAGTGAACACACACAACTTTGTTTGCCTTTCTAATATGGGAAAGAATTCTTGGAAAAATATTGCCAAGCTTATAGGTTGCCTAGAAATGAGATGGAATTGCACCTATCAAGAACTTGGTCCTAATTTTGATCTCAGTACATTTTACGGCCGAAACTTTTTGGATACGAACTGGGCCTTATTTTCACATTTATGTTTTTGTGTGGATCTCACTTCTTTTTTCTAAGTTGTTTTTGTATAAATATTTATATGTATTGCTGGGCCTATCTGGGGCTACCTGTGTAGAAAATTTCACCTTTCTAGCTATACTAGAAGTGCCCTATACAAAGAAGGGGCACCATAGTCGCACCATATTTTAGCTTTCTAGCTATACTGGAAGTGCCCCATACAAAGAAAGGGGACCCTAGTCCCCCCCGGGTGTAAAGTGCCCATTTTCAGATTTTTTTTGGTTATTTTCTCACCAAGACCTACCTGTGTACCAAGTTTCAGCTCTCTAGCTTTACTGAAAGTGCCCAATAATATTGAACTTTCAAAGTTAACCTGTGAGGTCACCTCTGTGGGGAGACCTTATGTTTCAAGTTTCATTATATTATGATTAGGAAGAACAAAGTTATGAGGGGGGTAAAAACAGCTCGAATGGTTTCGTGTAAATATACACACTGTGTGGCCGAACTTGGCCTGGCGCACTACCGTGCGCATTGATTCCGCAGAAGTTTTTAGTAATCTAGATTCCCTTTACCCTTAAGCTTAAAATTTATACAGCGGAAAAACAATTCTGCTAAAGCTCTTCTTGACTATTTTTCAAGAAACAATTAATGTTTCCTATCCATCCACATTATTAATTATTTATTATTGAAAATTATTTTATATTTGTATTTATTATGTTCAGACTTAACCACAGGCTCCTTCATAGCCGCCTTTACGAGATTTTTAGGTCGTCAAGGTTTTCCAGAAAAAATAATGTCTGACAACGGAACAAATTTCGTGGGAGCCGAACGCGCGCTTCGGCAAGAGTTTAAGAATTTTATAAAAGCCTCCTCTCAAGACATCACTGCTAAGTATGCATCTCAAGGAATCCAGTGGGTCTTCATTCCCCCGAATGCGCCACGCATGAGTGGATTGCGGGAATCCGGAGTAAAGTCCTTCAAGATGCATTTCAAAAAGGTGGCCCAGAATGGTAAATATACGTTTGAGGAATTCACCACGCTCTTAGCCCGAATCGAATTAATCTTAAATTCAAAACCACCATTTAACTAAGTCCAATGACCGAAGTGAGTTAATCGCCCTTTCCCCCGGACATTTTTTACGCGGTGCACCTCTGCTCGCTCTCTCCGAAGTACTAACAGAAAGCCTTACTTTCCGAGATCGCTGGGAAAAACTAAAGGTTCTGCACCATCAGTTTGCGCAGCGATGTAAGGATGAATACTTAAAAGAGATTCAAAAGACATATAAGTGGCAGAATTCTGAAGATAATTTAAGTATTGGTCAACTTGTCGTTATTAAACACGATCTTCTGCCCCCAATGAATGGAGACTGGGTAGAATAACAAAAGTATATTTGGGTAACGATGGGTTAGTACGCGTCGCCGACATTCAGACACAATTAGGTATGATCACGAGAGCAATTACTAATATTTGTGATCTTCCCGTTAGCAATGTAGAAACTGCATAAAACGCCAACTTATTCGATTACCAGAATCCCAATTCCCAACCCACATTCACCACAAATCTCCATTTTAAACAATCATTCACTTAATCATATATTTCACACACCAAAATTTATTATTACCACTACTTATACCAATCTATTTCACAGGTCAAATAGAAGATCAGACATTCAGGCATGTTTAATTTGCCATAGATTCCATCCATTGAAGTTTTGTAAACGCTTCCTGATGATGACCATAGAGGAGAGAAAACGGACAGAGCGAGTCCACAGATACTGCAGCAACTGTTTGGCCCGCTCGCACGCAACTGACTATCGATATTTACGGTTTGTCGTTGTTTGTTGGTAAAATATTCTTCTATGTTTCAACACTACATAATCGCAAAGTGACAAGAATGATTTCCTACAAATAGTTTTTAAGTACACTACCTTTAGTAATTGCTGAATTGACGTAAAAAGTTAACGGCAGTTATCACAAAAGCTGGCTGTGGAAATGACTTTAACGTTATATTGGCTCAGCCTACAATATGTGTAGTGATTAAAGAAGTGTTAAATATCTTCGAGCAATATATTTGTGCAAAATGGGTAATAACAGAAATTAGTGAAATAGAGCAAAACGTTCTAGATAAGTTTTTCAAACTGTTGTGTCGTTGTAACTATTTATTTTCTATAAATAACTTAAAAATCGTTAGTAAATTTATGTAAGGTATTTAAAAAACAATTACTTACCCGGTCTCCAATTTATTTCCTTATGATTTTTAAAAAAACTGCTAGTGACGAGTTGTAATTTTTTGGCATTTTTGTCAACCTCACTAATACTCAGTTGTCATCTATAACACCATAAAAAAGTTGTACTAAAAAATATTTTCAACTTTTACATTTTTGACAGTTTGAGTTGTAATAGATAATATTAATTAGAAAATTTTCAAACGAATTACAGTGCAGTTGTAATCCGTAATAGGGGCATAAGTTTAAGTCGATGTTATCTCTTCAATAGCCGTTAGGAGCAAAACTTAATATTTAAGTTTGCTCACATCTCCTTATTTGAAATAAACTCGCCTTAGGTATAATATTGTCTGTAACTGTAGGTGCTCGTTTAACATTATTTTCAAAAATAAATCATTTCACTAGGTAAATATGCTAGAGTAATTAGATTGTAGTGTAGGGGCACTTTGTTCTAGATGTCCAATCATAAAATAAGAATAAAAAAACTATTTACTACTAAAAGCAGTTAATATTTCTTATTATTATTATTATTAAGAAATCGTGTCGTTAGAAGTGTAAAAAATTTTGTTGCAACAAATGTTATAGACTACAAACAGGGTGGTGTTGGCTGAAGTGGTTAGCGCGTTGACTACTAAGCAAACAATGACGTGGGGCCTGGGTTCAAACCCTGGGCAGAGCAAGTCAATCAACATCATTAATTTCTGTAATGTACATTAGTGAGACATTGTATTAATTGTTGTCGGACTATTTAAGTGATGAAGGCATAGCACTAGCACTGGTCACTAAAAAACTGTTCCAACAGCGATTGATGCTGTTCCCAGCTAATGTACTTAACATCGCCCTCCTTCGTCGGTTAGCAGAAACATCGGCGAAGTAAAACAATTAATAAAATGCCTGCCAATACAGCTTAACAAAGTTAATGCGTCTACCTAACACCGGAGGCGCCTCAACACTGCTATAAAAATTAACATAACGCGCAAAGCAGAGTTGTAAAAGAGTTAAGCCTTCTACATTGTCAACATCTATCTTCTCTACTCTATCCCTCTCCGCCACAATGCACTGCATACGTAGGGGTCATCCCCTGAGTGCTGGTCCTAATTAAAAAAAAAAAAAAAAAAGAAACATCTGCGAAGTAAGACAATTAATAAAATGCCTGCTAATACAGCTTAACAAAGTTAATGCGTCTATTTAACACCGGAGGCGCCTCAACACTGCTAAAAAAATTAACATAACGCGCAAAGCAGAGTTGTAGAAGAGCTAAGCCTTCTAAATTTTCAACATCTATCTTCTCTACCCTATCCCTCTCTCTGAGTTCCGGCACAATGCACTGCGTACGTAAGGATCATCACTGAAGTGTTGGTCTTATTTAAAAAAAAAAAAAAGAAACGCACCACTTTGTGACGAAAATAAATATTTTTTTTTTTTTTTTAGATGTGGATCCAATACTTTTCTCATTTAGAGTAAAATTTTATCCTGCAGACCCTTTTCGTTTAATTGGTAACGGTCGAATAATGTTGTATCAGCAACTAAAAAGAGATCTGCGCCACGGACGACTTTATTGTTCAATCGGAGAAGCAGCCGC
Organism: Lypha dubia; assembly: GCA_947311025.1. Taxonomy (NCBI): domain Eukaryota; kingdom Metazoa; phylum Arthropoda; class Insecta; order Diptera; family Tachinidae; genus Lypha; species Lypha dubia. Next base: position 53,481,707 of record OX371261.1, read on the forward strand.
CTTAGGCTGTCTTGTTGTTCAGGGTAAGTATAATAATATATATACCAATAATTTATTTCTTATATAACGTACTATTTCCTTAAACAATAACACTTACTACTATCAAATTTGTGTGCATAATTAGCGGAATTATTTAAATCTGCGACTGTAATCATTACATATTTTTATTTTATATCATTATTTCAGTTTTTAGAAATGGAAAAACCAAGCACAGCTGACAATTGTTGTAAACCATTTGTTTCTAATTTCGGGTGTCAAATTTTGATTTTTGGTTGTTTGTGATATTTAAATTAAAATAATTTCTTTTATGAAGAAATTTGTAAAATTTTTGAATATGAATACAAAAAAAAAATATATATGAAAATGAAAACGAAATAAATATGAGTTTGCATTTGTGCAAAATGGGTGTGAAATATAAAAGAGTTGAGCTATTGGAAAGAAGCCTTTTTTAAAGTTGCCAAAGATGAAACAAACTAAAATCTTGGAAAGAAGTCTTTAGCAAAAATTTCAAAGCAAATGTTTTGTTTCGTTTTTTTGTTATTTGAATAAATAATTTTTTTTATAGTTTGAAATATTCACATATATGTTCATGTGTATATATATATATATTTTTTTTTTTACTTCCGGAATCAAATTTTCTGCCAACAAAATACATATGGGTATTCACACTTAGTCATAAAGTCATATGTCATAAAATAATAGCAAACCATATATTGCAAGTGTGAACACCCCGTCATAATTTAATGTGTTATGTCATAATTGTGCCAGCTGATAATAACAAAAACATTTAACAACACACCATTTTTTAGTCGGATTAGTGCTCATAAGTTTGCATTTAAGCTTAAATTTTTTTAATTCAGTCCGACTTGTTTATAAAGAAAATAATTAATTCCTTATAAACCTCCTAAAATGTCCATTATCAATTAAAATTTGCAAATTGTTTTTTATCTATACGAACTTGTTTAAATATATATAAAGCTGCTATTGCCGGTAATAGAGCTGAAGTATTTTTTTTTTTTTGAAAGGCGGAGTGTGGAAGGACGTTTACAAGCTGCCAGGCAGATCTTTTAAACAAACACATATTCTTATTCTTGTGTTATTTATAAGTAGCGTCGGCTTGTAAATATTATCGACTAAGGTTTCTACTGTTATTTTATAACAAACCATAAACATACCTTAAAAGTCTTATTATTTTATGACTTTTTTGCTTGAAGCACAACAACAATTTTTTAAACCATTGTAAAATAATAAGACATTATGACAAGATGAGTAATATGACTACAGTTTGAACACCCTAATAGAGTTGTTTTTGTATTTCTGCATATATGCAACGTGACGAACGCTACCGTCGTACGCATTTTCACATTAATATATACAAATTTTTTGGTCTTTCAAAAGAGGTACCTGCAACTTATATGAGGTGTTTAGTAGGATATAAGTGTACTTTTGAATGGAATCAAACATAATTTTTTAGCAGGTATGTATTGCGAAATAATTGATTACAAAGTCATGTGACGCACGCTACTAAAAACGGAAGTAACTTTGAAACTTGAAGTGTGTTTTCGTAATTTTTAGCGAATTTTGCATAATAAAGCACACAAAATCTAGTTTCTAAAAGAAAGATGAATATAAGAGAAATCTAAAATAACTTATTTGAAGCCAAAAAAATTTATTAAAAGACGCGAAACCTTTGTGACGCACGCTACGTGACGCACGCTACATTTTTTCTAGTATCATATAAATAAATCATTTTTACATCTTCGTCAACCGTATTTTTTGTTTGAACTACCTCCTCCTCTTTCAAATATCGATATAAATTTTTTTTATTTTTAAAATTATATATGTATCTAGTCTAATATTCCATAAAAAAACATAATATATACATATATATATACATATATGTGTGTGTATGTATATATACATGTATATACATTATAGTGGCTTTAGTGGAAATTTTTTTGAAAAGTTCAATTTTTCGCACTGAAAAATATGAGGTTGGGGATGAAAATAATTATGCATATTTTAAATTTTTTTTGTTTAGTTCCGATTACCTACCTCCGGGTTGAGCCCAAAGTTTTATTATATTACCCATTCATCACTATTTTTGTTCCTGTTTATATTTTAATAACAACCAAATCTGACTGTATGTTCCCAACTGAATTTTTTCGATACCTATAATAATTACCTTTCCAACGAGCCGTAATAGTCTGCAGATAAACTACGGATAAACTTGCTCGGAATACCCTAAAACCAAAGATCTAAAAATAGGTGAATTTTTAATTTGTTTTTATTGTTGATAATATACTAATGAAGATTTTTTGTGGTATGAAAAGTTTTCTCTCTAGTGCTCCACAACTTGAAGCAAATACTGGTTATCCTCTTCGTATTATGTCAATGCCCGATTGACATCGGTGTGGGTGTCTTTATTTAAAAATTTACAGTGGTATTCACAAACGTTTTATTATAGGCTAATAAGCAAAATGCGCTAAAGTAGTATTCACAAACGTTTAATAGCACTATTACGCGGTTATTACACGCTAATAAACTCGAAAATTTTATTGTACGCATCACGCTACTTTAGCCGTTTAATAAGTTGACATTTGCATTTTTTAAAGTAAAAAAATCACTATTTACTTCAAAAAGTATGAAAAATAAAAAAAATATTGGAATAAAGTAATGATTGTAATAAATATAATTTCGACATTCGTTAGTATTATACAAAATATATATACATAAAACTATAATTTTTTTATTAAAGTAAATATTTTGCAGATAATGTATTTCAACTCTCCCGATTCTTCCAGTCCTTCAGCAATGTTAACATACATATGTATGTATGTATGTATGTAAAATAAGAAAACTCAAGTAGAAATACATGGCACCACGAAATAAGCCCCAATGAAATAAACCCCAAATCGAAAAATGAAATAAGCCCCAAAAAATTTTATGAAATAAACCCCAAAAAAAATGAAATAAGCCCCAAACAAAATTTACGAAATAAGCCCCAAATAAAATGAAATAAGCCCCAAAATATTTTATGAAATAAGCCCCAAATTTTTAAAAAATGAAATAAACCCCAAAAAAAAATGAAATAAGCCCCAAATTTGTTAACTTTATGATGTAAGCTTAAGAAGAAATCATAAAATGCAAGAATTTTATCCTCTAAATTATATCGAACACCGGCTTCGCGTTCCAAGCATTCTCTGCATAACCGGCCTACGGCCGGGCGCAAAGAATTTATCCTCTATGGTATATCGAACACCGGCTTCGCTTTCCAAGCATTCTCTGCATAACCGGCCTATGGCCGGGCGCAAGAAATTTATCTTCCATGGTATATCGAACACCGGCTTCGCGTTGCAAGCATTCTCTGCATAACCGGCCTACGGCCGGGCGCAAGGAATTTATCCTCCATAGTATATCGAACACCGGCTTCGCGTTCCAAGTATTCTCTGCATAACCGGCCTACGGCCGGGCGCAAGGAATTTATCTTCCATGGTATATCGAACACCGGCTTCGCGTTCAAAGTATTTTCTGCATAACCGGCCTACGGCCGGGCCCAAGGAATTTATCTTCCATGGTATATCGAACACCGGCTTCGCGTTCAAAGTATTTTCTGCATAACCGGCCTACGGCCGGGCCCAAGGAATTTATCTTCCATGGTATATCGAACACCGGCTTCGCGTTCCAAGTATTCTCTGCATAACCGGCCTACGGCCGGGCCCAAGGAATTTATCTTCCATGGTATATCGAACACCGGCTTCGCGTTCAAAGTATTTTCTGCATAACCGGCCTACGGCCGGGCGCAAGGAATTTATCCTCCATGGTATATCGAACACCGGCTTCGCGTTCCAAGCATTCTCTGCATAACTGGCCTACGGCCGGGCGCAAGGAATTTATCCTCTATGGTATATCGAACACCGGCTTCGCGTTCCAAGCATTCTCTGCATAACCGGCCTATGGCCGGGCGCAAGAAATTTATCTTCCATGGTATATCGAACACCGGCTTCGCGTTGCAAGCATTCTCTGCATAACCGGCCTACGGCCGGGCGCAAGGAATTTATCCTCCATGGTATATCGAACACCGGCTTCGCGTTCCAAGCATTCTCTGCATTATCGGCCTACGGCCGGGCGCAAGGAATTTATCCTCCATGGTATATCGAACACCGGCTTCGTGTTCCAAGTATTCTCTGCATAACCGGCCTACGGCCGGGCCCAAGGAATTTATCCTCCATGGTATATCGAACACCGGCTTCGCGTTCAAAGTATTTTCTGCATAACCGGCCTACGGCCGGGCGCAAGGAATTTATCCTCCATGGTATATCGAACACCGGCTTCGCGTTCCAAACATTCTCTGCATAACTGGCCTACGGCCGGGCGCAAGGAATTTATCCTCCATGGTATATCGAACACCGGCTTCGCGTTCCAAGCATTCTCTGCATAACCGGCCTACGGCCGGGCCCAAGGAATTTATCCTTCATGGTATATCGAACACCGGCTTCGCGTTCAAAGTATTTTCTGCATAACCGGCCTACGGCCGGGCGCAAGGAATTTATCCTCCATGGTATATCGAACACCGGCTTCGTTTTCCAAGCATTCTCTGCATAACTGGCCTATGGCCGGGCGCAAGGATTTTAGATCTATTTTACGGATATGAAATAAGCCCCAAATAAAATGAAATAAGCCCCAAAAAATTTTATGAAATAAGCCCCAAATTTTTAAAAAATGAAATAAGCCCCAAATAAAATGAAATAAGCCCCAAACAAAAAATTTGAAAATTTTTTGGGGCTTATTTCATTTTTCGATTTGGGGCTTATTTCATTGGGGCTTATTTCGTGCCACCGAAATACATATATATGAATGTATGTGAATATGTACATACATACATACATATGTATGTATGTACCTTAATTCTACCTGCTTAAATTCTACCTGCTCTTTGAAATATTAATATTATTACATCTTTCTTCATGATTTTGTGCATAATTTGTCACATTTCAACCACAACAAGATTAAAAATATTTCCAAATAAATAAAGCAAACAAATCAATTGTAACGAACTCGGTATTTGAATACTTTTGTAATAACTTATGAAAACACATTGCTAGCAATATCAATACATCACATCTTAAAAAATTTTTAATATTTTTTGAAATATTATAAGCAATACTGTCTTACTCTAACTTGTTTAAATAAAATTTATTTGACATTATTTTCACATTTTTAAACCGTTAGAGACTACTTGCTTATCGAGTATGTTATTGTACACAACACTAATTATAACTTGACAATTGAAATGAAACAATGTTGCTAACACAGAATCACACAAGTGAAAATATCACGCAATAGCTAATTTGGCTTTATTAAACGTTTCTGAATAATGTTTAATATTACCGGGTAATAACACAAAAATTGATTATTAACTAATGTGTACATTATCTCTACAATAAGAATTTTTTATGTGCATCCGCAACTGCAATATCAAATAAGTATATACATAACTTTCGATCTTTTCACAGAATTCTATCTCATCGTTTCTATATTTTGCCAAATCTGTTCTTGGACAAATTTTTCCTTTCGGCATAAAGTAAATTAAATATTTTCACGCAGTTGATTTTGGTCATTGTTGGAATATTTGCTATTTGCCAAAATTCAAGAGTAGAATGAATTGTATTTTTATGCTTGCCTTCACAGGGAGTTTTTGCACTCGGGTTTTATAAAAAAAATAATTGAAGAACTTGCTTCATATTAGGCAACTTTGAGCCTTTCAGTTCACTTTCGCATTTTCCCACCAAAAATATATCATTATCGGATCGTAGTTTCTTAGGCCGACGTCAGAGTGGCAGCGAGAAGCAAAGCAAAGAGTGTAGCGACAAAAGTACTTTATGTATTTTCCTATGTGTTCGCTCAAAAGATGTCGTAGTGAGAGCAGAGCGACAAGAGAGTTTAAGCAGCAAAGCAGGTTGTGAAGTGGTTTGTAGCTGAAATGGTTATTGTCATTCGTTTTGTTTGTTTGTTTTCTTTTTTATTATGTATGTATGTATTTTTAATACGATTTTTTCGCATTTATTGTGAATTTTATGTTCGTTCAACACGTGGATATTGCAATTATATATTAAATTAAATTAATAAAATTTTGCTACATATAAAAAATAATATCAATACGAAAAAAATAAAATCAATACGATGGAAATTAATATAGAACAATTAATAACTGAAGTGTTTACGCGTCCTGTACTTTGGGACCAAAGAAATGAAAATTATCATAATCGGATTCTGTCTGACAAAAATTGGAAATACATTGAAGAAGCAATGAAACAACCAAGTAAATACATTAAATAATAAATAGTTATATATGTACCTTAATGTTATAATTAATTTCTCGCCAGGTTGTATGGGATTTTTATGAAATTTGTCCAATGTTTTTGAAGCTTGTGCTGCATTTTTTTCCAAAATATAATTAAAAGTGTCAATTGACATTTTTGAATAATCAAAAAATTTTTGAGGATGGTTTCTCAGTTCCTTATACAAATGGTAGAATTCGCCCTTTTCTCTACGATTTTTATTTATTTCGTGTATACCTTTCTTTTTAACAAAAAATGCATTAAAAGTATTTATTGACATAAATAACTCTTCATCTAAATCCATCTTGAACAAATGAGCACCGGCAAAATACTAAATTATTGCAAACACATTAACTCGCTTTGCACAATGTAGCTCTCACTCTGACATATTGTAGCATTACTTTAGCGTGAACTACATCGCTACACTCTTTGCCTTGCTTCTCGCTGCCACTCTGACGTCGGCCTTAGATGAGCTTGCCATTATAACTGTTTATTGTTTTATTTTATTTAATTTGTATCTACTTATTATTCACTGCCCACTTGTTTCTCTTATCACTTTTACTTTAAAACTACAAAATTTTTACTAATTTAGTATATGTATGTACATCAATTATTAAAACTTCTTAATAATTAATAACAACGCATTTAATCCGAAGATCGTATTGACACCGTATTTACGCAGTTGTAAAGTACGCACACTTAGTCACCAAAAATATAACAGAAAGCAAACAAATTAAATAAAATGAAATACGAGCACAAAAAAAGAAAGACAAAAAAAAAATAAATAAATAAATTATACCAACGAACTTGTTTAAGCTTTAGCAACTATAAAAAATCGAAATTTCAGTAGTACGATAGTTTTTAAGTATGTTAAGGAAAAACTTCATAATAGTAAATTTAAAGTATGTTAAAAACAAATTAAGAAAAAAACTGCATAATAGTAAATTTAATGTATGTTAACAAAATTGTATAAATAGAAAAGTTAATTGCAAATAAAGACAGAATCATACTGGCAATTATAGAAAGCTTGTGGCTCTCAGGTTCAGGCACCTAGTAAATCACTAGTAGAAAGCCTACTAACTAGCTCAGAACACACTTGAGCTATAAATAAACCAAAGTGCTATAGGGAAAACTTTAACACATTACACCAATCATTACATGGCGATCCTGCCACTTTAAGGTCCTGATACTTTGCAGAAATTCTGATCCTAGGGAAATTCTGATTCATTCATCCAGACTTTATTGGAAAAAGAATGTTGATAGTTGATTGTTTTGAAGCAAAAAAGCAAAAAATCGACCAGATCTTCAGAAAGTGCGAAGAATATTTGAATCGGTACATCCCAGAACCAGTGGCACAAAACAACCCAAATCCTCCTGTGTATAAGCCCACAACGAAGAGAATTACGATTGAAGAATATCGCCAGCGCCAACAGAAACGAAATAAAACTACAGTCGACGTACCAAATCAGAAAAAGAAGAAAATTAGACGGTCCGGCAAAGCGTTCAAAAAAGAAAGGAATTGGCAATCGCGTATCGTAATCTAAACCTTGCTGTGAACAAAGTGAATAAGCTAAAATTCAAAACCCAGATAGAGGAAATCAGGAAGCGTATAGCAGCATAATGGGAGGATGGCTCTCTAGAGAAGCCATTATCACTATTAATAATAATGGCTCTGGAGTGTTGACGGTTACGTCCGATCACCTGCAACAAATATCTTTAAATGTAGTAATAATTTTGTGTCTATTTAAATTAAATGAGGATTATAAATATTTTATGAAAAAAAAAGCTCTTAAACTTGCTACCACACAATCGTTATTAAGATATGAAGCAAATATTATAAAATAAATAGTATAAATTATAATTAAAAAAAAAAGATATGAAGTAAATATTATAAAATAAATAGTATAAATTATAGATGGGGTTATCAGAATTACAAAGCTTGTTAAATAATTTAAAAAGGCTCCAAATATAACTTATAGTCCTGCTTACATTAAGGAACAGGAAGAGTTGATACAGCAAACACGCGAACAGATTTATAAGACCACACCAGTTTAGCAAGTAGGTAGCAATATTGGAACGACTGATAGGACAGATACGGACATTCCTCAAAGCTAAAACATCAGAAACAGACACAAGTAACAATTCCGACACTATGGCAAGTTTCGATTTGGTTACAGCTTCTAAGCTAATTGAGGAGTTTACAGGTAGTCACAAAGAACTCTCCAATTTTTTGGGAGTAACGAAATTTTATTATGACACACAACTGCAGTCAAGCCTAACCTTTTTAAATTCATAATAGCTACAAAGCTATTAGAAAAAGTTAAAAACAAAATTGTTTCATACCAAACCCCAACAACTTACTAGGCATTGTCTACCTTACTAAAGAATTGTTTCAAATCCTTTAAAACCACTGCAACTCTGCACGCTGAACTAGCTTGGGCACATCAAAATAACCAAACGATAACTGCATTTGCCACACACATTGAAGGACTGATAGCAGCACTGAATGAATTGCAGATATTAGAACAGGGATCAGAACATAGCCAAATAATAAAACTGTACGATGAAATTGGTTTAACTGCTTTCAAGAATGGCTTAAAAGAAACGCAAAAATCGATAGTTATGGCATATAGACCCAAGAACTTGCAAGAAGCAATTGACATAGCGGTCGAATCCACGACATCAAACATACAAAGCAGTGTAATGTAAATATAGATACAGTGACCAGGAGCATTGTGAAGAATATAACGAATGCAAATGAAGATAGAAGCAAGTCTCGAGACAAGGATACAGAAAGAATTTATGACACAGAGCCTGATCAACTCTACATGTAACATCAATAGTAACATCGACAAAATTTCGTTAGCAAAAGACGATTTGATATTTGAATATATAAATGAAAAAGAGCTCATTAAAACACATAATAGCATGCAAAAGGAATGGAAAGGTTGACAAACACATACCCAAATTTTATTATATAATCCACCAATAAAGGTGCAAGATAAAGGAGAACAGATGAAAATTATAAAAGAATACCATGACTCACCACAAGGAGGTCACGCAGGAGTAAAAATAACAATTATTAGACTAAAACAAAAGTATAAATGGGAACAAATGAATAAAATGTTAAGGGAATATATTAAACAATGCATAAACTGCGCTAAAAATAAAATAAGTAAGCACAATAAAGATCCCTTAACATTTACTAGCACACCAACAACATCATTTCACATTTCATTTCAGGTAGATACAGTAGGCCCACTGCGCATTTCCAATGGATATAGATACATAATAACTGCATCATGAGAACTAACTAATTACATTGAAACAATTCTAATTGAAATAAAGGAAGCAAACGTAATAGCCAAAGCGATAGTGGAAAAAATCATTCTTAGGTATGGCATTTTCAAAACATTAAAAACAGATAGAGGTACAGAGTTTGTAAATAACTTGATGACCAGAATTTGTAAGTTACTCAAAATAAATCATTCGAAATCAACAGCATACCACCACAAAACTTTAGGATCTATAGAAAGAAACCATAGAGTACTAAACGAATACATGTTATCTTTTACTGACAACTATAACTGGGATGAATTTTGACCTTACTACGCCTTTGCTTACAACACTACCCCACACACCACGACAGGTTACTCACCTTTCGAGCTAGTCTTTGGTAAATTAGCCCCACTACCAAATGAGATATACGCATTCTATAATTTTGACGATTACTTGACAGAACTTAAAAGAAAATTGCAACACGCCCATCTAACAGCCAGCAAAATGCTTGTGCAAAACAAAACAACACAGAAAGCAAGAGTAGACAAACATTGTAATGATAAAAACTTTAGCGTAGGAGATCTAGTATTATTAAAAGTAGGTAATAGAAGGAAGAACGAGAGTCCATATATAGGACCATATACCATAAGAGAAACCCGAAATGTAAATAGTGTAATAGAATTAAATGGAAAAAAACAAGAAGTTCATAATAATAGATTAAAAATTTTTTAACATACAATTCCAAACTAACTTATCATACGTTTTCAATTATAACAATAAAGAAAAATAAATTGTACTTTATTTTTGTACTGTGTACTTTTTTTTTCTAACCTTTAACAACCAATGTACTTTAATTGCCAAAAAAAAAAAGGTGGGAACCCCACCCATAACCTACGCCAGTAGATCTTTAAACAAGCATGAATTGAATTAATCCGTGATAGAAAAAGAACTATTACCGATTCAGTGGGGAATCACACTTTCGACCATACCTTTACGGTAGAAAATTCACGGTTGTAACAGACGATCGACCCCACATTTCTTTATTTACACATAAAAACCCATCTTCACGATTAACACGCATTAGCTTAGATTTAGCTGATTATGATTTCAATATAGTTTTTAACAAAGGAAGAATTAATACTAACGCTGATGCATTATCCAGAATACAATTAGACTCTACTGCATTTTTTTTTTATTGTTCGCTGGGTGCAATAAGACGTGTTTAGCCGTGCTCTGTAAAGTTTTTAATAACAAGTATATAATACTGCTTTTTAAAATTCATAACCAAAGTGAATAAAACTTTGAACTATTGTTGTATGATCTGTGCAATTAATTGTTGTTTTACACTCTTCGTTCGAATGTTTTAATACTTTTAAAATTATCATTTTGCTAAGCTTATCTGTGATATACATACATACATACATATATTACAGCTGTAAAATCTGTTTACATATTTTGTAATTTGATAATAACTTTTTGGTGGCGCCATCTATCTTTGAATAATAAGTTACTTCCCAGCAAACATTTCATTTCATTTTATTACTCACTATGGATTATTTGAATATTAATTGCAATGTTACAAATAGTGATACAATGGTATCATATTGGTTATGTTTGGGTAACTATCATCTAAAATGTACTGCACTTAAGGGTCGTGATGCGGATGCGCTTGCAGACCGGGGAAAATCTCTCCATTGGACTTGCTCTCGTTGTAAGCAAATCAACATTAATTTTTATAATTTTTTCAAAAGCTATAGATCTGAATTTGAGCAACTCAGTAAAGAATTTGCTGCTACTCAAGCTAAGCTGGCAAAGTTTGGTGAGCTATATATAAACTTTCCTAACTTGGACCAATTTTCCAATGCTGTTGATCATGCTTCTGCAAAAATAAACAATACAACAACAAGTAAATTACTTGCAAGGCCTTCAAGTAGAAGTGATTCGTATGTGCCTAATAATGTGAAGTCAACTACTGTCAACGAGACTGATTCTGCTTGTTCTATCTCTGCGGCCTCCAAACCTCGGAGTGTAAATTTACTGTCAGTGGAATCCTATAATAGCGATACATTACCTTCGCCAACTCTTAATTTGGCTAGTTGTGTTGCAGGGGATGATAAATTAGTTCATAAGCCGTTAAAAGCTGTTCCGCCAAAAAGAACAATTTTTGTTTCACGTTTAGCAAGTGATACTTCTACTGATGATGTTGATCATTATATTGCATCTAAATGCGTCAAAGATGCTGGCGTTTTTGTACAGAAGTTTACATTTTCTAACCCAAGATCTATTTCGTCATTTAAAATTACTGTGTCTGTTAATCATTTTCAACAAATTATGGATCCCGTATTCTGGCCTGAAAATACGTTAGTTCGTGAGTATACTTACAGAGAAAGAATAGGACTAATAGAGTGGGTGTCCTTCCTCGAAGTGTACCGAATGTTCCAAAAAACTAAATGTTAATACGGCTGAGTCAATATCTTTAATTTACCAAAATGTTCGTGGGCTAAGAGCAAAACTATCAAACTTATACTTAGAAAGCTTTAGCAGTAATTATCATATATTAGTGCTTACTGAGACATGGCTTAATGATTCATACTTAAATACTGAATTTCTCTGCAATAGATACAACATTTTTCGTCGTGCTCGTTTGTCTAATGGGGGTGGTGTTTTCTTTGCTGTCTCCAATAGCTGGACATCGGAAGTGTTAGACACTAGCTCAATCTTCATCGAATTTATAGCTGTAATTATTAAACTGAAATATAAACGAATATTCGTAACCTGTTCTTAAATTCCTCCATCATCGCCGCAGTCTGGTTACTTCTACAGAATGGTTAAGCTATAAAAACAGTGTCCAGTTTTCTTAATGAAAATGATTCTTTAATTGTATTGGGAGACTTTAATATGCCATCAATATCTTGGAACTATTTTGCAGATAATAGATACTTTGTCCAGACTACAAGTAATGAAACTGTAAAAGATTTTTTAAATATTTTATATGATGTAAGCCTTTTCAAAATTAATGGAATTCAAAAATTTTACTCTAAAATCCTGGACCTAATTTTTGTGAATGATAAAGATGAGTACTTTGTCAAACGATCGGACCCTATCACTGTTCCTGAAGATCGATATCATCCTGCAATTGAGCTAATTATTTCTACTCCAAGTGATAATATTTTGCCATCATCTGTCAATAACGAAAAGACTTTTTCCTTCAAACAAGCTAACTATTATCTGTTAAATGAGCTCATTAAAAACACAAACTGGAGCAATAGTTTGTCATTTTCTCCGAATTCAGCTGTCTCTATGCATAATATTTCTGATATTTTTTATGATACAATGTTTACTTTTATGGATTTATGTGTCCCAAAACATATTCTTAAACCTTTAACTGGTCCTCCTTGGAACAATAAACAACTTTCTCAAGCTAAAAATAAAAAGAACAAATGGTATACGAAATATAAGCGTCCTGGATATTCTGTGGAATATATGCGATATTCGCTGAGCCTTGCAGAGTATACTAAAATAAATAAACAATGTTACACTAATTTTTTAATTAAAACTAAAAATAATATAAAACGTGATCCTAAATCATTTTATAAATTTATTAGTTCGAAGAAAAAATCAATTGGTTTTCCTGCAACGATGTCATTTCAACAGAGGGAGTCTTACGATAATGTAACAAAATGCAACATGTTTGCTGACTTTTTTAAAACTACCTACTCCAATGCCACCTATGATGATACAACAGATTATCCTTATCCTCTAACTGAAGGTCCAAATATATCATTACCACTTTTGGATATTTCTACAGTTTCTTGTCAATTAACCTTCCTATACCCGCGCTAATTTTTGTAACACAAATACCCGCGCGGTCTCACAGACCGAAAGTTTGAAGCCCTATTTTATAACTTTTTGAAACAAAACTTAAACAGACGAATTTTGTTTTAGGAACTTCACTATATGTTCAACATGTTCAACACATAAGTTCCAAGATGTGTTAGTTTTTAGCCTCATTATAAAATTAAGGACATGCCACAACAGCATGTAAAAACAGCATTCAAAATCGCTGGTGTTTTTTTTTTCTTATGTATTAAAAATAGATCTAGTGTGTCCATCCTTTCCAAGGTAAAATTCTCTGGAGTTTTGACGATCTTCTACCTTATCCAACTCTTCGTCATATCCTTCTTCGTTACCTTCCTGCTCAGAATCATAAGTTTCTTCTTCTACTCCAGCAAAATCTTCCTCCTCGCTGTCATTTTCATCCTCATACTCAGAATGCGAAATATCTTCCTCCAAAAGTAATCTGATTTGTTCTTGATTCATTCTGATGCAAAAAAAAAAGTCATAAAACAATCAAATTCACAAAAATAAAATAAAATAATAAAAACAAATTATTGAATACCTTTACAAAAAGTACCACTTATACCCGCGTCGGTCTCACAGACGGAATGTTAATGAATACACCAACACGTAGGTCTCGTACAAACACGTATTATGCACTAAAATAAACCTACTAAAAAATCCGGCAACTAACGAAAAACTTAACTTTCTAGCTTTCCTGAAAAAAAAAATATTTATAAAAAAGTGTTTCGTCGGTCTCACAGACCAACGCACGTGTATAGGAAGGTAAACAAAGCTTAAATTTTCATATTGTTTTGGACCGGACAAAATCCCCCGTAATATATTAAATAACTGTGCTGAAGCATTAGCCATCCCTTTAACAATTATATTCAACACATCAATTAAATATGGATTCCTACCTCAAATTTGGACAGAATCATTTATAGTTCTACTGTTTAAATCTGGTAAAAAAGCTGATGTTGAAAATTATAGAGGTATAGCAAAGTTATGCACTATAGCTAAAGTTTTAGAAAAACTAATTACGGAGCATTTATATTACCAAATCTCATATATAATTTCTCCTTCTCAACACGGTTTTCAAAAGGGAAGCTCTTCTTCTACAAACTTGCTCCACTTTACCACCATAATTAATCGTGGATTTTTTCATAGAAATCAAACAGATGTCGTATATACAGACTTCAGCAAGGCCTTTGATAAAGTAAATCATTTACTACTTTTGAAGAAACTATGTTTGTTGGGGCTTACAGAACTTGCTATCAAGTGGATTCAATAATATTTATAAAACAGGACACAAACTGTTTGTTTCATTAACATATTATCAAAAAGTATACAGGTTACTTTAGGTGTACCACCTTGTCCCACTGCTCTTCTCTCTGTACCTTAATGATCTGCCGCAAATTATAAAATTTTCTAATATCTTAATTTACGCGAATGATGTAAAGATTTTCATAACCCATAACCAGCTTTTGAATCAACAGCGGCTTCAAATGGACTTGGATTCATGTTATGAATGGTGCAATGTAAATTTAATGGAGTTAAATTTAAAGAAATGCAAACTAATGCTATTTTCTAGAAATAATTCAACTGTTATAAATTATTTCTTAGGTAGTTATCAAGTAGATAATGTGACTAATTTTATTGATCTGGGCGTTTTATTTGATGCGAAATTGAATTTTTCCGCACATAACAAGTGCAATTAATAAAGCTCGAGCTACACTTGGCTATTTAAAACGCTGGGCAAAAGAGTTTAACGATCCATACATAACTAAAACGTACGCCCAATTTTGGAATATGGCTCGATAATATGGGATCCTATCTATCAAATTCATTCAAATGCGATTGAGTCAGTTCAAAAGCAGTTTCTGTTGTTTTGTCTGCGTGGACTACGTTTTAACCCTCTCAACTTACCATCATACTCAGCTAGACTTGTTCTTATCAAGCTGCTCACTCTAAAGAGCCGTAGAACTATGCTGAGCGTGTCATTTATTACGAATGTTATTAGAGGAGACTTATGCTGTGGATTTTTAATAAATGAAATTTCTTTTAATATACCCCAGCGACCATCACGTTACTTTATACCACTATCTGTCACATTTCTCAGAGCTTGCAATAATTTTAATCAATTTTATAGATTTATTGACTATTCTTCAATGTTATAAAAAATTTAATTATCATTTTTCTAAACAAATAGCATGTTAATGTATGTGTATAATTGTGTCTCAACTCTTTGTTAAATTTAATAATGTTGTATTAGCATCATTATATTTTATTTTCTTTTAATATGTCTGTAAGGATAATCTCCATGGACAAATAAACAAATAAATAAATAAAATTAAAGGAAATGTTACCTAAAAATATAGATATAGTGACCAGGAGTATGGTGCAGAATATAATGAATGCAAATGAAGATAGAAGCAAGTCTCGAGACAAGGATACATAAAGAATTTATGACACAGAGCCTGATCAACTGTACATGTGCAATAGTATTTCTTTTTCTGATATCAAAGGTATACCTAGATTGAAATTTGAAATTATAAAGAGAAAAAAATTTGAAGCGCGCCAAAGTTTGCCAAAGGTTATAATTAATGATAAAAGAACCGTTACTGTAATAACACAGTGCAGCGATAATGCATATTTAAACTTAGGTGAAATCTTGCAGAAGCTCACAATAGTGTTACCTGATAGTAACATGGACAAAATTTCGTTAGCAAAAGACGATTTGATATTTGAATATATAAATGAAAAAGAGCTCATTAAAACATATAATAGCATGCAAAAGGAATGGAAAGGTTGAACAACACATACCCAAATTTTATTATAAAGGTGCAAGATAAAGGAGAACAGATGAAAATTATAAAAGAATACCATGGTTCACCACAAGGAGATCACGCAGGAGTAAAAAAAACAATTATTAGAATAAATCAAAAGTATACATATATGGAAACACATGAATAAAATGATAAAGGAATATATTAATTATTATTCAGGTAGATACAGTATGCCCATTGCGCATTTCCAATTAGATACATACTAACTGCACAATGTGAACTAACTAAATACATTGACACAATTCCAATTAAAACAAAAGAAGCAAACGTAATAGCCAAAGCGATAGTGGAAAAAATTATTCTTAGGTATGGCATTTTCAAAACATTAAAAACAGATAGAGGTACAGAATTTGTAAATGACTTGATGACCAGAATTTGTAAGTTACTCAAAATAAATCATTCGAAATCAACAGCATACCACCACGAAACTTTAGGATCTATAGAAAGAAACCATAGAGTACTAAACGAATACATGTTATCTTTTACTGACAACTATAACTAGGATGAATTTTGACCTTACTACGTCTTTGCTTACAACACTACACCACACACTACGACAGGTTACTCACCTTTCGAGTTAGTCTTTGGTAAATTAGCCACACTACCGAATGAGATACACGTAGAACAAACATTCTATAATATTGACGATTACTTGACAGAACTTTAAAAAATTGCAACACGCCCATCTAACAGCCAGCAAAATGCTTGTGAAAAACAAAACAACACAGAAAGCAAGAATAGACAAATATTGTTATGATAACAACTTTAGCGTAGGAGATCTAGTATTACTAAAAGTAGGTAATAGAAGGAAGAACGAGAGTCCATATATAGGACCATATACCATAAGAGAAACCCGAAATGTAAATAGTGTAACAAAATTAAATGAAAAAAAAAACAAGAATTTCATAATAATAGATTAAAATTTTTTTAAACATACCATTTCAAATTAACTTATCATAACATTAACATTGTTCTACAAAATTTTTCTCTCTTATAAGTAACAAAAGAATTTTTTTTCTAAAAGGGAAAGGTGTAAAGTACGCACACTTAGTCACCAAAAATATAACATAAAGCAAACACAAACAAAATAAAGGAAATACAAGCACAAAAAAAAAAGACAAAAAAAATTAAATAAATAAATTAGACCAACGAACTTTTTTAAACTTTAGCAACTATGAAAAAACTGCATAATAGTAAATTTAAAGTATGTTAACAAAAATTAAGAAAAAAACTGCATACTTGTAACAGTAAATTTAAAGTATGTTAACAAAATTGTATAAATAGAAAAGTAAATTGCAAATAAAGATAGAATCATACTGGTAATTGTAGAAAGCTTGTGACTCTCAGGTTCAGGCACCTAGTAAATCACTTGTAGCAGCCTACTAACTAGCTCAGAACAAACTTGAGTTATAAATAAACCAAAGTGCTATAGGGCAAAACTTTAACACATTACACCAGTCATTACACAGTAAAGCAACAGAAGTATCATGTAATGTTCAACAGTTTAATGTTTCTTTTTATTCACAAAATTTCATTTCAAAAAACATCAATACACCGTTAGATCACTTTGTCTTGTTGTCGCTAATAGCACAAAATTTTTAGAAAAGGCGATCAATGGGTAATATAATAGAAGTTAGGGCTCAACTCGGAGGTACTCGGAACCAAAAAAAAAAAAAATATTAAATATGCATAATTATTGTTATCCCCAACCTCATATTTTTCAATGCGAAAACTTTGGGATTTAACATTTTTTAATTTTTCTATATAACGCTATGGCCAGTCGAATATACTTATGTATGTATATAACGTAACGTACGTGGGAGAGTGCACGTAGGCGGCTGCGCTTCAATATGGATTGCGTTCTTTATTTTAATTCATATTTTGATGTAAAACATGATTTTTAAAAAAAAGTAGGATTCCAACCAATGACACAACGTTTTACACTAAGTAAAGATCTTGCGACCAAAAAAAATCATGCAGCTTACTTGGTATAGTAACGAAAATTTTGGTTTATGCATTTCCCACCACCTTAACACGTCAAATCCATCATGAAGAACCTCATAAATGGTTTCATATGCACTTAACTCACTTTGAACTTTGTCACATATGTATGTAAATTCATTTGTTGCGAAGATTGCACGAAACCAAAAAAACTGTTCATTTTCTGATAATAAAAAAACAGTTGATTCATTGTTGCATGGAGCATAATCCTTTGCAAACATTTCCATAAAATCTTTATAATCATTTCTAATTTCATATTTTTCATTGCTAGAAAATTGAAGCATTTTGTGTGTTGGAGGAAACAAAAAACTGCTATCTTGTGAAATATTGTTAAATTCTTAATAACAACCTATTTGAGAAAAATTTTAAAATTGTTGATGCATTCATGATCTTTATTATTTACTTCCACACTCGCTTTAAAATATGAACATTGTCGTGCTGAAAACTTTTAGTGGGACGCGGCTGTTTATCGTTGAAAATACAAGCGAGTGATATCGGTCGACATCGTGGGTCAGGCTGTTAGATTCAAACCTAACAATATTTTCATACAAAACTGTCATTTATATTTACTAAATCTAATAATATTAATATTATTAAATCAAATTTACTTACATTTATTTTGTAGTTTCTACAGGTATGCAAAATTCCGTATGGACAGGAGAATTGTAAATAGCAGAATATACATACATAAAAGCAAAACTGATTTCAAATACAATAACTTGAAAAATTCTTATTACGAACTTCGAACACATTCATATGTCCATGAGCACAAACGCATTAATTAATTAAAAATATTTAATAAAAATAATTAATAAAAAAACAGAGTTAATTTGTTTATGGTATGAACAAACTTCTGCTTACTGAGGTCGGAGTTAAATAAAACACGTGTTCAGAAAGCTAATTGTGTTCGAACATAAACATTTTATGATGAACACATCAGAATGCTTATGTAAAAGGTCGATCATGCACGACTTTAGTTAATATTACAAAGTAGACTAATATAACGGACAATGAGTGTTTGTTCAACATTAGTAGTGATCAATCAGAAATTGGAAATTTCGTTCTATCCAAAAATAGTTTCAACATGTAAAAATAGAATTAAAAGGAATTATTCACGAGCTATTGTTTCCTTCATACAAGTTCCGTGCTATCAATTAAGTAAATATGTGGAGAAAATACTAAAGAACATTATATCCCCAAAATATAATGTAAAAAATGCCCTAAATTTAAAGGAACAATTAAAAAACATACAACTAGACAATAATGACTGCTTAGTATCATTCGACGTCGTATCACTCTTTACCAACATTCCCATTAATACAGGTATTTAAGAACATTTTTTTTTTTTTTGATAATTTTATTATATATTGAATCTTCAATAATAAATTGAAACATCAATAAGTTATTCAAATATTAATCTAAATATGTTAAATATATGTTTAGCCAATGCTAAACAAAATTTTTAATTTCGACGGTTGATTTTTGTAGATTTACATCTCTCGTGTACGGCTGAGAGTAAGAGTATCCCTCCTTCTCAACCTGGTATGGACTCTATATTTTAGAATATTGCGCGCAAGTGGATTTGGGTGCAACTCAAGTTTTTGTATGTATTTTTTCGCGTATTTTGCAAATACTGTCTTCACCAACGGAACATCAAGATCTTTGTGAATTCACTAATTTCGGATATACTACGTTCGATGTTGAGGCAGTGCCCCATAACTGGATTCCATAGGACCATATTGGTTTCAGGATCGCGTTGTATAAAAGAAGTTTACAGTCTAGGCTTAGTAAAGAGTTCCTTCCAATAAGCCAATTCATTTGGGCTGCTTTTAATTTGATTTGTGTAAACTTCGCGTCTATGTGCGATTTCCATGTTAAGCGGCGATCAAGGTGAAAGCCTAGGTATTTGACTACAGTGTGTTGGGGTATAGTCTCGGTGTTTATTTGTATAGGCGGGCATGTTTCTCTGCGCAACGTAAAAGTGACGTGTACACATTTCTGCTAGTTGACTTTTATCAAAGAGTATGAAAACATATAGAGTGTGCATGTCATACAAACAAAAATTTCTTATGGCGGGTGCCTTCATTAAAACCGTCAATGCTGGAAGCTGCGCTGCCAATTTTTTTCGTTTTCTTTATTCAAGCGCGAATACTCACAAAAATTTACTTTAAATCAGTCGAAGTTTGACTGTGATGAAAGTAAGACTACGTTCATTATTTACTGTTCCTTGCGTACATACATATTTTATTCTAGCTCTCGCATTGCTTGATTGCTCTCCCATTTTTTGTTTTGCTTTTGTTTTTTATTTTTTTTCTACGTACTTGTTTTTTTTTTTGAGCTGCTTATTAAAACTGCTTGTTTCTTGGAAGAAAATATCTATTTGATTTAAAATATTGATAGTAAGGTTGCAATGAGTTCAAGTGGCAAGATTATAAAAAAAAAGAATTTATTGAAATCAGGCATAAAATGTTCTGTAACAATTTGCAGAGCTTCTAAAAGAAGTTGTCCAAACTTGAAATTTTTTAAATTTCCTGCAGCGGATATGATCCTTGGTCAAATTTGGCGAGAAAAATGTCAAATTAACTCAGAATCATATGAAAAACGTCTTTTTATTTGTGAGAGGTACTTTTCAAGCGCCTATATAGGTAAAAAGCGTTTGAAACGGGAAGCAATTCCGACTCTTAATTTAAAAAGCAATGAGGATGCTGAAGAAGACTTTATTATCCCTCCCTCTCCCAAAAAGCCATGTTTGCTCGAATTCACGTGTTCTAATTGCGAAAAGCAAGTTAATGCATGTAATTTCTATAAAAAAAAATATAATAATTTGCAAAAAAAATATAATCGCCTTAGAAATTTATTTAAAACAGAAAAACGCACTAAAAATCGCGTTTTTTCGAGTCGTCCCAATGAAAAATCTATCAAAAATTCTATAGACGCTCTGCCTCATGTAGAGCCAAGCACAAAATTATTTTGTAAGCTACTTTTGAGCCATAGGCCAAAGCAGTACCCAGAAGAGATAAAAAATCTGGCTCTTAATATATATTTCATATCGCCCAGCACGTATTCTTTTCTAAGAAATAAATTGGAAATAAATTTACCACATCAAACAACACTAAATAGGTGGGCTCCTATAAAAAATTTGCAACCCGGAATTAAAAATAGCGCACTAGAAGTTCTAAAAAAAAAGGTTTCCGAATTACAAGCTGAAGATGCTAATAACATGGTGTTTTTGATGGACGAAATGACAATTCGAAAGGATTTAAAATACAATTCGCAATTAGATGTTATAGATGGGTTTCAAGATGATGGTTGGGAAAGAGCTAATAATATTGGGGGTCAAGTTTGTGTATTTTTATTAAAAGGTTTGTTTTCAAACTGGTCAATGATATTAAATTATTTTGTATCCAAAAATGGTTTATGTGCTGAAAAATTATTAAAAATTATAAAAGAAAATTTAAAAAATTTGGCTACTTTCGGAATAAGGGTACGTGCTGTAGTATGCGATCAGGGTTCGTCGAATCGGAAATGTTTTTCTTTGCTCGGAGTGTCAATTGAGAATCCATATTTTACATTTGACAACTATAAAGTATATTGTATGTACGACTTCCCTCATTTAGTCAAGTCATTAAGAAATGGTTGGCTGCAGTCAGACTTGGAAACTCCTGACGGTAAAGCAAGTTTCAAAATTGTAAAAGAGTTGTGGGAAAAGAAACAGAGTGCTAGAACGAAAATGTGCTTGAAACTCACTAGACAACATATTTTCCCTAACTCTTTTGAAAAAATGAGAGTTAAGTTTGCTGTTCAGGTGTTCAGTCGGACAGTGCAAGCTGCCATTAAAACTGTAAATGACACCGTTGGATTCGAAACATGTCCTAAAAACGTTGCGATATCTACAGCCAATTTTATAGATAAAGTAGATAAAATATTCGATTCTATGAATAGTGGATCCTTGTATTCGGCAAACAAATATCGTTGTGCTATTCGACAAGGGAACGATTCACACGAATTCATCAAATATTTTTTGAATTATTTAAATAATGTCAAGTTTAGCGACGCAGGCAAAAAAGTGTATTTTTTGGACGGCATGAAGCTCTCTTTGGAAGCCGTACTTTTGTTGGTCAATGATGTTTTAAGTAACAGTTCAGAAAAATTTTACATTATGACAAAAAGTTTAAATCAGGATAAACTAGAAAATACATTTGCTGTTCTGCGACAGAAAGGTGGCAACAATAATAACCCGTCTGTAGCGGAGGTAAACAATTTGTTAGCCAGAATAATGACTACAAAAATTATCCAGGCAAGTTCCTCCAGTAACTGCGACCAAGATACAGAAATAGAAGAACTTATTTTCGAACAAAAAGAAACACCAATAACGGAGGAATCATCGGTCAGCACTGTTCCTATTGATTTTGAGGAGGAAATTTATTCAGACTTATTTTTGGAAGATGTCTTCGAAAACAGTTCAAAAATTAATCTGGAATTAGTTTCAATGCGATACTTTGCTGGTTATGTTGTTTTTAAAACCATCCCAAAGTTAAATTGCGAAAAATGTATGCAGGAATTGAGAAAGGAAGATGAAGTTTTGACCTGTCCAAGTGAAGTCTTTATCTTCCATAAAAACTACAAAACAATATCTGATTTCGGAAACCTTCTTGCTCCATCTGATGCTTTCCTGGAGGTCAGCAAGAAGCACATAATAATTTTTCACAACATTTTCCAAACAAAACCCCACATAAGCGGTATAAAAGCCTACATTTTGACATGCTGCAAAGAAGCAACACCTGAGTGGTTTACCGACGATTGTCAACAGCATCGGGAACAAATTTTAAATTTTATGACAACAGTTTTGCTGCGAAAACACTGCTCTTGGGCTATTTCAAAGGGTGGATCTGGCAAGAGAAAGTTGAAAATACTTAAATAATAATATTTATCAATTTAATTTTTATTACTTTATAAAACGTGAACATATTTTAATTTTTTTTTATTATTATACTTTTTCTGAAATAAATACAATCACAATATAAACTTATTAACATGTTATTTTGGTTTTTGTTATTCCCTCTTTTTTTGCAGGCTGTCATTGTTGGAATTTAGTTTTTTTCTTTTTTGAGTTCTTGCTTATTTAGTTTTTGTTTTGTTCTCGTCGCTCATTTCCTCTCATATGCAACGTTGCCGAAAACAACAACAAAAAAATTACTAAAAAACAACAAACACAATAAAACAGTCATAAGCACAAACACGAAAAAAATTTACAAGCAGAGCACAAAATCGTTCGTATTTTAGCTGTGCGTGTCCCCTTCACATGCTTCCTCCCCGCATCAATAAACACGAAAAGAAAAATTAAATATTTTAGCCTATCATGCACACTCTATATGTTTTCATACTCTTTGCTTTTATACGCCATTGTTTTAGCCATTTTTCTAATTTTGATATGTATCCTTGTAAGATGCGGGAAGCTTCTACAGGATTTTCATGAACGCTTAGAAAAGCTGTATCATCAGCAAATGTATATATATATATGAATGTTTCTGCTTAACGGTAAGTCAGATGCATATATTAAGTACAGCAAGGGACCGAAGATGCTGCCTTGGGGAACTCCGGCTTCGATCGGCTGCGGAGGGCTTAAAAAGTTGCCTTCTCGAACTTTACATTTGAGTTCCTTTAAATAGTTTTTTAAAAGCCTGACGATGTTTGCGGGAAGATTTTGCGTTAATTTGTGTATTAGACATTCGTGCCATACTTTATCGAAGTCTTCAGAATCATTTATAAAGAGCGCAGAGCAATATTTCTTTTTTTCAAAAGTGTCTCTAACAATATTCACGAGCCTGTGAGTTTGTTCGATAGGGTTATGTTCCCTGCGAAAACCGAATTGATGATCTGGAATGCATCCATTTTAGTCACTATAGGCATCAGCTTGCTCATGTACAGCTTTTCAAACAGTTTTGAAATGTTAACCAATAAACTCATAGGCCGGTAGGATTCAACCTTTGTATGGTCCTTGCCAGGCTTTGGTATCATAGTAGCGACACCTTCCATTCTTTTGGATAGTGTTCTAGGCGTAGAATACTGTTAAAAATGAATAGTATTATTCTTTTTGCAATGAAAGGTAGCTCTTGAAGAATTTCCTTGCTTATTTTGTCGACACCTGGGGCTTTTTGGTGTTAAGACTAGTAGTGGCCTTTTCAATCTCCACAATGTTAAATCTCAGCGGTATTTCTGGCAAAGATACGACTGGTGGAAGTTCAACAATATCAGCAGAAATATTTGGAGTAAATATTTTTTCCAAGTTTTTAACAAAAAGAGCACATTTTCAGTTCTTGCCCAGTCACCATTCGCAACTTGCCAGGGATTTTTGCATATCACTGGCGTTTTAAGTCCTTTGGCTGCATGCCACAGTGAATAATCTGTTTGTGGTGTTGCATCAATTTCATGAAGATAATAGTATTTTAATATAATATTTTGTTACGAAAGGTGAAGTAAAGTATGGGGTAGATTTGTTTTAATTTTTTTTCTTCTTGATTACAAATCGGGCTTATATATTAATTTTCACTTTATCAGCATAGAGGGAGAGTTTTGTTTGTACATGTGGCGAATTCCATTTAAGGTCATATATAAATCATCAATTAATTTTTATTTTTTTTATTTAATCTAATTATTCTTTATGAACGTATCATCATGTCTTTATACTAACTAAAATTTTAAATCTTTTGTGACAATAAACATATAAAACTAAGAGGGAGCACAACACAACCACACTCATCGACGAGCACAGCCGGATTACTAGGTAGTCAGTTTCCAAGGAAATTCAACATAGTTTAACAATTCGTTACAGAGATTTTTGGCGCCCAACGTGGGGCCTCATTTATCGTTATTTTCAGAATTTTACTTGTGCAATTTTATCTTGATTATGAGGTCCTGTAATAAAATAGCATACCACACACTGTTGGCCACATACAGTCCTTTGAATCACATGTGGAAAGTACTAATAATCAACACAAACTCATAGTCCGTTATCATCAAAGTATTCTACTTTGTATTCTAACGGTTTTGTTATTTTTACTCTATATTAGGGAAATTCACATATTACTGTGACCCTTGTTATTAGGGTATTTATAGCTCGTGCTAAATAGTTGATATTCTTCTCAATTAGTATCCACTTTACGAAAATTGTAAAGATGGACAATTGAACGCTGATGAGAGGTGTAGCGGCCTTGAAATCAGTACTGATACGTTCTGCTAAAAACTGATTGGATATAAATAATAATATTTTCCAACATAAAAAACTCTTAGTAATTTTGAATTTTCATTAATTCAATAAAACTGAACTTGAGCCTGATAATATTACATTTCATATATACATCAATATAAGTTCAAATAATAATTACGTTTATTCGTAATAATAATATTATAAAAATATTTTTTTTATGTTTTGGTTTTTCATGGTTGTGTGGATATAGAGTTGTTGGTATTATTTCGACAACTCTCCTGCATCAGATTTTTCAAAGCCTTATATTTTTTTTTTCTTTTTTCTTTCTTTAATATATATTTGTTTTGGATTATTATTCTTTTGGTGGTTGCCGGAAGATTCCAGCAAATATATATTATTCTGTCGATAGTAATTTTTTTTGTTTTGTTTTATTTATCTCACCCCTACTTAAAATCTTCACCGATTAGTTTCAATTATTTAATCATTGTCATATCCAATTTTTCTTTTCTAGTTAGTCTACTGGAAATACATACGTACCTACATATATTAAATATTTAATTTTATTCTTACCGTTTTATAATGCCGTTAGTTCGTAGTGTAGAAAATATTCCAGCTCAGTTGGAGCAGGAGGCAGCTAATTTTTCTTCAAATATACATATATCTAGGAGCTTGTGGTGATGTAGGAATTGCTACAAATCCGATAGGTAGACCTAAGACTCGATTACAGTCTAGGCGAGAAGTTACCCAACAAATTAGTGTTGATGAAAATCATGTTCGTTATATTGTGCTGGAATCACTGAGTGAATTTAGGGAAGAAATTATAACTTTGATGTCTGATGGATTTAGAAATTTAACTTTGGCGAACCAAGAACCAGCATTGCCTGTCAGAGAAAATGATCGTATGGAAATAATAAATGTGGATCCAGAAGAAAGAGATGATAGAAATATAGCTTCAAGGAACGAGTTAGGAAATCGAGGTGCACGATGTGCGGATAAAGATTTCGATCGGAATTCAGAAAGAATTCTTAGTTTAATAAGAAACTGGCGTATTCGTTTTAATGGCGATTCAGCGGATTTTACTGTAGATGAGTTCATCTATAGAGTAAACACTCTAACAACTGCAAATCTAAAAGGAGATTTTTAATTGTTTTGTGAGCATGTCCACATTTTGTTTGAGGGAAGAGCTTTAGGATGTTTTTGGCGATTTCATAGAAGTTCTGGTGAAATAGATTGGGATGAATTGTGCGATGCTATTAAAAATCAATATAAAGATTACAATACGGACTTTGATATAAAGGATGATATTTTACGAAGAAAACAACGTCAAAATGACGTACTGTGTTTTGCTACGGTTGTGGAGCTGAAAATATTTATAAGCCACAATGCCAAATATGCAATCAGAGTCGGGGAAACTTCACGGCGGATGTTCGTACAAAGAGAAACGGACATCCGAAACAAAATTAGAAAATCATAACAACTTGGAAACACCACCCTCAACTTTCATAGTGAACAGACGCGTTTTTATAATCGTCGCAACTGAATATAAAAAAAAAAATTAAATAAAAAAATATTTTCAAGTCACAAAATATATAAAAAAAAACAAAACATTTATTGAACAGTTATTTTACTGGTTTTATTTTATTTTTTGCTTGTGTGCAATATACATAAATATTTGCATACACAAACTAATATAAGTGAAAATAAAAAAGAGAACTCTGATGAGTTCATCTTCTGAAAAAAACAACAATAATCCTACAAGCAGTAGGAAAGTGCAATATATAACTTTAGTTGCTGATGACGACAGTAAAAAAAATGAATTTAACAAAAACCTGAATTTAACAGTAAACACAAATACTCGTGCGCGATCATTATCTCTGAACATGTTAAATAGTGATCAAGAAGCAACAACAATTGCACCCATCAGCAAACTTGTCAGCTTAGCTGTACAAACAAACAAACAAACAATAAGTAACAAGGTGACCATCGTGCACAAAATGGTAGATGCGGTGAGTACAATAAATGATAATAAAATTCAAACAGGAATGGACAGATACATAACCGTGTTAAAAAGGGGAAGAAGTCCAAAATCAGCTCAAATTGCTTCAACATCGAAAGTTCCCAGAGATGGAAAAAACAATATAATAAATTCCGAAAATCGTTTCGCGATGTTATCTGAACAAGGCGATGAAGGCACAACTACAACAAGTTCGAGTAAGCCCCCACCCATATATTTAAGAGAGCAGAATTCCAGTTTGCTGGTTAAAAGTCTTATCTCATTAATTGGAGAAAATGAGTTTTATGTAACTCCAATTAAGCGCGGAAACATCAATGAGACAAAAATTCAGGTAGCTCATGAAAATAATTACCGAAAAATTGTTTCAGATTTAGAATCTAAAAATAAAAACTTCTACACGTACCAATTAAAGAGTGCTAAAGGTCTAACAGTCGTAATAAAAGGTATAGACTCTAGCGTGGATCCGGAAGAGGTCAAGTCTGGCCTTGAAAATAGTGGCTACAAGGTGAAAAATGTCTCAAAAATTAAAAATAGAGAAAAAATCCCCCAACCAATATTTAGAGTCGAGTTACAGCCAGATGGCATAAAAATAAAAAAGAATGAAGCGCATCCAATATATGACTTAAAGTACTTGTTGCATCGAAGAGTTACTGTTGAGCTTCCACATAAAAGAGCTGGGCCTGTTCAATGCCTGAACTGCCAAGAATTTGGGCACACGAAGACTTATTGCAAGTTGCCTACAGTCTGCGTTGTATGTGGTGAGTTACACAGTACTGCTAACTGTGATAAAATAAAAGGTGATACCAAGGCGAAAAAATGTGGCAATTGCGGCGGAAATCACACTGCCAACTATAGAGGCTGCCCCCTTTACTCGTTTTTTAAGAATTCATTAACCAAAAAAACCAATGCTACTCCCGCTCAGCCTAAAACCCCTATTAACTATCCACAGTTACCTCAACCGTCCACCAGCCAAAATCAATTTTCAAACATTTTCAAGTCTAACGCGACTAGTGCTCAACAACAATCTAACAACAAATTTTCATACGCTAGTATTTTAAAAAGCAATCAGAGTACGGCGCAAAAAACCGTAAATGTAAATGAAGATTCGGGGTATAATTTTAGTCGTATTGAAGCCTCAATTGAGAGCTTAATACAAACTGTAAACACATTTACTCTCAACATGTCCTGTATGATGCAGGAAATGTTGAAAATGCAGTCTACCTTGTTGCAGGCTGTACTAAGCAAACCATCAACTTAAAAATCTGTTTTTGGAACGCAAACGGCATCTGCCAACATAAAAACGAAATAGAATATTTTCTTCAGGATAAACAAATCGATGTTATGCTTATCTCAGAAACTCATTTGACATCTCGAAGCTGTTTCAGAATTAGTGGATATAATTTTTACGACACCAAGGATCCCCGTGGCAGAGCTTGTGGTGGTTCGGGAATCCTAATAAAAACGCGAATAAAACACCACCTGTTGAATGATTTTTGTGAAGATTATCTTCAAGCAACGAACATCTGCATCGAAACTTACTATCAAAAACTTGTAATATCATCTGTCTATTCGCCCCCCAGATTCTCAATTACCGAGAGTCAATATACGGCTTTTTATAAATCACTGGGCCTCCGTTTTCTAGCAGCTGGCGACTACAATGCTAAACACACATTTTGGGGTTCACGTTTAATTACACCTAAGGGACGAATTTTATTCGACACAATATCTAAAATGGGTTTGAATGTAGTTTCAAGTGGACAGCCAACATATTGGCCAACAGATCGACAAAAAATTCCTGATGTTATCGACTTTGGAATTGTGAAAGGCGTGCCCAGCGAGATGGTTGAAGTTGAAGCATCTTTGGACTTATCTTCAGACCACTCGCCTACTATTGTCACTATTTACTCACACACAACATGTGATTTAGCGACGACATCTGCACGCATTAACTGGCTGAAATACAGAAAATATCTGAGTGCTCATTGCTCGGAAAAAATGCCGCTGAGAACACCTTCAGACATAGACGATTCTCTCAGGTTGTTTGAAGCGCATGTTAAACAAGCTGCTTCAAATGAAATAAACCAACCAGTGAGATTTAACAATATTTTTTCTGTAGATATAGAAAGGCTATTGACTGAAAAACGGAGAGCTCGACGAGATTGGCAGCGCTACAGATCGCCCCAGCTAAAATTAAGGCTTAAGGAGTGTACCAAGCAGCTTAGGAAAGTTTTGCAAACTCAAAAAACAGCTTCCCTTCAAAAATTCCTTCAAGAGCTAGATGCAACACCACAAACAGATTATTCACTGTGGCGTGCAGCCAGAGGACTAAAAAGGCCGGTGATATGCAAACCCCCATTACGAGCCCCAAATGGTGACTGGGCAAAAACTGATGATGAAAAAGGTGCACTTTTTGTTAAACACTTAGAAAAAGTTTTCACTCCGAATATTTCTGCTGATATTGTTGAACTGCCACCAGTCGTCCCTTTACCAGAAATACCGATGAGATTTAACATGACGGAGATTGAAAATACTATTACTAATCTTAACACCAGAAAAGCCCCAGGTGTCGACAAAATAAGCAACAAAATGCTTCAAGAATTGCCTTACACTGCAAAAAGAATAATACTATTCATTTTTAACAGTATTCTACGCCTAGAACACTATCCTAAAGAATGGAAGGTTTCGCTAATTACTATGATACCAAAGCCCGGCAAGGATCATACAAAGGTTGAATCCTATCGGCCTATTAGTTTACTGTCTAACATTTCAAAACTATTTGAAAAGCTGTGTATGAGCAAGCTGATGCCTATAGTGACTAGTAATGGATGTATTCCAGATCATCAATTCGGTTTTCGCAGTCAACATAGCACAATTGAACAAACTCACAGACTAGTGAATGTCGTTAGAGACACTTTTGAAAAAAAGAAATACTGCTCTGCGCTCTTTATTGATGTCTCACAAGCTTTCGATAAAGTATGGCACGAAGGTCTTTTCAATAAATTAACACAAAATCTACCAGCAAACATCGTAAAGCTTTTAAAAAGCTATTTGATGGAACGTAAATTTGTAGTTAGGGAAGGCAATTTTTTAAGCCCTCCGCAGTCGATTGAAGCCGGAGTCCCTCAAGGCAGTATCTTCGGACCCTTACTTTATTTAATATATGCCTCTGACTTACCGTTAAGCAGTAACATTCATACATCAACATTTGCGGATGATACAGCCTTTCTAAGCGTTCACGAAAATCCTGTAGAAGCTTCCCGCAACTTACAAGAATATATATCCAAACTGGAAAAATGGCTCAAACAATGGCGTATAAAAGTTAACGAGCAGAAATGTGCACACGTCACTTTTACGTTGCGCAGGCAAACATGCCCGCCTATAAAAATTAACACCGAGACTATACCACAACACACTGTAGTCAAATATCTAGGCGTTCATCTTGATCGTCGTTTAACATGGAAATCGCATATAGACGCAAAGTTGACTCAAATGAAATTAAAAGCAGCTCAAATGAATTGGCTTATTGGAAGAAATTCTATACTAAGCCTAGACTGTAAACTTCTATTATACAACGCGATCCTGAAACCAATATGGTTCTATGGAATCCAGTTATGGGGCACTGTCAAATGTCGAAAAAATTCAAAGGCGACAAAATAAAATTCTACGTACAATTACAGCAGCCCCCTGGTATGTCAGAAACCATCGAATTCATAAAGACCTAGACGTTCCGTTGGTGAAGACAGTATTTTCAAAACACGCGAAAAAATATATAAAAAAACTTGAGTTGCACCCAAATCCACTTGCGCGCAATATTCTTCATTATAGAGGCCACACCCGGCTGAAAAGAAGGGATACTCTTTTTCTCAGCCGTTCACGAGAAATGTAAAACAACAAAAATTAACCGTTGAAATTAAAAATTTTGTTTAGCATTGGCTAAACTTATATTTAATATTTTTTTAGATTTAAGATTTGAAAAACTTATTGATAATTCAATTTAAATAATTAAAGATTCAATAAATAATAAAATTATCACAAAAAAAAAAAAAAAAAAAAAAAAAAACTTGGAAACAAACAGAATAAATCAATCTGACTTTCATTTAGTTACAAAATCAAATACCATAAATAACAAATTTTCTGGTTCTTATTTACCTGATAGCATTAACAAATCTGATTTGAAACCAATTCATCCGTTACAGCGACCTTATCATATTCGTTTAGAAGAGTATAATCTTGTAAAGAATAGAATATATGATAAGCCTGATTTTCATAGGGATATACGAATATTTTAAGAGTAGGAAATAGTTAAGAAAATGTATCATATCATCAATGATAAGTAAAAGTAATGATAATCGACCTTACATTGTATTAAGTCTGGAAAATAAAAATCATTTTGCTCCACTAGATAGCGGTGCAAACATAAATGTCATAGGTGGGAACTTATGCAATGAAATCTGTAAATCTGGGATATATAAGCGTTATTTAGGTAATGTTTAAAGAGCTGACGGTCAGGGTCAGCAGGTGTTAGGAACAATTTGCTTGGAAATTAAATATAATGGGCAAACTAATATGACGAATTTTTTATTAATTCCATCAATTACACAAAACATAATTTGTGGAATGGATTTCTGGGAGAAATTTAAAATACAGATTATTTCTACAAATTCAGTATGTGGAATAAGTTCGGACGAGGATGTAGAAAAGATTCCATTAACTACAATTCAGCAACAACAACTGCAGAGAATCATTGACTCTTTTCCAAATTCAGAGCGTGATGGGCTAGGTTGTACAACTCTATTAGAACACCATATAGATACAGGTAACGCGATTCCTTTGAAACAGCGTTGTTACCCCATATCTCCTGCAAGGAAAAAGCTTGTATGTGACGAAATTGATCGTATGCTGAAAATTGGAGTCATAGACGAATGTCCGACATCTCCGTGGTCATCACCTGGAGTTCTTATAGTAAAACCAGGAAAGGTACGTTTTTGTGTGGACAGTCGCAAATTGAATTCTTTTATGACAAAAGACGCATACCCCATTCCAAATTTAGATGGACTAATTTCTAGGCTTCCTCCAATTTTTTTTATTTCTAAAGTTTATCTAAAGTATGCTTTTTGGCAGATTAAATTGGAAACCAAAGACTGCATTTACAATCCCTAATCGGCCTTTGTACCAATTTTCAAGAATGCCGTTTGGATTGTGCAATGCACCACAAACAATGTGTAGACAAATGGACAAGCTCATTCCGTACTAATTAAAGACGAACGTATTTGTTTACATAGACGACTTACTAATAATTTCAAAGGACTTTGACGAACATCTACGAGATTTACAGGAGGTTGCCACACAATTACGTAAAGCGAATTTAACTATTAATATTAAGAAGAGCAGTTTTAGCATACGGCGAGTACAGTATCTGGGATATAGAGAACAGTATAGGGATTAAGAGAAAGAGAATTTGCCGTGGTCGGACGTGTTTCTGTGAGCTCCGCAGTTTATACTTTTTATTGCAATATATTATAATTTATTTGCACAAAAACTCAAATAAAACTTCATTATTAATAATCTTATTACAAACTTTTCTTTCTATAAACATAAAATAAATAAACTCCACAATAAACAAATAAAAAAATAAAAAGCTATAAGAGAAATGCCAAGCAAAAATCTTACTTACATCAATAACCCAAAATCCAATAACATTAACATCAAAGAGATTAAATTTGCTTTCCTATTAATATGTACCTACTAAGAAAAATTTAAAGCCCAAGTAAACTGAAAATTAAAATTTTAAATAATAACAACAACATAAAACAAAAATTAAACAAATTATACTCTTAAAATCATTATATTAAACACAATAACAAAGATTAGTGTACTGATCACGCAATTGTTTTCGGCAAAGACAAAATTACATACAATACAAAATTTAAAATTGAACCTGAAACAAAAGAAACACTAAGTTCAACAATACTAATATTTAAAAAATATAAAACTGGTTTCTACTGCACTTCAACAAAAACAAAACATTACAAGCAATAAAAACATAAACAAACAATTTTATTCCAATAAAACGCTATTATTGAAGAAGGAGAATACATACATACGTACACAATTACAAATTAAAACTAAAACAAGTGCTGATACATTTTATTATTATTTATATCATTGTTAACATGATGAGTACGCGCCAAACTTCAAAGAGAACCATAGTTGATGCTGAGTTAAGTAAAATAGAAGCTCTCTGACAAATCGATCTCACATATATGGAAGTCGATGGATAATAAAATAACTAAACTAACTGAGAGCATTGATCTACAAGTGTCACAATTCGGCATTCTCTTAAGGGAGGGTGAATCCAGGCTAGCTGAAGATATAAAAGCAACTGTTAAAGAAGCAGAGGAGCGGCTATTAAATGAGATTGAAGTCAGATTTAATAAAATACGAATAGATCTTAATGATGTTACTAAAAGAGTAGCAAAACTTGAAGCATTAGCAGTTGAAACTGTAGGCGTTAAAAATGATATAGAAAAACTAAAAATACAATCCTCAAAACAATCTAATTCAATTATTGCAAGTGATCTACGCATTAATGGAGTTCCTTTTCAATCTAATGAAGATCTGCATATTTTATTTACCAATGTCTGCAATTTTCTTAAAATTCCTACACCGAAAGTCCAGTTATTCATCGCCTACAAAACAAGAATAATAAAAATAACCAATATTCTTCTGATGGTGTTATCATTGTAAGACTAATGACTCCATATGATAAAAATTCCGTCCTAAAAGCTTTAAATTTATTTAAAAAGGAGCGTAAATATTTAACTGTGAATCTAGTTGGGTTTCAAACAGACGGCATAAAGCAACGTAATTTTTACATTAATGAAAACCTAACAAATTGTAACTACAAAATTCTCAGAGAAGCAAATAAAATGAAGAAGAAAAAAATACTACAAGCTGCATATTCCTTTAGGGGACTAATATATGTGAAGCGTGTGAACACTGATGAACCTTTATGTATTGTAAGCCTTGATGAACTAAATAAACTTTTTCGCAAAGATGAATCTTTACCTACTAATTCCTCACACCTTAATAATGTATCCTCATAATTCTATGTTTCAGGTCAATTTGCTTTTTAACCTTTTTAACCTTCTAATATTAGCAATTTTTATAGCTTTTAAATGCATTGTTAATTCATTATATTTGTTATTACTAAATAACCATTTATTCGATATTCTTAATTTTAATTTTAAAATATGTTGCGTTGCGTTTAGATATAGATATTTTCTCAATATTAATTTAACATTTTATTTTGATGAGTAGTGAGAAATACGAAGAGAGTTCCAATTACGTAACGTGGAGCATGGTGAAGGTTCTTGCCAGTCAGGAAAGAGGCCTTCAAATATGCCACTTAAATGCCCAGAGTTTAAGGCCTAAAATTGATGAATTCAGATGGATATTTGAAAATTCTAATGTTGATATTATTTGTGTTTCAGAGACATGGCTAGATAACACAATTCCAAACGGGATTGTATCCTTATCTGGCTATAAAATATTTAGATCTGACAGAGTATATGGACGAGGTGGAGGTGTTGCCATATATGTTAAAAATCGCATAACCTGCAAGTTATGTAAAAAAAATAGTGAAAATGATAAAATTGAGTACATTCTCATTGTAATTTCATCTTTTGGTAGGAAAATGTTGGTCGGCTGTGTGTATAGGCCCAACAGTTCTGTTGACTTCAGTAATTTCATGATTAATATTGAAACTGATGTTACACGGTTCAGTGATGTTTTAATTGCTAGGGATTTTAATTCTAATCTTTTCGTTGAATCAAATTTCAAGGATGAAATGTCTACTATTGGTCTCATTCCGGTAAATAAAACATTTCCTACACACTTCACAGAAAACAATAGCACCCTTCTAGATCTCATTTTTGTGAGTGATACCGCAAAAATATTACTTTATGATCAAATTTCTGCTTCATGTTTTTCAAAACACGACATAGTCTTTGCAGCATACGATTTTCAGCTTGGAGGTAGGGATCAAACTTTTTCCTTTCGGGATTTCAGAAATTTGAACTTTGATATTCTTAATGAAAGCTTTCTACAAGTGAATTGGAACTGTATCTACGACATGATTTCTGTTGATGATCAGCTTTCGTTTCTTGAGTACAATATATTGAAGCTCTATGATGATGCAGTACCCATTAGAACGAAAACTATTACAGCAACAAAAAAGCCATGGTTCAATCCGAATATACGAGAGTCTATAAGGCGTAGGGATTTAGCGTATTCGCGGTGGAAACGTTTCCGGACACATGATTTAATGTCTATTTTCCGTTCTGTTGGAAGTGATACAAATAAACTGATAAAAATGGCTAAATGTGACTACTATTCAAAAAGATTTGGTTCTGCTCTCGAATCCAGGCGCACTTGGAAAACTATTAGCGATATTGGGATTGGCGAAAAAAACACTGGTGTAGATTGCTCCATTGATGTTGATCAGCTCAACAATATGTTTGTGAATAATATACCGGCAGTGGATGTCACAGAAGACGGTATTTCAGTTATGAATGCCCCTAATATGTTTGAGTTGAACATGTTCGGTTTCACATGCGTCAGTCAGCTTGATGTGCTTTCAAGTTTTGCGCAAATAAAATCAAATGCGATAGGATTAGACAATATGCATCCCAAGTTTATTAAAATAATGTTACCCTCTCTTCTGCCATATATAACATATTTCTTTAACACCATCATTACCACAAGCTGTTTTCCACTGAAATGGAAACATGCTAAAATAATTCCAGTTCCTAAACCAAACAATGAATATCGTCCAATAGCTATATTAAGCTTCCTTTCGAAAGCATTGGAAAAAATTTTGCACCACCAAATTAGTAATTACATCTATAATAATAAACTATTATCTGATAAACAATCAGGTTTCCGACCAAATCACAGTTGTGTAACTGCTTTGGTGGATGTCACGGAGAATATAAGGCGTGATCTGGATGATGGAAAAATTAGTTTTTTAGTGCTTCTCGATCATTCGAAAGCATTTGATACAGTTAACCATGAAATATTATATAGCAAACTTAGAACTTTCTTTAAATTTTCTTCGACTGCAGCACAGCTAATGTTGTCGTATCTAACAGATCGTACACAATCAGTGTGTGTGCACAATACAGTGTCCAATCCTGTTAAATTAACAAGAGGTGTTCCCCAAGGGTCCATTTTGGGACCGCTTCTTTTCTCGATATATGCCAATGATTTGCCACGTAAACTATCTCACTGCAACGTCCGTATGTATGCAGATGATGTGCAATTATGGCTCAGCAGCCCAACTCAATCAATCGTGGAGAATATAACCAAACTAAGTCATGATTTAAATAACATATATATGTGGGCATCTGCAAATCGTCTACACTTAAACCCTAAGAAATCCAAATGTCTGGTAATTCATAAGAAAACTATACATCCATGTATAGAAGATGATATTGTAATTAATCAACAAAAAATTGAGTTAGTGGATACTGCGAAAAATCTAGGAGTTGTATTTAATAACAATCTGACATGGTCAAGTCATATCAATGCACTGGTTGCTAAATTATATGTTAAAGTTAGAACATTATGGACTGTTCAACACTTCACACCTCTGAGAGTAAGAATGCTACTTGCTAAAGCATATTTGGTTCCAAGCCTTATATATGGTTGTGAATTGTTTTCTAGTTGCGATAGTGTTAGCAAGAGGAAACTCGAAGTATTATACAATAATATAGTAAGATATGTCTATAATCTCAAGAGGCGGGATCATGTTTCATTGCATGTCAAAACATTATATGGTGTATTATTTGAAAATCTCCTAAAGATAAGAACATTAATTTTCCTACACAAAATTATATACACCCAAAAGCCTGAATATCTATTTCAGAAGATTAGATTTGCCAGATCTTTAAGAGGCAAATATATTATAATACCTAGATATCACTGTCATGTTTCTGAATGGCACTTCTTTTTACATGCTGTTCGTCTTTGGAATTCTCTTCCACATTATCAACAAATTAACAGCAACGCAACAAATTTTAAAAAATTTCTTTTTAATTATTTTGATTAGATTAAATATTTTCTACATACTTAAGTACATACATATGCCCTTACTTTGTAAAACTCTTATTTAATATGCAATTTAAAATTATTTATATAAATTTCTTTTTTTTTTTTCTCTTAAATTTAATTATGTTGGCGAACTTATTGTACACAAAACAACCCTGCATTGTAATTATAAGACTAAGTCTTGTTATGCAAGTGATTCAATAAATAAATAAATAAATAAATAAATAAATAAATATATTGTGGGTGAAGGATGTATGAAAGTAGATCCAGGAAAAGTGAATGCAATTACTGAATTTCCATCACCCAAATCTCTGAGACAACTTCGACAATT
Source organism: Lypha dubia (assembly GCA_947311025.1). Classification (NCBI taxonomy): domain Eukaryota; kingdom Metazoa; phylum Arthropoda; class Insecta; order Diptera; family Tachinidae; genus Lypha; species Lypha dubia. The sequence continues at coordinate 53,519,676 of OX371261.1, forward strand.
TCTTGGTATGGCAGGTTGGTATCGTCGATTTGTTGACGATTACGCTGCAATAACATTTCATATGACGAAGTTATTATCAAAAAGAAAAAAATGTACATGGACGGAGGATGCACAGAAATCTTTTGAAAATGTCAAACAGAAATTAAGTTCAGCTCCCGTTTTAGTACATGCGAATTTCGAAAAACCTTTCATACTTCAATGCGATGCAAGTTTGGTTGGAGTTGGTGCTGTTTTGGCGCAGCTTGATGATGAGGGGAATGAAAGGCCCATAGCTTTCATTTCGCAAAAGTTAAACAAAACGCAGAGGAATTATTCAATAACTGAATTGGAACGTTTGGCATTCATTTTAGCTATTAAAAAGTTTAGAGCTTATATTGAAGGACATGAGTTTAAAGTCATAACGGATCATGCAAGTCTGAAATGGTTGATGAGGCAAAAGGATTTGGCAGGACGTTTCGCTAGATAGGCTCTGAAACTACAAGGTTTTGATTTTGTTATCTAATATCGGAAAGGCAAAGACAATGTTGTCCCAGACACTATATCACGATCATTTAATACGGAAGCATCTGTGGCCGCATTAGCCTTGGAAATTTTACCTTCTATTGATCTTAATTCAAACAGCTTTGAAAGTCCTGATTATTCACGCTTAAGAGATGAATTCGCAAAGGCGGATTTGCCCGATTACCGTGTAGTTGATAAATTTATCTACAAAAGAAAAAATTTCACTTCTGGTAATATTGACGAATCCGACTCGTGGAAACTTTTTTTTCCAGAGGAACTTCGGAAAGATGTAATTTATGCTCCACATGACATGCCAAGCACTGCACATGGTGGTATAGCAAAGACCGTTAATCGTATAAGGGAATTTTTCTTTTGGCCTGGATTAGTTTTAGACGTAAAAAATTACGTAACTAATTGTTCTTTTTTTAAAACATCTAAAGTACCAAACATATGTATTAGGCCACCTTTGGGTCAAATGGTAGAATCCGAAAGACCGTTTCAACGATTATATATAGATCTTATTGGTCCTTTTCCACGTACCAAAAATGGAAATATGGGAATATTGATTATTCTGGATCATTTTACCAAGTTTACATATTTGAAACCTTTGAAGAAATTTTTGACAAAACCTATAGCGGATTATCTCAATAATGAAATTTTTATGTGTTACGGAGTTCCAGAAACCATAATATCGGATAATGGCACCCAGTTTAAATCAAATGAATTTAAAAGATTAATAGAAAGATTTGGAATAAAAAATCAATTCACGACTGTTTACAGTCCACAGTCTAATGTAAGTGAAAGGGTGAATCGGTGTATAAACGAAGCTCTTCGGTCATATGTTCGGAACGATCAACGATTGTGGGATGAATTTTTAATAAGTATTAATTGTGTAATTCAGACCCCTTCGGTCGGACCCCTTATGAACTGGTGTTTGGACAAAAAATGATTGTACATGGACACGACTACAGAATTTTGGGAAATTTAAGACTTTTAGCAGAGAGGGACACCGAAATTGAGAGACAGGACAAATTAACGTTTTTACGGGACTCTATTCGGAAGAAGATAAAGGAAGCATATGATCGTAACGCCAGATCATACAATTTGAAGAGTCGGGAGAGAGAATTTAAGATTGGACAAATGGTGATACGTCGGAACTTTACACAAAGTTCGGCGGTGAATAATTTCAATGCTAAACTTGCACCGACTGGTATAGAAGCTATGTTTAAAAGTCGTATAGGCAATGTAAATTACGAGCTAAGGGATACTGTAGGTGGACATACTGGCGTTTACCACATATGGACCTGAAATTCAAGTCGATTTTAATGCCTAATTTCTTTCGTCGTTTTTTTTTCAGATTAAACTCTGCAACAAGTTTGACCTTTCCGTACATTTTATTTATGTATTTTTGTTTTCTTTTACTAATATTTTTTGTCTGAGACTAGGAAATTTTACGTCTGAAACTTAAATGAATATGAGTGTGTAAATTATAAATTTTTTTTTAATAGGCATTGGTTTTTTATTAGAAATTTTTTAAATATTTTTCATTCATAAAAAGTATAAACTTGAATTGTGAAATAGTTGATCCGGAGAAAATTTAATATTTGATTTTGCGGTTCAGAATTTTCAAGATTAATTGCGGATATTATTTCATTAAGTCTGAAATATTTCCAAAGAAAGTGGTAAAAATATTACAAATATATATGTAGTTGTTTTATATACATACATAATTGTTCTAGAATCGTGTGCTTATTGGTATTATTTAATTTCATTGTTGTAGAGATTTTCGAGTTCCAAACAGTATACTAAAATAACTGGGTTCATCTGGAAAATATCGCAGTTTTTTTTAATTCAATTTCATCTTGGTTGTGTCAATAAACTACCTTCATATCTACATAATTGTGACGATAAAAGCGATCAAAAGGATTTAGTTGATTATATCAAGATTGTGCCTGTGTCCGGGGAAAACCCAATCGGCTAACGCGACGTTAGCCATTCGATATTTTTTTTTGTCATATACATAAAACATTATGTCAAATACAGTATGTATATAATTTTGTCTTTAAAGGTACGGTCAGATTTGTAAAACATTTGACCAAAAACATGAAATTTTTGATTGCCGTAAATCTGACCATAAAATATTTTTGAAGGCAAACAATATTTACAGAAAGCAAATTTGTTTGACGGCAAAAAAAAATTTCTCTAATGTGAACATAGTGTGACCACCCTATGTCAAACATTTTTCGTCTGTTTGGTCAAAAATTTATTTAATCTTACAAAATTTTTGTAAGAACAAACATTGGCAAACGACAGATGTTGCCAACAGTGATGTTACTTCTAGCGTAGAACCATAATATTAAATTACGAAAAGTTTTGCTTCTTTACAAAACCATTTAGCCAGAAGTTAACTTTATTCAAAGAGATGACGTTTCAAAATTTGTAATATAACTTCTTTCCAAAAATGGCAAAAAGAAAATACATTTCAAGAAAAACAATATACATATGTATATGCATATATGTATACAGAAATTTTTTCGTAACAAATCTAGTTTTCCTTATGTTGTAGGAAATTGAACAATAATAAGAAAATGTAAATTAAAAATTTGCGCTTAAAGATTTTCTCATCCATGGTATTTCCCGACGCAGGGCTATTTAGAAAAGATTCTCTGTACATATCTTTTAAAAGACACCAATATTATCCCATTATCTTCTCAACTTTCATATGAAAACTTCATGGGAGTTATTATGCATTTTGATTCGGATCGAAAATGCTTTCGAAAGGAATTTATTGCTTTCCGAAAGGGATTAAAACAATTTCCATAAATTAAGAAAGTTCGGAAATAAATTTTCGAAAATCGATGTAATACCATTCGTAAATTTTCCGATTCGAATCGAAATACATAATAACCCCCCAGAAGCATATTACTCGAAAAATATGGGTCGCAGCTAACTTACAACATGAGCTAATTTTTATTTCTTTTGAACCGGTTTGGCTAAACTAGCTTTGTCAACACATATCATCAAAAACAAACATACAGTCAGTGATGCCAACTCTTGCAACATCAAAAGCACTGTGAGCCCATGGAAATAGGGTAAAAAATGGTAAAAATAAAAAAATTTCGGGTACAAAAGCACTAACCTAATTTTGTTTTGGGTCTGGTAGATCAAAAGAATGATCTATTGCTTTTTCATGGCTTTTTGTGTGACTTTGTCGGAGTAAATCGCTTTATCGAACTTTTATTTCACAATTACAACAAATAAAATATGCTTTTAGTTCATATTTTTTCTGTTCTAAGCCACGTTTTAAAAGCTGGATCATTTTCCCAAGCTTTTCTATATAAATATTTGTTTTTCGATTTAAGGGAAAGCCATTGTTAGATGATGAACTTTAGCACATATCAACTTTAACATCAATGAAGAACTTACTTTTAATAACTGTGCATTTTCTAGCTTAAATTTGCATAAAAAACAAATCAAAGGATATGTACTAATATTGAAAGTAAGATCACTACTAAACAAATAAATCATAAAAATTTCTGAACAAATTTAAAAAAAAAAGATGCTTGAGAAATTCTAGAATTCAAACTCTTAACAGTTTGCGAGTACTAATCAAAATATAGATGCAAATTATACGCAGTTGGTTAAAAAAGTATTAGGTGAGTTTAAAGAATAGTAGGAAAATGGTTCAGTGTCAAAAATGTTGATTATTTAAAACGCACCTAAAAGCACTGTGAGAAATTCTTAAAAGCACTATAAATACCCGCTTTTCAAAAACGGGTATTTAACAAAATTTCGGGTATTGATTAAGTTAAAAAGCACTAAAAAATACCCGAAAAGCACCAAAATGGCAACGCTGCATACAGTTGATTTTAATAATGTGAGAATTTTAGACAGAGAAAATATAGAGAGAAAAAGATACACAATTGAAAGCCAGTGTAGCCAGGTGTGGGGATTTCTCCCCAAATTTGGGATTTTGCCTGGTTTTTGGGGACAGATTATTGTGGGAAGGGATTTGGGGATTTTTCATTTTCAGTATTCCTATTATCAATTTTGCTTTATTTTACCATTTTCTTTCATACATACATATATGTTTATGTATCTTGGCGTTTTTCTTCATCATATTTCGATTATTTCAAGGCGATGGTATTGAGGATGTTTTTATAAAAATTTGTTCAAAATTATTAAAACCAGAATTTATTGAATTCGATATTGCCAAAATGGATGTACTAATTGACGATATGGAAAGTACTTTGGTTGTTGCTAAAATTAATGTTGCCATAGAATGTTCAAAGAAATTAGAAGCAAAAGGAGTTCAAACAAATTTTTTTTTAGATTATTTAAATGTACTAGCAAAATAAATGCTTAAAATATTCACTAAGAGTATGGAAAGTTTTGAGTTATTTATAAATTTACAACTCGAAAGCATAGAAAAAAAATTTGATTCCGTGTATGGAATTTTCAAATATTCTATGGATTCAAAAGTTCCATTGAGCAGATACGAATGCATTAACTTAAATAAATGTATTTAATAAAATTAATAAAAAAAATTGTTTTTTATGATGCTTAATATACATATATTTATTGGGTACAAAATTGGGAATTTCCAGTTTTAAAATGGGGATTTTTGGGGACAACATTCTTTAATTTCGGGACATTAGACAATATTTACCTGGCTACACTGTTGAAAGCTTGGGCATACAAAGGAACATAGAGAATACGATGAACATAAAAGAGGACACCGGCAATATCGGCGCTAGTTATATTGTTGCAATCTAATAAAAACACCAACTGTGTGTGTTTTTACAGTATAATTTTATTTATTAATTTTTTAAAAATTTTTTTCGGCATTAAAAAATTTTAAAAACAATTTTATATTGCAATTCTTTTTAATTCAACATTTGTATTATCGTAAGTAAATAATGTACGGTGCAAGGTATATTAATTATAAGGTAGTCGCATTAGCTTAAATTGACATCAGCTGATTGATTTTTTGTTGTCAAAACTGTGTTATGTTTTTAAAAATATTGTGACATTTTTTTTTATTTAATTAAAATTTAAAAAAGTGAAAAAACAAGCGTGAAAATTTTTTAATATTTAATTAAAATTAAAAATATCGGTTAAAATACGTGTATGTAGTTTCAGCAAAAAAAATTTGCAAAGGGGGAAGGAAAGTTGTTCCAACACCCAAATAAAAGACACATCCTGATTTTATACATACATCTATCAACACAACACCTTTTTGTTTTCTGTATTGTAAATAATTTTAACTTATATTTTTATTTTATGCAATTGATTTTTTTTTTAATTTAATTTTTGTTTTGTTTACACATCACATTTTGACAACAGCCAAGTTTTTACACTAACAAAATGCCTGTTGTTTTTGTGACGTTGTATTTGTTTTAGGGACAAGACTACCTTATTTATTATACCATGGTACGGTAAAAAAACTTTTTCAAAATATACATATAATGTTTTTTAAATTTTAAATAGACGAAACCCCTGAAGAAGTCAACAAACAATTGACGAAACGTTGGGTAAAAAATGTAATAAAGCTGTTTTATTAACATTAACTACGTTAGGCCTTATTAGCTTAAAGATTGAAAAATATCATTATCAACAAAATTGCATCATTGGCAAAATATGGCTAATAATAATATGGCTAAACTAGATTTAAGTCAGTTCTTCATATTAAAATAAATATATTTTTATTTACGTAACAGACAACTTTACAAATCCACCGAATATTGGAGTTGCAAGTACCTATATCACGTCTGTTCTGCAAATCACAATTGCAATTTTATGCTGTTTTGCAAATCACAAAAATGTTTACTTTTCGATGTGTTTTTGGATTTTCGAAAACACAATAAAACAGCTGACTTTTGTTTTGATGTGGCGACATTTTTTATGGATTGAAAAATAAATAGTGTTTTAAACAAAATATTTAAAGAAAATAATATATTAATATTTTTAATAAAATTTAAAATATTAAAATTCAAACGTTTTGTGCGCAGAAACCTTTTTTTGTGATTTCAAATCACTTCCACAAAAAGTGATTTGCAGAAAATGCAAATATAGTATGTGTACCAAATTTTTACTAAACTATCTGGGAAATCATATTTTTAAATTTTGACACTTTGGTTAAACCTTTGTATTAAATATTTTGTTTGACATAAGTGTGACCGCACAGAAAATATTTTTTCCCATGTTTGCACATGACACTATTTGATGGATGTTTTACCAAACAAAAATGGTCAAATAAATATGCGATGTGTGACCACAAAACAAATTATCTTTATTTTTGAAAACATTTTATTGCGATATGGGGAAACATATTTAAAGCCAATGTTTTCTCAATGTGACCGTACCTTAAGACAACTGAAACTTACCTTTTTAAACCTTCAATTTTAAAGAATTTAATTTTTTTTTATCAAATATTTGACTTTAATTAGTTAAACGGAATCAAATATCTAATTTTTTTATTTATTTTATTTGTGCTGTTTAAATATTAATTTGCATTTTATAATGATAATTTAAATTTAATACTGTAAAAATTAATTCAATTCACTCATTCATACAGCTACATACTCAAGTGGAGTTTGTTATGATCGGAACAAAGAGTTTGTGATAATAACACAATTCACTTAAACATTTATACGAACAGGTAGATATTTTTTTAGCACATATCACAACCAGTCTACGGTCATCTGGCGCTAGCTGACATCGTGGGACAATAAACAAAGTAAGTTGTGTTATTTAGACTTACTAACTTCTACACACATAATATATCATTATTATTTTATAAACTTATTTATTTTTTTTTAATATATTCAACTAAATTAAATTTTGGGAATGCATACTCTTTAATTTAAAAATTAACTTTGACTCCAGTTATTAATTTTGATTAAAACATATTTAAATTGATTTTTTTTTTTTTTTAGTTTAATTATAATAAATCTTGTTATGTTTAAAATGTTTTGTCCAATATGAAAAACTGAGTTTTAATATAATATTTTGTTACGAAAGGTGAAGTAAAGTATGGGGTAGATTTGTTTTAATTTTTTTTCTTCTTGATTACAAATCGGGCTGATATAATAATATAATTTGTACATGTGGCGAATTCCATCAAAGGCCATATATAAATCATCAATTAATTTTTATTTTTTTTATTTAATCTAATTATTCTTTATGAACGTATCATCATGTCTTTATACTACCTAAAATTTTAAATCTTTTGTGACAATAAACATAAAAAACTAAGACGGAGCACAACACAACCACACCCATCGACGAGCATAGCCGGATTACTAGGTAGTCAGTTCCCAAGGAAGTTCAACATAGTTTTACAATTCGTTACAAGTCTTTATATATATTGATAATCTTCATTACTCTTCCATGTGGAAAAAGTGACATTTGCATATTTCAACCTCATCCCCATTTGAATTATTATGGCGACAATGTAAACTTTCATTAAAATTTTCATAATCGTTTTGATATGAAGATATAAATGACAAGTGTTAATCGAAAATCATATCTCTAAACTCCTGTAAAAACCATCAATAGAATGTTTCTTTCTAGATAAAAATTTCGTTTGAAACTGAATATAAATTAGTCATATCCAACTTTTATGTTATGAGTTTATTTGAATCAAACAAAGTCTTAAGATTTTTTTCTTCTTTTATATAAACTATATTTATTTCAAAATAATTTCTATTGAAATGTATTAAAACGATAAAGGATATTCCTGCCTTATTCCCAAGCAATAGTTTCTCCATACATTGTAGTTATACGTTCGGCGCCTGTTATATGACACTCTCCAAGCGGTATCATATCCTTTATAGTAAACTGAAATTTCAATTAGTTAATTAACAATTTATAGACAAGAATGATAGAAATACAGATTACGCCTTGCGCATGTTTTTCTATTTGATGACGTAGTTCCACCCAGCAAAGGGTTGCCTATTCCATGTATTTCCAAATCATTTAGGGCTGTGTTTTTATAGAAAACTTTTAATATTTTTATATTATTATTATTACGAATAAACATAATTATTATTCGAACTTATATTGATGTACATATGAAAAATAATATTATCAGGCTCAAGTTTAGTTTTATTGAATTAATGAAAATTCAAAATTAGTAAGAGTTTTTTATGTTGAAAAATATTAGTATTTATATCCAATCAGTTTTTAGCAGAACGTATCAGTACTGATTTCAAGGCCGCAACACCTCTCATCAGCGTTCAGTTGTCCATCTTTACAATTTTCGTAAAGTGAATTCTAATTGAGAAAAATATCAACTATTTAACCAGTTTTCAATAGAAATAGAATTTTGTTGTTTTTACTCTATATTAGGGAGATTCACATATTACTGTGACCCTAGTTATTAGGGGATTTATAGCTCGTGCCCAAGCGGAATTAATATTTTTATATTATTATTATTACGAGTAAACGTAATTATTATTCGAACTTATATTGATGTACATATGAAAGATAATATTATCAGGCTCAAGTTCAGTTTTATTGAATTAATGAAAATTCAAAATTACTAAGAGTTTTTTTATGTTGAAAAATATTATTATTTATATCCAATCAGTTTTTAGCAGAACGTATCAGTACTGATGTCAAGGCCGCAACACCTCTCATCAGCGTTCAGTTGTCCATCTTTACAATTTTCGTAAAGTGTATACTAATTGAGAAGAATATCAATTATTTAACCAGTTTTCAATAGAAATAGAATATGAGAATTAATTTTTAATTCATTTTTTATTCTACTTTGAAACAGTGCTGGTTAGTACGAAATTCCCTCATCACTGTTTGGAAATTACTAATAATCAACACAAACCCATAGTCCGTTATCATCAAAGTATTCTACTTTGTAATTTAACGTTTTTGTTGTTTTTACTCTATATTAGGGAAATTCACATATTACTGTGACCCTAGTTATTAGGGGATTTATAGCTCGTGCCCAAGCGGAATTAATATTTTTATATTATTATTATTATTACGAATAAACTTAATTATTATTCGAACTTATATTGATATACATATGAAAGATAATATTATCAGGTTTAAGTTCAGTTTTATTGAATTAATGAAAATTCAAAATTACTAAGAGTTTTTTTATGTTGAAAAATATTATTATTTATATCCAATCAGTTTTTAGCAGAACGTATCAGTACTGATGTAAAGGCCGCAACACCTCTCATCAGCGTTCAGTTGTCCATCTTTACAATTTTCGTAAAGTGGATACTAATTGAGAAGAATATCAATTATTTAACCAGTTTTTAATAGAAATAGAATATGAGAATTAATTTTTAATTCATTTTTTATTCTACTTTGAAACAGTGCTGGTTAGTACGAAATTCCCTCATCACTGTTTGGAAATTACTAATAATCAACACAAACCCATAGTCCGTTATCATCAAAGTATTCTACTTTGTAATTTAACGTTTTTGTTGTTTTTACTCTATATTAGGGAAATTCACATATTACTGTGACCCTAGTTATTAGGGGATTTATAGCTCGTGCCCAAGCGGAATTAATATTTTTATATTATTATTATTACGAATAAACGTAATTATTATTCGAACTTATATTGATGTACATATGAAAATTAATATTATCAGGCTCAAGTTCAGTTTTATTGAATTAATAAAAATTCAAAATTAGTAAGAGTTATTTTATGTTGAAAAATATTATTATTTATATCCAATCAGTTTTTAGCAGAACGTATCAGTACTGATTTCAAGGCCGCTACACCTCTCATCAGCGTTCAATTGTCCATTTTTACAATAATCGTAAAGTGGATACTAATGGAGAAGAATATCAACTATTTAACCAGTTTTTAACAGAAATAGAATATGAGAATTAATTTTTAATTCAATTTTTTTCTACAATGAAACAGTGCTGGTTAGTACGAAATTCCCTCATTACTGTTTGGAACTAATAATCAACACAAACTCATAGTCCGTTATCATCAAAGTATTCTACTTTGTATTTTAACGTTTTTGTTGTTTTTACTCTATATTAGGGAAATTCACATATTACTGTGACCCTAGTTATTAGGGGATTTATAGCTCGTGCCCAAGCGGAATTAATATTTTTATATTATTATTATTACGAATAAACGTAATTATTATGCGAACTTATATTGATGTACATATGAAAGATAATATTATCAGGTTTAAGTTCAGTTTTATTGAATTAATGAAAATTCAAAATTACTAAGAGTTTTTTTATGTTGAAAAATATTATTATTTATATCCAATCAGTTTTTAGCAGAACGTATCAGTACTGATGTCAAGGCCGCAACACCTCTCATCAGCGTTCAGTTGTCCATCTTTACAATTTTCGTAAAGTGGATACTAATTGAGAAGAATATCAATTATTTAACCAGTTTTCAATAGAAATAGAATATGAGAATTAATTTTTAATTCATTTTTTATTCTACTTTGAAACAGTGCTGGTTAGTACGAAATTCCCTCATCACTGTTTGGAAATTACTAATAATCAACACAAACCCATAGTCCGTTATCATCAAAGTATTCTACTTTGTAATTTAACGTTTTTGTTGTTTTTACTCTATATTAGGGAAATTCACATATTACTGTGACCCTAGTTATTAGGGGATTTATAGCTCGTGCCCAAGCGGAATTAATATTTTTATATTATTATTATTACGAATAAACGTAATTATTATTCGAACTTATATTGATGTACATATGAAAGATAATATTATCAGGTTTAAGTTCAGTTTTATTGAATTAATGAAAATTCAAAATTACTAAGAGTTTTTTTATGTTGAAAAATATTATTATTTATATCCAATCAGTTTTTAGCAGAACGTATCAGTACTGATGTCAAGGCCGCAACACCTCTCATCAGCGTTCAGTTGTCCATCTTTACAATTTTCGTAAAGTGTATACTAATTGAGAAGAATATCAATTATTTAACCAGTTTTCAATAGAAATAGAATATGAGAATTAATTTTTAATTCATTTTTTATTCTACTTTGAAACAGTGCTGGTTAGTACGAAATTCCCTCATCACTGTTTGGAAATTACTAATAATCAACACAAACCCATAGTCCGTTATCATCAAAGTATTCTACTTTGTAATTTAACGTTTTTGTTGTTTTTACTCTATATTAGGGAAATTCACATATTACTGTGACCCTAGTTATTAGGGGATTTATAGCTCGTGCCCAAGCGGAATTAATATTTTTATATTATTATTATTACGAATAAACGTAATTATTATTCGAACTTATATTGATGTACATATGAAAATTAATATTATCAGGCTCAAGTTCAGTTTTATTGAATTAATAAAAATTCAAAATTAGTAAGAGTTATTTTATGTTGAAAAATATTATTATTTATATCCAATCAGTTTTTAGCAGAACGTATCAGTACTGATTTCAAGGCCGCTACACCTCTCATCAGCGTTCAATTGTCCATCTTTACAATAATCGTAAAGTGGATACTAATGGAGAAGAATATCAACTATTTAACCAGTTTTTAACAGAAATAGAATATGAGAATTAATTTTTAATTCAATTTTTATTCTACAATGAAACAGTGCTGGTTAGTACGAAATTCCCTCATTACTGTTTGGAACTAATAATCAACACAAACTCATAGTCCGTTATCATCAAAGTATTCTACTTTGTATTTTAACGTTTTTGTTGTTTTTACTCTATATTAGGGAAATTCACATATTACTGTGACCCTAGTTATTAGGGGATTTATAGCTCGTGCCCAAGCGGAATTAATATTTTTATATTATTATTATTACGAATAAACGTAATTATTATGCGAACTTATATTGATGTACATATGAAAGATAATATTATCAGGTTTAAGTTCAGTTTTATTGAATTAATGAAAATTCAAAATTACTAAGAGTTTTTTTATGTTGAAAAATATTATTATTTATATCCAATCAGTTTTTAGCAGAACGTATCAGTACTGATGTCAAGGCCGCAACACCTCTCATCAGCGTTCAGTTGTCCATCTTTACAATTTTCGTAAAGTGGATACTAATTGAGAAGAATATCAATTATTTAACCAGTTTTCAATAGAAATAGAATATGAGAATTAATTTTTAATTCATTTTTTATTCTACTTTGAAACAGTGCTGGTTAGTACGAAATTCCCTCATCACTGTTTGGAAATTACTAATAATCAACACAAACCCATAGTCCGTTATCATCAAAGTATTCTACTTTGTAATTTAACGTTTTTGTTGTTTTTACTCTATATTAGGGAAATTCACATATTACTGTGACCCTAGTTATTAGGGGATTTATAGCTCGTGCCCAAGCGGAATTAATATTTTTATATTATTATTATTACGAATAAACGTAATTATTATTCGAACTTATATTGATGTACATATGAAAGATAATATTATCAGGTTTAAGTTCAGTTTTATTGAATTAATGAAAATTCAAAATTACTAAGAGTTTTTTTATGTTGAAAAATATTATTATTTATATCCAATCAGTTTTTAGCAGAACGTATCAGTACTGATGTCAAGGCCGCAACACCTCTCATCAGCGTTCAGTTGTCCATCTTTACAATTTTCGTAAAGTGTATACTAATTGAGAAGAATATCAATTATTTAACCAGTTTTCAATAGAAATAGAATATGAGAATTAATTTTTAATTCATTTTTTATTCTACTTTGAAACAGTGCTGGTTAGTACGAAATTCCCTCATCACTGTTTGGAAATTACTAATAATCAACACAAACCCATAGTCCGTTATCATCAAAGTATTCTACTTTGTAATATAACGTTTTTGTTGTTTTTACTCTATATTAGGGAAATTCACATATTACTGTGACCCTAGTTATTAGGGGATTTATAGCTCGTGCCCAAGCGGAATTAATATTTTTATATTATTATTATTACGAATAAACGTAATTATTATTCGAACTTATATTGATGTACATATGAAAATTAATATTATCAGGCTCAAGTTCAGTTTTATTGAATTAATAAAAATTCAAAATTAGTAAGAGTTATTTTATGTTGAAAAATATTATTATTTATATCCAATCAGTTTTTAGCAGAACGTATCAGTACTGATTTCAAGGCCGCTACACCTCTCATCAGCGTTCAATTGTCCATCTTTACAATAATCGTAAAGTGGATACTAATGGAGAAGAATATCAACTATTTAACCAGTTTTTAACAGAAATAGAATATGAGAATTAATTTTTAATTCAATTTTTATTCTACAATGAAACAGTGCTGGTTAGTACGAAATTCCCTCATTACTGTTTGGAACTAATAATCAACACAAACTCATAGTCCGTTATCATCAAAGTATTCTACTTTGTATTTTAACGTTTTTGTTGTTTTTACTCTATATTAGGGAAATTCACATATTACTGTGACCCTAGTTATTAGGGGATTTATAGCTCGTGCCCAAGCGGAATTAATATTTTTATATTATTATTATTACGAATAAACGTAATTATTATGCGAACTTATATTGATGTACATATGAAAGATAATATTATCAGGTTTAAGTTCAGTTTTATTGAATTAATGAAAATTCAAAATTACTAAGAGTTTTTTTATGTTGAAAAATATTATTATTTATATCCAATCAGTTTTTAGCAGAACGTATCAGTACTGATGTCAAGGCCGCAACACCTCTCATCAGCGTTCAGTTGTCCATCTTTACAATTTTCGTAAAGTGGATACTAATTGAGAAGAATATCAATTATTTAACCAGTTTTCAATAGAAATAGAATATGAGAATTAATTTTTAATTCATTTTTTATTCTACTTTGAAACAGTGCTGGTTAGTACGAAATTCCCTCATCACTGTTTGGAAATTACTAATAATCAACACAAACCCATAGTCCGTTATCATCAAAGTATTCTACTTTGTAATTTAACGTTTTTGTTGTTTTTACTCTATATTAGGGAAATTCACATATTACTGTGACCCTAGTTATTAGGGGATTTATAGCTCGTGCCCAAGCGGAATTAATATTTTTATATTATTATTATTACGAATAAACGTAATTATTATTCGAACTTATATTGATGTACATATGAAAGATAATATTATCAGGTTTAAGTTCAGTTTTATTGAATTAATGAAAATTCAAAATTACTAAGAGTTTTTTTATGTTGAAAAATATTATTATTTATATCCAATCAGTTTTTAGCAGAACGTATCAGTACTGATGTCAAGGCCGCAACACCTCTCATCAGCGTTCAGTTGTCCATATTTACAATTTTCGTAAAGTGTATACTAATTGAGAAGAATATCAATTATTTAACCAGTTTTCAATAGAAATAGAATATGAGAATTAATTTTTAATTCATTTTTTATTCTACTTTGAAACAGTGCTGGTTAGTACGAAATTCCCTCATCACTGTTTGGAAATTACTAATAATCAACACAAACCCATAGTCCGTTATCATCAAAGTATTCTACTTTGTAATTTTACGTTTTTGTTGTTTTTACTCTATATTAGGGAAAATCACATATTACTGTGACCCTAGTTATTAGGGGATTTATAGCTCGTGCCCAAGCGGAATTAATATTTTTATATTATTATTATTACGAATAAACGTAATTATTATTCGAACTTATATTGATGTACATATGAAAGATAATATTATCAGGTTTAAGTTCAGTTTTATTGAATTAATGAAAATTCAAAATTACTAAGAGTTTTTTTATGTTGAAAAATATTATTATTTATATCCAATCAGTTTTTAGCAGAACGTATCAGTACTGATGTCAAAGCCGCAACACCTCTCATCAGCGTTCAGTTGTCCATCTTTACAATTTTCGTAAAGTGGATACTAATTGAGAAGAATATCAATTATTTAACCAGTTTTCAATAGAAATAGAATATGAGAATTAATTTTTAATTCATTTTTTATTCTACTTTGAAACAGTGCTGGTTAGTACGAAATTCCCTCATCACTGTTTGGAAATTACTAATAATCAACACAAACCCATAGTCCGTTATCATCAAAGTATTCTACTTTGTAATTTAACGTTTTTTTTGTTTTTACTCTATATTAGGGAAATTCACATATTACTGTGACCCTAGTTATTAGGGGATTTATAGCTCGTGCCCAAGCGGAATTAATATTTTTATATTATTATTATTATTACGAATAAACTTAATTATTATTCGAACTTATATTGATATACATATGAAAGATAATATTATCAGGTTTAAGTTCAGTTTTATTGAATTAATGAAAATTCAAAATTACTAAGAGTTTTTTTATGTTGAAAAATATTATTATTTATATCCAATCAGTTTTTAGCAGAACGTATCAGTACTGATGTAAAGGCCGCAACACCTCTCATCAGCGTTCAGTTGTCCATCTTTACAATTTTCGTAAAGTGGATACTAATTGAGAAGAATATCAATTATTTAACCAGTTTTTAATAGAAATAGAATATGAGAATTAATTTTTAATTCATTTTTTATTCTACTTTGAAACAGTGCTGGTTAGTACGAAATTCCCTCATCACTGTTTGGAAATTACTAATAATCAACACAAACCCATAGTCCGTTATCATCAAAGTATTCTACTTTGTAATTTAACGTTTTTGTTGTTTTTACTCTATATTAGGGAAATTCACATATTACTGTGACCCTAGTTATTAGGGGATTTATAGCTCGTGCCCAAGCGGAATTAATATTTTTATATTATTATTATTACGAATAAACGTAATTTTTATTCGAACTTATATTGATGTACATATGAAAATTAATATTATCAGGCTCAAGTTCAGTTTTATTGAATTAATAAAAATTCAAAATTAGTAAGAGTTATTTTATGTTGAAAAATATTATTATTTATATCCAATCAGTTTTTAGCAGAACGTATCAGTACTGATTTCAAGGCCGCTACACCTCTCATCAGCGTTCAATTGTCCATCTTTACAATTTTCGTAAAGTGGATACTAATTGAGAAGAATATCAATTAAATAAAATTAATTCTGATATTCTATTTCTATTGAAAACTGGTTAAATAATTGATATTCTTCTCAATTAGTATCCACTTTACGAAAATTGTAAAGATGGACAATTGAACGCTGATGAGAGGTGTAGCGGCCTTGAAATCAGTACTGATACGTTCTGCTAAAAACTGATTGGATATAAATAATAATATTTTTCAACATAAAAAAACTCTTAGTAATTTTGAATTTTCATTAATTCAATAAAACTGAACTTGAGCCTGATAATATTACTTTTCATAAGAAAACTTTTAATTTATAATTACTAATAATGATTCAAAATGGGAATATTTTACATTCGGAAAATAAATATGAATGTCATAATCTGTGTGTGTTGAATTTGAAGGAACCTCGTATGTAGGTATAATGGATATATTAAATTTGGAACCAATCAGCAATATATTGAGCTCTCAGTAATTTTTTATCTGACATAAAATTGAGAATCAGGTATGTGATAGAAATCGATTTCGTCAAGAAATTTTTTTAAATAGACAAAACATGTGATAAGGAAACATGCGTCGATTTACTGTGCCGATTTCAGATTTCTTTTTGTTTCATTAAAAAAAAGAAAATTTTTGCTATGTGACAAATTTCGATAATGCCAGTTTAAATTCGTTTTTAAATCGTCTTATTTTACTTTAACGAAAAGCGTAGAAGAGTACTAAAAATGTAAGTGAAACTTTTTTATTTATAGAAAAAAGTAATTTTTGGTTTCATGGGAAAGCCATTCTTAAGGTACGGTCACATCTGGCAAACATTTGCCCAAAAAAGCGTAACCACTAAATACCAATGAAAAACTTTTTGATTTATGCATTTATTTTTAAGTTAAACAGGATCTTATAAGATAATATTGTATTACATTTTCTGTAAATTATGTAGGAAACTGTTTAACGTAATAAACAGGTATCTAAATCAAAAGTGTTTTCATTAGTATTTAGTGGTTACGCTTTTTTGGGCAAATGTTTGCCAGATGCGACCGTACCTTTATGCTTTCAATTTTTGGTCAAATGAAAATGTTTAATAAATCTGCTAATATAAAGACATATGCATGTAATATGCATGTACGAGTAAGTACCCACATTTCTTCTAACAGACTTAAATAATGCGATTTGTGTCTTAAATATCTTCGTTGCAAATTTTCGCAATTCGCCGTATTACCTACAAATTTATAAGGGAAATTACAACAACAAGCCGTTTTTTAAATTTAAATTATAAAATTTCTGTCGATGAAAAATTAAATGTTTCTTTAAATATACATATATGTATATATATTTAAGTATGTCAATCACGTGCTCATACTTACATTTATTTATGCCGTTTTATATTTGTATATGGAAAACATACATATGTATGTAGAAACAAAAGAATAGTGGAACATGAAATCGATCGAAATCTATCACATGTACATAAGTGGATTTGAAAAAGCGATTTACTTTTCATATATAAATGTGTGTATTTACAAAACCCAAAAGCTCCAAGATAAAATTATTTTCCTTCGTGTGTATTTAAAAATCGGAGGAGTCAAAATATTCTATGTAGATTAATTGCTACTTTTGTCTAAATAAGGTTATATTCGATGAGACTTGGCAGTCCTACAATAAAAATCACATTGACAGTTTTTCAAAAATTAATTTATTGGATTTCGTTATAGATGAAGAATTTTGAGTTTAAAGTTTTAAAATATGGTGCAAAATAATTATAATTATTATATTAACTGTGTGTTAAGTGTGTTTAAAAGCTTTAAGTGCAAAAAAAAGTTGCTTTGGATAAAATTTGGCAATCGGTAAGAGACTACTATGATCCTTAGGGAGGGAATTTGCTAGTTACATTTTAAGCAGGACGATTTGGAAAGAAATTTAAAATATGAAATGGGTAAGCTAGAATTATTTTGGTTTTGTGCAGTCCTTTATTTACTAATTGCGCATAGGATTTAAGCTTAGATCCCACTATCGGCACAATGTACCGATTTTCGTCGGTTCACTGAAATAAAGTTGTAAGTAATAAGCTACATTTGCCCTATTTATCAACTAATTTAAATATATATATATTTTTTTTTTGATAATTTTATTATTTATTGAATCTTTAAGTATAGATTAAATTATCAATAAGTTTTTCAAATCTTAAATCTAAAAAATATTAAATGTAAGTTTAGCTAATGCTAAACAAAATTTTTAATTTCAACGTTTAATTTTTGTTGTTTTACATCTCTCGTGAACGGCTGAGAACAAGAGTATCCCTTCTTTTCAGCCGGGTGAGGCCTTTATAATGAAAAATATTGGGCGCAAGTAGATTTGGGTGCAACTCAAGTGTTTTTATATATTTTTTCGCGCGTTTTGAAAATACTGTATTCACCAACAGAACGTCTAGATCTTTATGAATTCGATGGTTTCTGACATACCAGGCTGCTGTTATTGTACGTAGGATTTTATTTTGTCGCCTTTGAATTCTTTCGACATTCGATGTTGGTTTCAGGATCGCGTTGTATAGGAGAAGTTTACAGTCAAGGCTTAGTATAGAGTTTCTTCCAATAAGCCAATTCATTTGGGCTGCTTTTAGTTTCATTTGTGTTAACTTTGCGTCTATATGCCATTTCCATGTTAAACGACGATCAAGATGAATGCCTAGATATTTGACTACAGTGTGTTGTGGTATAGTCTCGGTGTTAATTTTTATAGGCGGGCATGTTTCCCTGCGCAACGTAAAAGTGACGTGTGCACATTTCTGCTCGTTAACTTTTATACGCCATTGTTTGAGCCATTTTTCCAGTTTGGATATATATTCTTGTAAGTTGCGGGAAGCTACTACAGGATTTTCGTGAACGCTTAGAAAGGCTGTATCATCCGCAAATGTTGATGTATGAATGTTACTGCTTAACGGTAAGTCAGAGGCATATATTAAATAAAGTAAGGGACCGAAGATACTGCCTTGAGGGACTCCGGCTTCAATTGACTGCGAAGGGGTTAAAAAATTTGCCTTCCCTAACTTCAAATTTACGTTCCATTAAATAGCTTTTTAAAAGCTTTACAATGTTTGCTGGTAGATTTTGTGTTAATTTGTTGATAAGACCTTCGTGCCGTACTTTATCGAAAGCTTGTGAGACATCAATAAAGAGCGCAGAGCAGTATTTCTTTTTTTCAAAAGTGTCTCTAACAATATTCACAAGTCTGTGAGTTTGTTCAATTGTGCTATGTTGTCTGCGAAAACCGAATTGATGATTTGGAATACATCCATTACTAGTCACTATAGGCATCAGCTTGCCTACAGATTTTCAAATAGTTTTGAAATGTTAGACAGTAAACTAATAGGCCGATAGTATTCAACCTTTGTATGATCCTTGCCGGGCTTTGGTATCATAGTAATTAGCGAAACCTTCCATTCTTTAGGATAGTGTTCTAGGCGTAGAATACTGTTAAAAATGAATATTATTATTCTTTTTGCAGTGTAAGGCAATTCTTGAAGCATTTTGTTGCTTTTTTTGTCGACACCTGGGGCTTTTCTGGTGTTAAGACTAGTAATAGCCTTTTCAATCTCCAGCAGAAATATTCGGAGTGAATACTTTTTCTAAGTGTTTAACAAAAAGTGCACCTTTTTCAGCATCAGGTTTTGCCCAGTCACCATTAGGGGCTCGTAATGGGGGTTTGCATATCACCGGCCTTTTAAGTCCTCTGGCTGCACGCCACAGTGAATAATCTGTTTGTGGTGTTGCATCTAGCTCTTGAAGGAATTTTTGAAAGGAAGCTGTTTTTTGAGTTTGCAAAGCTCTCCTAAGCTGCTTGGTACACTCCTTAAGCCTTGATTTTAGCTGGGGCGATCTGTAGCGCTGCCATTCTCGTCGAGCTCTCCGTTTTTCAGTCAATAGCCTTTCCATATCTACAGAAAAAATATTGTTAAATCTCACTGGTTAGTTTATTTCATTTGAAGTAGCATTAAAAGCAGCTTGTTTAACATGCGCTTCAAACAACCTGAGAGAATCGTCTATGTCTGAAGGTGTTCTCAGCGGCATTTTTTCCGAGCAATGAGCACTCAGATATTTTCTGTTTTTCAGCCAGTTAATACGTGCAGATGTCATCGGTAAATCACATGTTGTGTGTGAGTAAATAGTGACAATTGTAGGCGAGTGGGCTGAAGATAAGTCCAAAGATGCTTCAACTTCAACCATTTCGCTGGGCACACCTTTCACAATCCCAAAGTCGATAACATCAGGAATTTTTTGTTGATCTGTTGGCCAATATGTTGGCTGTCCACTTTAAACTACATTCAAACCCATTTTAGATCTTGTGTCGAACAAAATTCGTCACTTAGGAGTGATTAAACATGAACCCCAGAATGTGTGTTTAGCATTGTAGTCGCCAGCTCCTAGAAAATGGAGGCCCAGTGATTTATAAAAAGCCGTATATTGAATCTCGGTAATTGAGAATCTGGGGGGCGAATAGACAGATGATATAACAAGTTTTTGATAGTAAGTTTCGAAGCAGATGTTCGTTGCTTAAAGATAATCTTCACAAAAATCATTCAATAGGTGGTGTTTTATTTGCATTTTTTTTAGGATTGCCGAACCACCACAAGCTCTGCCACGAGGATTCTTGGTGTCGTAAAAATTATATCCACTAATTCTGAAACAGCTTCGAGATGTCAAATGAGTTTCTGAGATAAGCATAACATCGATTTTCTTATCCTGAAGAAAATATTCTATTTCGTTTTTATGTTGGCAGATGCCGTTTGCGTTCCAAAAACAGATTTTTAAGGTCATGGTTTGCTTAGTACAGCCTGCAACAAGGTAGACTGCATTTTCAACATTTCCTGCATCATACAGGACATGTTGAGAGTAAATTTATTTACTGTTTGTATTAAGCTCTCAATTAAGGATTCAATACGACTAAAATTATACCCCAAATTTTAATTTACATATACATTTTTTTGCGCCGTACTCTGATTGCTTTTTAAAATACTAGCGTATGAAAATTTGTTGTTAGCTTGCTGTTTAGCACTAGTCGCGTTAGACTTGAAAATTATTGAATATTGATTTTGGCTGGTGGACGGTTGAGGTAACTGTCGGTAGTTAATAGGGGCTTTAGGCTGAGCGGGAGTAGCATTGGTTTTTTTGGTTCATGAATTCTTAAAAAAAAACGAGTAAAGGGGGCAGCCTCTATAGTTGGCAGTGTGATTTCCGCCGCAATTGCCACAATTTTTCGCCTTGGGATCACCTTTTATTTTATCACAGTTAGCAGTACTGTGTAACTCACCACATTCAACGCAGACTGTAGGCAACTTGCAATAAGTATTCGTGTGCCCAAATTCTTTGCAGTTCAGGCATTGAACAGGTCCAGCTCTTTTATGTGGAAGCTCAACAGTAACTCTTCGATGCAACAAGTACTTTAAGTCATATATTGGATGTGCTTCATTCATTTTTATTTTTATGCCATCTGGCTGTAACTCGACTCTAAATATTGGTTTGGGGATTTTTTCTCTATTTTTAATGTTTGATACATTTTTCACCTTGTAGCCACTATTTTCAAGGCCAGACTTGACCTCTTCTGGATCCACGCTAGAATCTATACCTTTTACTACGACTGTTCGACCTTTAGTACTCTTTAATTGGTACGTATAGAAGTTTTTATTTTTAGATTCTAAATCTGAAACAATTTTTCGGTAATTATTTTCATGAGCTACCTGAATTTTTGTTTCATTGATGTTTCCGCGCTTAATTGGAGTTACATAAAACTCATTTTCTCCAATTAATGAGATAAGGCTTTTAACCAGCAATTTGGAATTCTGCTCTCTTAAACATATGGGCTTACTCGAACTTGTTATAGTTGTGTCTTCATCGCCTTGTTCAGATAAAATCGCGATACGATTTTCGGAATTTATTATATTGTTTTTTCCATCTCTGGGAACTTTCGCTGTTGAAGCAATTTGAGCTGATTTTGGACTTCTTCCGCTTTTTAACACGGTTATGTATCTATCCATACCTGTTTGAATTTTATTATTATCACTCATTGTACTCACCGCATTTACAATTTTGTGCACGTTGGTCACCTTGTTACTAATTGTTTGTTTGTACAGCTAAGCTGACAAGTTTGCTAAAAGGTGCAATTGTTGTTTCTTCTCGATCAATATTTAGGTTTGGAGAGCAAGATCGCGCACGAGTAGTTGTGTGTTCTGTAGAATTCAGGTTTTCATTTTCGTCGTCATGGACCAAAGTTAAATAAGCATTCTTACTGCTTTACATATGAAAAGTAATATTATCAGGCTCAAGTTCAGTTTTATTGAATTAATGAAAATTCAAAATTACTAAGAGTTTTTTTGTGTTGGAAAATATTATTATTTATATCCAATCAGTTTTTAGCAGAACGTATCAGTACTGATTTCAAGGCCGCTACACCTCTCATCAGCGTTCAATTGTCCATCTTTACAATAATCGTAAAGTGGATACTAATGGAGAAGAATATCAACTATTTAACCAGTTTTTAACAGAAATAGAATATGAGAATTAATTTTTAATTCAATTTTTATTCTACAATGAAACAGTGCTGGTTAGTACGAAATTCCCTCATTACTGTTTGGAACTAATAATCAACACAAACTCATAGTCCGTTATCATCAAAGTATTCTACTTTGTATTTTAACGTTTTTGTTGTTTTTACTCTATTACTTTTCATATGTAAATCAATATATAAGTTCAAATAATAATTACGTTTATTCGTAATAATAATAATATAAAAATATTAATCCGCTTGGGCACGAGCTATAAATACCCTAATAACAGGGGTCACAGTAATATGTGAATTTCCCTAATATAGAGTAAAAACAACAAAAACGTTAAAATACAAAGTAGAATACTTTGATGATAACGGACTATGAGTTTGTGTTGATTATTAGTTCCAAACAGTAATGAGGGAATTTCGTACTAACCAGCACTGTTTCATTGTAGAATAAAAATTGAATTAAAAATTAATTCTCATATTCTATTTCTGTTAAAAACTGGTTAAATAGTTGATATTCTTCTCTATTAGTATCCACTTTACGATTATTGTAAAGATGGACAATTGAACGCTGATGAGAGGTGTAGCGGCCTTGAAATCAGTACTGATACGTTCTGCTAAAAACTGATTGGATATAAATAATAATATTTTCCAACACAAAAAAACTATTAGTAATTTTGAATTTTCATTAATTCAATAAAACTGAACTTGAGCCTGATAATATTACTTTTCATATGTAAATCAATATAAGTTCAAATAATAATTACGTTTATTCGTAATAATAATAATATAAAAACATTCTTACTGCTTGTAGGTTTATTATTGTTGTTGTTGGAAGAAGATGAACTCATTTAGAGTTCTCATTTTTTGTGTTCACTATATGAGCTTGTATTTGCAAATATATATGTATATTACACACAAGTAAAAAGTTAAGTAAAAACCAGTATAATAACTGTTTAATCAATGTTTTGTTATTGTTTTTTTTTTTTTTTTTTATTTTAACTTTCAATAATTTTTAATATTCAGTTGCGACGATTATAAAAACGCGTCCTTATATTTAAATATAAGGACAAAATTGCGCCACACTGCATTGGTAATAAAGCCATATATACTTATTCCAGAATTAATTGAGAAATAAAGCAATTTTGGTTTAGTACTTATGACTTTATTGCAGTGAGCCGACGAAAATCCGTTCCTTGTGCCGATAGTGTGATATAAGCTTTAGTATGTAGCATGTGGCCAACAGTGTTTGGTATGCATTGCTATTCAACAGTACCGCAACATGCAAGCATTGACAAACTGCAAGCAAGATATTTTGTGTGTGTAGGTAATTTTACACTTGTACAGTTAATCAAGTGCAGCAGCACAATGCACTTAAATGAATCACATTTATTAACTGTATTTGTTTGATTGTAGATATAAGCTACTCAGAGTATCTGTTTCTTTTAAGTATGCACTCGTTGAACTTTAAAACTGTTGAACACATGCCATACATAAATAGTTGGAAGCTAAATATGCTTACCCAACAATAATAAATATTTCTATTCTTTTACTCTTATGTTAAGGTACCCCTAAGAATTATTCTCATAATTAGTATATAAGCCAATGTCATTTAGTTTATAACACAATTAATAAATCAACAGTCTTAGGAGCTCCAAATATACAAGCTCTAAGACAAAAATAAAACAAATAAAAACTATTTTATTACAAGTAGTATAACAACTCTATAATTGAAACCGGGAGCAGTGCCGACAAAAGAAGCCAACGCTATCGCAACTTAAACGGAAACACTAGCGTATGAAGAGAAAACGAAAAAACCAACACTGAAACAAACGAAGACAGTTTGTCCAAAGTCCAAAGAGGTCTGAACCCATCATAAGAAACAAATTTAGTTTGTAAATGTATTAACATTTGCTGAATTCACAACAATTTGTATCGTCTATCTTGTATGATATACAAGTTTGTTTATATGTTTGTGAACACCTAGTGTATATTGTATCGGCTTGAATCTTGTATTGATGGACAAAAGAAGAACAAGCACAATACAAATAATAGCACAATATAATAATAAATGAACATATACTCTCTGAGTATTGTATGAAATACGATTTTTGCAAAACATAAAATAAAAGTGTAATGGTGTAATTCCTTTTTATGTGAAAATTACCAACAACAAATTTTACACTATTTTAGGCTCCACGGTACTCTCCCGCCACCCGATTTAAGGGTTGAAATTTATATGGTTGGTAGCCCTTACTTACTTTAGTCCACTCCTAAAATTTTAACTTCCGGAAACTTATAGTTTAGGAGTTATTCTATATACCGCCGTGTCGGAATATACCATGGTGGATAAATTCATTAAGCCCGGCCGAAGGCCGGCTATGCAAAAATTCTATTCTATATACCGCCGTGTCGGGATATACCATGGTGGATAAATTCATTAAGCCCGGCCGAAGGCCGGCTATGCAAATTGGTCTTATACGTTGAAAAAAAATGTAAAGGGAAATCGCACATATATATAAAAACTTCAGAGGCCAATAACTCGAAAACTATGCGTTGCCGCCAACTTTTTTATTTAAATTTTTCTTTTTTTTTTTTTAATTTTCTATCACATAGGCTAATTTTTATTTTGTTTGGGGCAACTTCAAGAATCGGTTGGCGGGAGAGTACAGTCCACCCGTTAATTTTGGTTTAATGCGCTCTTGTGTTTCTTGTCGATTGACTTGTCATTAAATTAAAAACAAAATAAAAACTTTTCTAATAAAATTATTTAAGGAAAAAATTAAGGAATTACCCCAATGTTATATTTACACAACTAACAAATGTCAGAATGTTTCGTGACTTCACTTAACCCTCAATTTATGTGTTCGGGAAGGCGTAATCGGTATTTCATCATTCTTGATTTATAGATTTATCACAAAAAAAAATATTTTGGGGAAAACTCAACTTAGATTAAGTTTCAACACCTAATACTCACACCATTTAAATCCGTCTTCTCTTCCTCTCTCTAATGACAAAAATTAAAACAACAATTTTTTCATTGAATTTTAAAAACAAAGAAGGAAAATTTTACTTGTGTTTATTTCTTTTCTCTTTGTAAAATATATTTAATTTATACAAAATAATTAACCTCTGAAAACTTAAATTTTATATAGTATGTGCATGTAAATATGAAATATATGTATGTATTTATGTTTGTAGAATTTGTCTTTTTTATTTATTTCTAAAAGAATTTTATCGCCTTCCTCATCACACTAAAAGCTATTCTTAAAATTTCTTAAGATCTGTTCTCCTACTACATCATGCAGCAAGTCATACAAATATTCCTCAAAAAAAACTACAGATTTAAATCGTGTTGTCACTTAATAGGTTGGAATTAGTTCATCATCACTGGCATACTTCCTTATAAATTTGTACACTTCGCCATAGATTGAATCTTTCGCAATGTTACCAATGGAGTACTTCATATAAGATCTTGACGCTGCTGATGATTAAGGAAACAATAATTGCGTTTCCTCATCATCGACAAAGACAGTTTCGTGATCAAGATCCATTGTTTTGTTTTGGTTTCACGTTCGTTACTAATACAAACTTTATAAGTAAAGCAAACACTATTAAGTAAATTTAATGTGTTCTGCATCAGCTATTTTATAGCATCTCTAATGAACTTACCCTCTCGCTTTGCCCATATATTCGTGCTCTGCCTACATTTTCAGGATCCAGTCCAGTGGTGTTCAACTTTGAATGTATTGCAACGCTTTTGTGCGTTTTATACAAGACGGAAGATTGGTTTGTGAAAAATATTAAAAACTTTATTTTTGCAGTTTTTTAGGCTATAGGTCACTGTTGTAACTTAAACAAAACTCTTTTATTTTTTATTGTAAGTATGTATTTTTCTTATATTTTCGATATTTCAAACACCTTCGGTGTTCTTCTTCAGGAAACTGAAAACAATTCGTGTAAAAAATATAGTTATAGTATAAAAATTACATTAACATCACTTTTAAGTATTTTAAAATATTATATACATAAGTAAATAAATATTAATTTTTAGTAAATATCACAAAAAAAAGCTTTTATATTGATTGATTGGTTCTCGGGAAAACAATCAGGACACTGCGACCATGCCAGGTGCTATAGCACCTCAGCCAGGCCCACTTTACTGAGTAATCTCAAGATTGCCAGTGGTTTTAGCATTGGCAGTTCCCAGTCCTCCAATAGGTGCTTGCCCAATTGGCTATGTCTTCTGTGGCACAACGATTCACAGTCCTTCAGAACATGCTCTGGAGTTTCATCCTCATAATCACAGAATCTACACAGGCTATTTCTCTCAATGCCAAGTCTGTTGAGATGTTTTCTCAGTCTACAATGGCCTGTGAGGAAGCCTGTGAGAATCCTTAGATTATTTTTACTCAGGGACATGAGAGCTATGAATCGTTTCTGGTTATACGTTCCAATCATTAGCTTTGCACGCCTTTATCCTGAGAGATTGAACCAGAGGTGATCCCTGGTATTCTTAATCTCCGTCGATGTATCTACGCGGATTTTATCCGGTCCAAGTCCACAAAACGGTTCCGGTTCAACCATGGGTGTACTAGCCCCCTTGCTGGCCAGTTCATCCGCCTTTTTGTTTCCTACCACTCCACAATGTCCGGGAACCCAGTGGAGTGTGACCTTATTCATGCTGCTTAGCTGATTTAGCTTTATGCGGCATTCCCAAGTCAACTTAGAGGTGAACTCGCTTGGAGGTGAAGCGCTTTGATTGCAGCCTGACTGTCCGAGAAGATGACTATTTCTCTTCCTCTGTAGCCCCTGTCGAGATTAAATTGTGCACATCTCTCAATGGCATATACTGCCGACTGAAAGATGGTAGGGGTTTTTCCCAAGGACTCATAGTAGCTAATCCTTGGTCCTACGACTCCCACCCCTGAACCCTCCGGCGTTCTGGAACCATCAGTGTACCACCTCATGGTGCCAGTTCCAAGGGAGCATCGGGGTTGAGTTTCCCCCCATGTCCTTCTGTTACCCAGAACAGTTTCAAACCTTTTGCCAAAGTCATAAACTTTATTCATCACTTCAGAGGGCTGCGCAAGTAGGATTGTCTTGCAAGGGATGCTTGCTCCCATTGGCTAATCAGACAGACCCTTCCTGTGTTTTTCCCCGCGATGCTGATCACTTTTTGTCTGGCTGCGGCCTCTATCACAATCGTCAGAGGTGTGAGTTCAATGAGGACTTCCATAGCCACCGTAGGGCACGTCCTCATAGCTCCTGTTATACACAGGCATGCTAGCCTCTGCAATTTCTCTAACTTGTCTCTGGTTGTCACTAGCCTAACCCTGTCCAACCAAGCAACAGCACCATAAGTGATGATGGGTCTCACTATCATGGTGTATATCCATCTCAGGATTTTGGGTGTAAAACCCCATGTTTTACCTGCAACGGATCCTCCTTCTGGTGAAGGGAACAATGGTAGTCTTCGCAGGGTTGATGTTCAACCCTACAGAAGTGCACCATTCCTTCACTATCCTTAGTCCGTTCTGTATGATGTCACACAACGTCTCCTCAAACTTCCCCCTTGCAATGAGAACGATGTCATCGGCATATGCTTGGCATTTAATGCCATTGCTCGTTAGCTTGTGCAGGAGTTCGTCAACTACAAGGCTCCACAGGAGTACAGACAGTACACCACCTTGGGGGCATCCCCTGGTCGTCCTTACTGCAGGATGTTCCTCCCCAATTCGGGTCTCAGCAGTCCTGCTACCAAGCATGGCCCATATCCATCTGGTTATGGTGTTTCCAACTGCTCTCCTTCTAAGCGCATCCGTGACGGCAGTGTGCTCTGTATTGTCGAAGGCACCTTCCACATCCAGAAATGCATAGACCGTAACTTCCTTAGCGGCTAGAGAATTACGTATCGTGTTCGTCAATTGATACAGCGCAGTGTCCGTTGAACGACCTGCTCTGTATGCATGCTGCCGCGGATGTAGCGGCTCCTTACATAGGATATTTGGTTTTATGTGGTTGTCAATAATTTTCTCCATCAGTTTGAGCATGAAGGAGGTTAAACTTATGGGTCGAAATGACTTTGGAAGTGTAATATCCCTCCTACCTATCTTAGGTATAAAGATCACTCTTGCCCTGCTCCATACCTGTGGTATATAACCTAGTGCTAAACTACTCCTAGTCAACCTTATTAGGTGGGGCATAAGCTCCTTCTTCCCTTGCTGGAGAAATATAGAGAGGATACCATCCACCCCGGGAGATTTGTACGGCTTAAAGGTGCCGATAGCCCATTCTATGCGCTGCTCAGTGCATAGCTTCCGTGCAAGTTCCCAGGATTCCCTGTTTCCTACAAACCCTGCAGATGGTTCTGGTGCTGGCCCTTCTATGCTATCCAGGAAATGAGTCGAGAGTAGCAACTGCGCCTTCTCTCTTTCATTCCTGGTGTAGATCCCATCTGCCCTTTTGAGTGTTATTGCTGAATCTACATGGGCTTTAGCCATGATTTTGTGTAATCTGGCCGCTGCCGGAGTAGTTGACATCCTCTCGCAAAAGTTTCTAAAATCATCTCTCTTTGCCCTCCGAATTGCGGAGTTGTAGGCAGTTAGACTGTCGGTGTAGGCCCGCCCGTCTCCGGTACGCTTCGCCCTATTAAATAGCTTACGCGTTTTCTTCCGGAGGTCTGACAGCTCCCTACTCCACCATTGTGCTTCTTTATTTCCATTAGATAAGCTGAGGGGGCAACTAGATTCATAAGCTCCGATTATTGCCCGATTAACCTTATCTAATAGATGTTCTAGCTCAAGCTGGTGCTTTGGTGCCCTTTTGATGCTATCCTCCAAGTTGACCTTTAGGCAATCCCTATAAAGTTGCCAATCAGTCCTCTTTGGATTTCTAGACGGAAGTGTCGGCTCAGTATTTCCCTCTATATCGAACCTTATAATTCTATGATCCGACATTGATGGTTCTCCCGATACCCTCCAGTTCCTGACTACGCCCTTCAAATAAGTGCTACCTATAGTCAAATCTAAAACCTCCTCTCTTGCCCTAGTTACAAAAGTGGGTGTGTTCCCCTGATTAAGGATTTCTAGACTACTACTACATAGGAATTCTAAGAGAAACTCACCTCTGGTGTTGATGTTGCTGCTGCCCCACATAGTGTGGTGAGAATTAGCATCACACCCAACAAGCAGTGGTAAGGTGTTACTTCTGCAATGCTCCACAAGGCGGTTCAGCTCTGTTGGTGGCACGCCCATATCTCCCGCCAAGTAGGCCGACACGACTACTACGTTCCGATGAGTGCCACCTATGGTTAATCCTACGGTTATCGGCACCATGTCTCGTGACATAAATTCTGAAAGTAAAATATAGTTAATATTCTTCCTTATCAATATTCAAGATCTTGGATGATCCGCTCTAAGATCGTATATTACCTTACTGTTACCACAGTATAATCCCTTGATTCTCCCCTGGTGTGTCCATGGTTCTTGGATAAGTGCCATACCCAGGTGGTCCCTGGTGAACATCCGTGCAATTACTGCCGAGGCAGCCTTAGCATGGTGTATGTTCACCTGGGCTATTTTGACACTTATCCCACCCTTAACTCCCCCACTAGCTCTAGGATTACTCATGCTCCTCGAGTAGTTTGGCTTCCTCTTCCACCGAGATCAGCCCCTGGGGGACGAGACGACAAGGGTGTACAGGGCTTCACACATCTCTGTAGGGGTCGGAGATGTCTCCCCACGACAAACTACCATAGTCTCTCTCTCAGGAGAAGTGTCAATGGCTGCAGGCGCCACAGTTTCTGCTGATTTGCTGGTGGTCGGTCCTTCGCCTACATCCACATTTGTCCCAGCCTTCTGCAGAGACGTTGGTATCTCATCCGTAGTCGTTTTTCCTGCAGGTTTCCGTACTCCATGTACGGTGATCTTCCCGAACCTATAATGGAGTGTATTGCCATTCTTTGCGATACTATCCCTCGGCTTTCCATCGATTACAACAAATAGTACCTGGCCTGTTCCCTCATCACGGCTTGCCTGTACCTTTCATACCCTGGGGTTTATCCCATGGTTTTGGGCGGTGAGGATAGCCATGGACTTCTTCGGGTCCTGCCCCGCACTCCTCGGGAGGTAAATAGTGATGGTATAGCATGCCGGGATGTCTTCTCCCATGCATGCCTGAAGCTTAGCACCTTTCCAGGCTTTTAGCCTCGGTGCCACTGACCTAAGCCACTCCACCGTCTGTGTGTCAGCACAGTTTACTAGGAGCATGCCCGGTCGGAAATGGATGCTCTCAAATTGGGGTTTGATCTCTCCCCCCTCCAGTACCTCGTCCACTATGGCCTCCTCAAGTTGAGTTAGATCCTCACTTGATAACGAGACCTGTGGGAAGCCCTCGGGGAGGATAGCGACTCTCAACCCTGCAATTCAGCATGCTGGGATGTTGACACATTGTTTCCAATTATCCTCCTGCGTTTTTTGGGGTTTTCTTGAGGTGTAATAGCTTTGCTATTCCTCTTACCTGTCTGCTCTTGACTTGGAGTGATTTTCCTCTCCTGAGCTTTCCTTCTGGCTTCCTCTGGTGATAAACCCTGTGATAGGAAGCGCAGGTACCACCTGACCCCTGCACCACTGAAACCTTTCCTCAGAGGGTCGTCCAACCCTCCAGATTTACCCCTTTCCGGTAGGACTATACCTCTGAGCTTATTCCGCTTCCCTTGTGCCTCGAGTCCTGTACTCGATGTAGGAGCAGGCGATCCCTGCAGTGCAGTTGTCAGCGATCCTAAGGGGGCAAGCCCCTCCTTGCTTAGGGTTGGTGTTTCAACCATGGCAGTATTTGTGCTAGGATGAGGTCCCCCGCGCTTTAACCCTGGACGTGGAGGAGAACTGCTGCGTCCACCGTTCTTCTTTGTAGTTGGTCGTGGAGGTGAGCTCCTACGACTACTACTGGTACTCGGTCCATCTAGGAAGTCTTGCTCCATTTGATAGGCGAGTGCCGTAGCGGTTAAATTCCCGCTATTGCTAATTTGTTTGTTTATTTGTTTGTTTTTATTTTCGCCTTTCATAAAATTTTTTCTTTTTCAGGGTTCTGAGTACCCCCATGCCATAGCCCTGTTAGCATTAGGGGTCCACAGTTTCTTCACGAGGCGGACAGGTATCGTGAAGGCTCCGCTAGAATACAGCCTAATTACCCCCGGCTGCAACTCATCCAATAGGCACGGGTCGCATCAAACCCTGGATTAAGGGGTAGTAGTGCTTAGTTAGTTACTCACCTCCAGCCCGTCTGGCATGGTTGAACCTTCCAGGGAGTGAGTCCCCGCCAGCATGGCCTGTTGGATCCTTGCAACTATAAGCCTTCGCACCACGAAAAGGTTACTACTCCGCGAAGGAGGCTTTTATATGAAAAGTAATATTATCAGGCTCAAGTTCAGTTTTATTGAATTAAGGAAAATTCATAATTACTAAGAGTTTTTAATGTTGGAAAATATTATTATTTATATCCAATCAGTTTTTAGCAGAACGTATCAGTACTGATTTCAAGGCCGCTACACCTCTCATCAGCGTTCAATTGTCCATCTTTACAATTTTCGTAAAGTGGATACTAATTGAGAAGAATATCAACTATTTAACCAGTTTTCAAGAGAAGTAGAATATGAGAATTAATTTTTAATTTATTTTTTATTCTACCTTGAAACAGTGCTAGTTAGTACGAAATTCCCTCATTACTGTTTGGAAAGTACTAATAATCAACACAAACTCATAGTCCGTTATCATCAAAGTATTCTACTTTGTATTCTAACGTTTTTGTTATTTTTACTCTATATTAGGGAAATTCACATATTACTGTGCCCCTTGTTATTAGGGTATTTATAGCTCGTGCCCAAGCGGAATTAATATTTTTATATTATTATTATTACGAATAAACGTAATTATTATTTGAACTTATATTGATGTATATATGAAAAGTAATATTATCAGTACTGATATAAATAATAATGTTTTCAACATAAAAACTCTTAGTAATTTTGAATTTTCATTAATTCAATAAAACTGAACTTGAGCCTCATAATGTTACTTTTCATATGCAAATCAATATAAGTTCAAATAATAATTACGTTTATTCGTAATAATAATAATATAAAAATATTAATTCCGCTTGGGCACGAGCTATAAATACCCTAATAACAGGGGTCACAGTAATATGTGAATTTCCCTAATATAGAGTAAAAACAACAAAAACGTTAAAATACAAAGTAGAATACTTTGATGATAACGGACTATGAGTTTGTGTTGATTATTAGTTCCAAACAGTAATGAGGGAATTTCGTACTAACCAGCACTGTTTCAAGGTAGAATAAAAAATGAATTAAAAAGTAATTCTCATATTCTATTTCTCTTGAAAGTTAGTTAAATAGTTGATAATAACAAGTGTCACAGTAATATGTGAATTTCCCTACCAGAGTATAAAAACAACAAAAACGTTAAAATACAAAGTAGAATACTTTGATGACAACGGACTATGAGTTTGTGTTGATTATTAGTAATTTCCAAAAAGTGATGAGGGAATTTCGTACTAACCAGCACTGTTTCATTGTAGAATAAAAATTGAATTAAAAATTAATTCTCATATTCTATTTCTGTTGAAAACTGGTTAAGTTGATTAAGTTGATATTCTTCTCAATTAGCATACTTTTTACGAAAATTGTAAAGATGGACAATTGAACGCTGATGAGAGGTGTAGCGGCCTTGAAATCAGTACTGATACGTTCTGCTAAAAACTGATTGGATATAAATAATAATATTTTCAATATAAAAAACTCTTAGTAATTTTGAATTTTCATTAATTCAATAAAACTGAACTTGAGTCTGATAATGTTACTTTTCATATGTAAATCAATATAAGTTCAAATAATAATTACGTTTATTCGTAATAATAATAATATAAAAATGTTAATTCCGCTTGGGCACGAGCTATAAATACCCTAATAACTAGGGTCACAGTAATATGTGAATTTCTCTAATATAGAGTAAAAACAAAACAAAAACGTTAAATTACAAACTAAGATAATTTAATGACAACGGACTATAAGTTTGTGTTGATTATTAGTAGTTTACAAACAGTAATGACGGAATTTCATACTAACCAGCACTGTTTCAAGGTAGAATAAAAAATGAATTAAAAATTAATTCTCATATTCTATTTCTCTTGAAAGTTAGTTAAATAGTTGATATTCTTCTCAATTAGTATTAATTAATTAAAAATTAATTCTCATATTCTATATCTCTTGAAAACTGGTTAAATCAGCGATGCCAATTTAGCGTATTTCGCGCTATATTTAGCGCTTTTCAAATACCCAAAAGTCGCATTTTTCACAATCAGCACATTTTTTAAAAAAAGCGCTAAATTTGCGCTTTTATTTTTTTTTAGTTTAGTGCTTTTAGCGCCTCTTTAATACAACTGTTCATTTTTAAGAAAATCGTATTTACTTTTATAATAACATTTTTTGCAACTGCTCTTTTGAAGTTTTTCAGTGGAAAAAAAAAACAACACCGAAAATGTCATTACATTTATAAAAGAATTTATAAATGATAAAAAGGAGATAGAAGAAATAGAAAAATGTCTTCAAAATTTGAAGTTTGTTGAATGGAAAAAAAGAGACAGAACTGATTTATTTTGGGTTGAAGAACATAACTTAAAAATCTCAGTGAATAAAAATCCATTTTTGAAGTTATCAACTTTTGTTATTAATATATTATCATTTCCATATTCAAATGCAGAGGTGGAAAGATCTTTTAGCGTAGTGAATTTTTTTAAAACCAAAATAAGAAACAGAATGTGTCTAAATACAGTTAACTCACTAATCCATATAAAATATGGTCTAAAAATTTAAAAAATCATGTTGTTCGGATTACAAAATACCTGTATATGTTAGCGCAAAAATTAATTCAAATTAAACATACAGAAAGTCGAAATTTTATATGAAAACGGTTTTATGGCCTGAAGATGAAAATGATAATATTTTATTCAAAAACGAACAATTTTAAATCGATTTTTTTATTTTACTTTACGTTTACAAAAATAGTATAATACGAGTATTAACAACCGATCTCAAAGGTACAAATTAGATCTAACTTTTTTTAATTAATAAAAAAGCTTTATATTTAAATTAATATTTTTAGCGCCTTTTGTTTTACTGATATATAGCGCATTTTGGCGCTTTTTGTTACACTCCTGTGCGCATTTCGATCATAAATAGTTGGCATCACTGGGTTAAATAGTTGATATTCTTCTCAATTAGTATCCACTTTACGAAAATTGTAAAGATGGACAATTGAACCTGATGAGAGGTGTAGCGGCCTTGAAATCAGTACTGATACGTTCTGCTAAAAACTGATTGGATATAAATAATAATGTTTTCAACATAAAAACTCTTAGTAATTTTGAATTTTCATTAATTCAATAAAACTTAACTTGAGCCTGATAATGTTACTTTTCATATGTAAATCAATATAAGTTCAAATAATAATTACGTTTATTCGTAATAATAATAATATAAAAATATTAATTCTGCTTGGGCACGAGCTATAAATACCCTAATAACAAGTGTCACAGTAATATGTGAATTTCCCTACCAGAGTATAAAAACAACAAAAACGTTAAAATACAAAGTAGAATACTTTGATGACAACGGACTATGAGTTTGTGTTGATTATTAGTAATTTCCAAAAAGTGATGAGGGAATTTCGTACTAACCAGCACTGTTTCATTGTAGAATAAAAATTGAATTAAAAATTAATTCTCATATTCTATTTCTGTTGAAAACTGGTTAAGTTGATTAAGTTGATATTCTTCTCAATTAGCATACTTTTTACGAAAATTGTAAAGATGGACAATTGAACGCTGATGAGAGGTGTAGCGGCATTGAAATCAGTACTGATACGTTCTGCTAAAAATTAATTGGATATAAATAACAATATATTCAACATAAAAAACTCTTAGTAATTTTGAATTTTCATCAATTCAATAAAACTGAACTTGAGCCTGAGAATAAAATTACTGGTAATTTATTGCAAAAAACTTTTACCTTGAAGAATAAGTGTATGAAGGTACAATTATATCCATATCGCCTTTTAGCGTTGTAAATTTATACCGCTTGACGAGGGTTAATGTAATTTTTGTACTATAACTATATATTTTTACACGAATTATTTTCAATTTCCTGAAAACGAACACGAAAATATAATAAAAATACATACATACTTACAATAAAAAATAAAAGAGTTACAACAGTGACCTAGAGCCTAAAAAAATTGCATCAAATTTATATCACATAATAAAGTCGAATAAAAATTCCATACTAATATATCAACACGGAGGGCACGCCGCAGCATCCATGAAGCTATATAAACATATACATGAAAACTACAACAAGAGTGTAAATAAAACTATCAGACACTACTCAAAAGCTAAAAAATTAAGAACCAAGCTAAAAACTACATTAACGTTCCTTATAAAATGTAGGAAAACTGGATTAATACCTAATTTCCTCACAAATGCAACAAAAAACATTGAAAAGCTATTTATGATTACTAACAACTTACCACAAGACTCAACAACAAAAATAAAAACCCTTATTGGCAAATAAACATGGCACCACTCAAAAATCTTGATTCAACAACAAAGCTACAAACACGAAACAATACGCTCGTTGATAAATTACAATAACATAAACATTATAGAAGCAGGCGAAAGATACAAATTGCTCACCACAACTGCCACAGCACCCACAAATTTTAAATTTTTCTACAACTGCTGTTAAATTAATATCACCTTATTTAACAGAAAGAGTGCAAAGCGTGTCTTGTTTCATATCCTTTACGGGTGGTAAGAGGTGTTCCGCAGGGCTCTGTACTTGGACCATTGTTGTTCTCACTGTACGCAAATTATATACCACAACAACTTAGATAGTCCAGTATACAAATGTATGCTGATGATATTCAAATTTACCTTAGTAGTCCTAAGACTTCCATTAGCTCTAAAGTTAGTAATCTTAATACTGATTTAAATAGCATTTTTCTTTGGGCATCAGCAAATGGCCTTCGTCTTGACCTTAAAAATCCATATGTTTATCAATTTGTAAAAAATCAGTCAAAATTTAATATGACATTGATATTTTCCTTTGGGGGTACTAAAATTGAGATATGTAGTTAACTCCGCCACAAACCTTGGTGTAATTTTCAACAGTACTTTAACCTGGTCTGATCATGTTAATCAGTCCTTTGGTAGGATATATAGCATGCTAAGGAGCTTATGGGCTACGTTATTACTTGCTAAAACTTATATACTATTAACTATATCGTCAGAGGTTTTTTATGGGTGTAATTCGAAGGACACTTTGAAACTTAAAGCAACTTTTAATAACTTTATACTCTACTTTTATGGTCTAAAAAGGTTTGATCACATATCGCAATACTCCAGTCGTATTTTTAATATTTCACTGAATTATTATATAATGCTTAAAAACCTTGTCCTGCTACATAAAATTATCATTACGAAAAAGCCAAAATACCTTTATGACCGATTACTGTTCACAAGATTATCGAGAGGAAATTGCAATTTCAGCATAATGACACGGCATCTGAGAGACAGTTTTACATATTAACAATTCGTCTCTGGAACCAACTTTCTCCCAATTTGCAAAATACTAGCAACGCAATTAAATTTAAAAATTTACTGTGTCAATCGTTTCCACATTCTTTGACAATGAAGATCATTGAAAACACTATAAAAAATCTAAATAAAACTCGTTCACCCCATTCACCACAAATTTACAAATCATTGATACATGTTCCTGGTTTTTCAGAAAGGATCACACACTCAAACATCTACGACAAAGATCATGTTAGTATTGCACTAAAAACAACAAACACATTAAATTCGTTGCTTACTAACACAAAAACAAAAATAGAAAATTTGGACAAGTGTTGTGTAATATACAAAATACCATGTAATGGTGACAGCTCAAATAGCTGTAAGAAAATATATGTAGGCACAACAAAATCAAAACTTAGAACAAGATTGGCTGCACAAAAATCTAATTATAAAAATAGAAGCGGCACATTAGAGCAAAAAACAGTGCTTGCAGCCCGCTGTGCAACGAACGGTAATTCTCCAGGCATAAATAACATAACAATATTACAACAAGAAAATAACTAGAAGAAAAGATACACAGTCGAAATGCTACATATTCAGGGGTGTCACAGAAACCAAATTCGTACGAAAGTCAAAGTGAAAACGTTTTTTTTTGTTGTTTTTGTACCTTATCTTTCATGTTGGTGAAAATTGTATTAAGTGTGGAATTAGGTTTGAATGCAAATTTTATATCTTCATTTTGTGATATTAGCGGCCCTATGCTCCTTGTAGGAGTAAAAGGAAGAAATATATATTTTCTGATATTGTTTTTAACCTTTTGCTGTCTGTTAGGCCTGGTATGAATGTAGCACCGTAAAAACGATTTGGTTGGTTGTTGTTATTGGTTTGAGTTTGAGGATAGTTTTTTTTTTAGTTTAATTTTTGTTTCATGTAATAAATTATTAATTGGGTTTATCGGAAAACTATTGTCTTTAAGCAATTTGGTAATTATGTTGATGTTTTTGGTGTGAAAATTCTCGTCACTCATCCTTAGTACTCTAGAAATGAAACTTTTTGCTGTATTTAAAATTTGCGTTTTTCGTTGTGTTGCATTGAAATTCATTAATCTTCCTGATGCTATATCCTTTGCATACCAATAGTTGGTATCAGTAAGACAAAATTTTAAAATATTTAAAAAATGTGATTTTGGGATTTTAGTGTACATTTCGATAATATTCCACTTTTTCATTATACTTCTAACAGCGATGTGTATTGGAATGTTCGTAAACAATGAATCAACATCAAATGAGATTAAGATTTCATTATCCTGAAGTGTGATGTTTTTGCGCTCCTCTTAATAGCTCAGAATGTTCTTTATTATATTTTTGGGAAATTATATTTTGAAGTATTTGCCCAATGTATTTGGATAATTGGTAGCAAGGGACGTTCATTGAAGACACTATTGGACGCAGTGGTGTGCCCTCTTTGTGAATCTTTGGTAGGCCATATAATCTGTGACATATCCCAGAGACCATAGTAAACGATGTTTTTGTGTGAGATAAATATATTCGTTTTTGTATAATTTTGTCAATATTGTATTGTTTTCTTTTTGTAACTTAGCTGTTAGGTCAGTCCTTAAAGTTCTCTATGTGATTGAATTTTATAGGTGTATGGGTGACACTTATAAAACAATAGATGTGGTTAATGTAGGAAGAGAGAGAGATGTGGTTATTGTAGGAAAGGTTAATATGTCAGCGTACAATAAATGTTTTTTTTTTTTGAATAATTATAATAGGTTGGGTTTGGCGAATAAAATAGAAAGAAATAATTACAATTTTCTTTGCAAAGGGTTTATTCAAAATGCAGCTCACAGTTCAGGGAAGCTATGTAATTAGATAATAGCTCAGAAAGTTGCTTCTACTGTTGCGCTTGGATAAAAGAGGTTGTATTAAGGTTGAACTATTTCGGTAGATCGATGGATCGTAAGAAAGTTAATTTCGCGCTGAAAAGTTAAGCCGAACCCTTATGACACAACCAAATTATGACAACTGGGAATGTTCCAATAACTAGGAAGACAGTGGGGAAACTCTATAAGCTAATATTTAGAATTCGTGGCAATTTTAAAAAGATACAATATTTATAAAAATGATAATGCAGTTTACATATTCAATTAAAGGTACTGTAATTATAAAAGTGTTAAAGTAGTTCAAATGTTAAATAATTCGTTAAAAATCCATGATTTAAAATAAGGTGGCCAAACTTAGTTTGGAAATGTCGCTGGCCTTGGCTTTTAGGCAAAAGTTGGAGTTTTATCGCCAGCGCACAAAACTTGCGCCAGAGATTTGATGGCTTCAGCAAGAAGGTGGGCGTTCGGTGTAGTAGATGATGTTGGTTGCTGGTGAACAGGTTGTTGCGTTGACGTTGAAGCGGACGATTCGTGACTTTTCTTTGTTGATTGGTTTGATGTTAGAGGTTTGCGGCGTAGTTGTTTAGTGGTGACATTCTTAGCTCGCTTTGAGCTTTGATGTAAAAGAGTATGATGGAGTCAGTCACATTTTCTGCAATCAGCCATGGATAAACAAGATTGTATGGTGTGGCTTCTTGCCAAACAATTAGATCAGTAGTGATTACTGTTAACCACCTTTTGCCTTTCTTGCACAGTCAATTTTAAAAAACGGTAACAGAACCGTAAAGAGTGGTATATTCCGGATCCTTCCGACGAAACTGTTTTCCACGGGACTTTCTAGGGCTGCGTCACCTCTTGTTTGACAATTTTATAGTGTATGTAAATGAAAGCTTAGAATGTAAGTGTGTTATGGAGTAATCAATGTTAAATATTCTTAAGGATCTTGCTCTTTTAGGAAGGGAAAATAGCACAGTTTTACAAAGGGTCTAGTAATAATTCCTGAAGATGTACGTACGTCGGCGATGCGTACATTATCGTCTGCACCAATGAAAGTTCTTTCAATTCTCCCTAGCCGCCAGTCGTGAGGTGGTTGTAAGTCACTCATTACGACAACTAGATCTCCTACACGGAGGTTTAGGACAGAGTTTTTCCATTTATAGCATTTTTGCAAAGATTTGAGATAATCTTCCTCCCAGCGTAAGGAGAACTGATGGTGAATTGCTTTAATTTTTTCGCATCTGTTTATAAGCGATATATTTTGAAAGGTTTGCTCTGGGTAAGCCATAAGAGAAGCACCTCGCAGAAAATGTCCAGGAGTAAGTGCGTTTAAATCTGATGGGTCTTCAGATAACGCAGATATTGTGCAAGAATTGAACACACCTACAATTCGAGTAGAACAGTGGAAAATTCTTCAAATTCAAATTTTTGAGACCCTGCTATTCGATTTAACCCGAATTGTTCCACAACTATTTTTTTTTTAATATTGATTTTGTTGATATAGACAAAATTATACGAAAAAAAACATTTTTTCCCAGTCCGACACACAAAGTGTGGAAAAAAGAGGTGTATCCATGATGCCACAAGGGTACGACTACTAGAAGTTTAAACAGAAAATATTTTTTATTGAAAATTATTATTTTAATTGAATTCAAACACAATAAGCTGATTTATTTTGATTCTATATTTAAGTTATGTATTTAGGTTGGACACAAAACATTTCCTAAGCGCAACGTCTTTTTTTCAATTAGTGAAACATAATGACCACATCCATCATAAAGTAATGTTGCCTGTACAGTGTTAGCTATTTCTTTCCTTTTTCTGTTGACTGATGGATCTGGACGTTCTGGCATTTCACCGAAATGCTTGCAATAAAAAATTACTATTTGTCTCCTGAACTCCAAATTTGACATATTAGGATTTTCTCTTCGAGACAATTGCCAAGCATTCTGAACGGAGGCATCAAGCAGCCAAGTGAAAATTGACTGCCACCATTTTTTTCCTTTATGTGCTATTCTATAAAGGGATATATTTTGGTCCATTCTATCTACACCACACATAAATTTGTTGTAGTTCGTTATAGATGAAGGACGTGAAATATTGATTTTCATTCTTTTCTCGCGGCAGTATCGTGAAGAATTGGTAGTTTCCCGTAAATAGTAGAAGCGACACTTACAACACTATTGTCCATCCATTCGACGATATTTAATCATTTCTTTATTCATTGGCAGCTACACAAAATCCACGCTTCTCTTTCTTGAGGTCATTTTTCCTTGGTAACGGTGAACTATTTGGGATTTGATTTTCTCTCATAGTGCCAGTTCCGCTATAGCAACTGAAAGTTTGTAAAAATATTATGGAAAAAAAAGGAAAATGGGAGCTGATTTATATTTTCGGGAAAGTCCCCAATCATTCTGATAAGAGGTTCGAAACATTTTCCATATTCCTTTTGAGCATCAGTTATTGCGGATTCTTTCCTTGATATATTTCAAAATTGATCAGGTAACCTGAGGGAGTACGTAATGACCACACCTTGAACCCAAAACACAATAGCTTTCCCTTTATAAATTTTTTACAACCATGTTTTCCGAAATAGCTAATTATGCTTTCATCATATGATAAGTGTTGTTCGGGATGGAAATTTTTGACCATGTTTGCTTTCAATCGGTCGGTTAGTGGTCGAAGTTTCCACATTTTGTCTGGATTCGAAACTTGTGATGAACCGGGAGCATCATTAACGGGAAAATGAATGTATTTCAAAACTTTCATAAAACGATTTCTTCGCATGCTGTTGCAAACTAAATTGTGCCGCAAATCGTCATCCTGAGACCACATATTCCTCATACTTGTGTGCTAATTGTATCCGCTTATCAGGAGAATTCCAACAAATACTTTAATTTCGGCGATAGTAATTGATGGATTTGATTGATATCGAAAATTTGCATATTTACAGTATTGATCAACTACAAGCTGAAAAATGTCTTCATCAAAAAATTTTTCAAAGAGTTCGTGAGGCTTTAGATCACGACAATCCTCGTAATTTGGTTCAGAGAACATTTGGCTCATGCCATCTCTGCTCTCATTTGTTTTCCAGATAAACTCATTACTAGCTTTCGTTTTAGTTACTTTTTTGGAATTGTCCAAACTGAATTCCAGAAGACCAACTGATATATTAGACGTGCAATTTTCTAAAACATATTGTACAATATCATTTATTGATATCTTCTTTACTTGGACGATTTGCAAGTTCTTCTGCTGTGAATGCCCTGCGTCCACTTCTTAGAACGATTTCGCAACCACCTTTTACCTGTTTTGGGCACAAATCATCTGGGGTACATCCAGTTTCATCTTCAGCGTCGTTTTCACCACTAAAATAGCCTTAATTTTCTGGAGGTTCAATAAATATTTTTCGTATATTGTTTCCGCCATCTTCCTCTTCACTATCTATCTCTTCAATGTATTCGAAAACCTCTTTCAGTGACAATTTTCTTTAAATTCATAAACAAAGTAAATTAAATGAAAGAAATAGAAATAACATTTATTAAAAAATATTGATA
The DNA here is from genome assembly GCA_947311025.1 of Lypha dubia. Classification (NCBI taxonomy): domain Eukaryota; kingdom Metazoa; phylum Arthropoda; class Insecta; order Diptera; family Tachinidae; genus Lypha; species Lypha dubia. The sequence continues at coordinate 53,562,763 of OX371261.1, forward strand.
ACATGATTTACAACTAAAATTTTCAATTTGTCTCGGTTTTTACCCGTGTACCCATATGGACACACTTACAAAAATCATAAAAACCTTACAACATACAAGAAATTTTTTTAAAGTAATTAACTATATTTGATTTAACAACTTCCTAGTCATATTATTCATAAAAATTAATTTAGTTTGAAACAATGTATAAAGAAATATGAGCCAATACGTACTTTTTCATATCAAAATTCGAGATTTTAGAATGATTTTTTATTTACGCACTTTTGTTGACACTTTGCTGTTCACAATACATAATTTATCAAATAAAATGAAGCTTAGTTAGAATAAATTACGAAGCTTTTTGATGCAGAAAAATGTTGTACCGTTATTTTCTAAGCAACAGCTTAATTATGTGTCCATATGGACACACGTGAACAATTTAAATTAAATGAAACTTGAGGCGTATATTAATTGTAATATTTTTAAATTACTACGAACTGTTTATTATTAATATTTGTTAATATTTGTACAGGCTAAAGTTTGTTTATATTCAGCCAGTGCTGTTGAAAAATCTACAAAAGGGATGTATAAATATTAAATTTTTCCTTTGTTGCTCGAAATATGTTAACAATGTCTAACTAATATTTCTCTGGCTAGAAACATTTACGAGCTTTAGCCTGTACAAATATTAATAATAAACAGTTCGAGGTATTTTTTAAAAATTACAATTAATATACATATACAAAAAAGCAAGTGCCTGTGCTAATTATATATTAAAAAAAACGATCATTAATCAAATATACTTAAGTTTAAAAATCAAACCAAAAACTTTGTCTTAAGTAGAACAAAAAATCAGGAGATTGGGCATTGTAGGATATATGTAATTCGCTGGCAGCACTGTAATGTATAATATATGTACATATATTAACAAACTTTTTTTTTTTTAGCTAAATTTTATTATATATTGAATCTTCAATAATAATTGAATCATCAATAAGTTGTTCAAATCATAAATCTAAAAATATTAAATATATGGCTTAAGTTCAGTTTTCTCTAAATTTAATTTTATTATAAATTAAATTATTATTTAAATTAGAAAGAAAGACAAATCTAGTGGCTCTTAATACTTGAAACAGACAAAGAAAAAGTTTTTTGACTGCGCGGAGGGTTGAACTGACATCGCTGTTTTGAGACTAACCACAGTCTCCTCATCAGAGTTGTCTACCGCTTAGACCTCACTGCCACCACGGCAGCTGCAATCACACCAGTTAAAGATCCTCTACATTAATTGCATCTGCTGAATTACATGTAAGTTTTACACTACAGCTTTTTATAATTTTTAATGGGTTGGAACTTTACTATACTTTTTTCAAAGTCTATCTTGTTCAAGTTGAGCTTTATTCTAATGTCTCTTATTTCATTCCCAGGTGGCAGCCTTCGGCTACCAATACTCTAGAGGTTTTTATTTGGAATGCGCTTATATATACAGCTGATTTTTTTTTAATTGTATAAACAACTGTATAAACACATTACTAGCTACGTGCCTTTTGTTTTGTAATTAATTTGTGAAGTTTTTATTCGAACTAAGTGATGTTTAATCAAAGAAATTTTTAATTTTTCAGGCTTAAGTTCGTTTTTCTCTAAATTTAATTTTATTATAAATTAAATTATAATTTAAATTAGAAAGAAAGACAAATCTAGTGGCTTAAAAAAAAACCAGCTGTATATATCGTATAAGCGCATTCGGCTACCACCTGGGAATGAAATAAGAGACACTAGAATAAAAATCAACTTGAACAAGATAGACTTTGAAAAAAGTATAGTAAAGTTCCAACCCATTAAAAATTATAAAAAGCTGTAGTGTAAAACTTACATGTAATTCAGCAGATTCAATTAATGTAGAGGATCTTTAACTGGTGTGATTCGAATAAAAACTTCACAAATTAATTATTAAATATATGTTTAGCCAATTGTTATATAAATAAAATGTTCAAGGTTTATTATTTGTTATTTTTATAAAATGTTCTTTATTTATGCAAAGGTTTGTTCTATTATTAATTATTTATTAATTAGTTGAACAATCGCATTTCTTAACTCTCTACTGTACTTACAAGTATTTCGTAATCTAGCTTAAACATTATATCTTAAACTAACACATACACAAAGTATGTGTGGGAATATACATGATCAGCTTAATGCATTCTGATCATGCGGTCATAGCGTGGACAAATAATTCAACAATAACAAAAGTGTTATTTTTCACTTGCTACATGCAGACGGTATGTAGTAGTGGTTAGTCAAACACACTACACCTCCCTTTTTCAGAAAGAATAATCAATACTAAGTTGATAAAAAAATGTAAAATTAAAAATTATAGGGATTTTTAAAAGGATATTTTTCCCTTCCTATTTTTTTAAAAGAAATATAAAAAAATTACTTATTCTTATATTTAGCAATAATATTAGTAAAGCTCACAATATTATTAATTTTTGTATTTTTATTTAATTTACATTTTATAAATATAATATATGTTTTTTTTTTGTATGTAAATTACTTTATTATAAAATTATTTCATAATTTTGATATGTGATTATTACGATATAATTGTATATGATTATTCTTCGATTAAATTGAAGATAAATTGAATTGTGTAGTGTATTTTATATTATTTTATATTATTTTTATTATTTTATAGTATTTACCTATAATTAGTACTACCCTCGTATTTAAATTCCTTTATAAATTCCTTAATAACAATTACAATAACTATTATTAATATTGGAATTATAATTGGAATATTATTGGAAAATTTTGTAGTTTTAAGATACAGTTAAGTTAGTATTTAAGTCCTTGTTTTTAAGTAAATAAATCACTCATTATTCAGTCTCAAATCGGCTTACATTTTTATTTAAAACACAGGCATTTATCTGCCTTGCAAATTTAGGCCAGTGTCGTTCTTAACCGCCGGCACCCTCGATAGGTAGGTCTTTTGAAACCCACTAAATGTGTGCACACATTACATGGCGATCCTGCCCAACGAACTACATACCTGTTGAAGAATACGTGCGTACGTAAATTCAACACCGCCTCCATCCTGGGAAATTGCGTCAGAGATGTGGATACAAATTGGCCGGCTTGAAGCAGACATGGACCAACACAGGCAGAAATAAACTGTCCTTTTTAAGCAAATTTTTTTTCTATTTTTGCATAAAGCATGCAATTTTTTTAAACACGCGTTTTTTCTAAACGGTGTATATTAAATATATTAAATTAATTAATTATATACATAAAACATGAATTCCTAAATCACATGCTGATTTACATATATATAATAAAATATAATTAATACCAAAATGCACTAAATTATTTTTGCACAAATGAAATTAAAAGAAACAGAAATGAAAGAGAGAAGTTAAAGAAAAGAAAATGTCAGAATCTTAAGAGTTGCCACATTAAACAATTATAACAAAATATATATAGAAGCTAGAAAATATAAAATGTTAAAAATAAATCAAGTGTTGCCAGCATTTTAAAATATAAAAAGAAAATATAAATTTTATATATTATATATTGAATGGAAATAGTACACGAATATTGTATTGAGTTAGAGAAACTAGAGAAAAATTTAAAAAAGAGTAAAGACAGAATTTACACCTCTGCGTATAAATTAGAAAAATTATCGCGTTTGTCGCATATTAAAGAAGAAGTAGAGAGTATTAGTGAACATTTTGAAGAAAAAGAGACTAAGTCAGTTATAGTAAAATTTAGAGAATTATACACAAAGGTTGAGAAATTGATCAATAGTATAGTCATAAAAGAAACTAAAGAATTACCAAGAGATTCACTTGAAGAAAAAATTGTCAATATGGCAGGTAACCTACATGTTTTTAAGGGTTCATATGAGGTGTTGGAAGATTTTATAATTCAAACAGAATTATTACATGATATTTTGAGAACAAAAGACCGAGAGATATTCATAAAGTACGTCTATAACTTCAAACTAGCTGCGCATGTCCGAAGTGTCTTAGGACGTTCCAACAGACCAACTACGTTTGCGGAGTTGAAGAAGTTGCTAATTGATGCGTACCCAAACCCTAGAACTTTGCAACAAGTCTTAAATGAGTTAGGCACAATGAAGCAAGGAAACATGATTATTTTAGTCTACAGGGAAAAAATTGCATTACTATCAGAACAATTAAGTAATTTTGAATTAAAAGCAATAGAAAATCCAACGCTAGAGACAAAAAATGCAATTTTTAAAATGAGCGAAAATATGGCGTTAAATGTATTTACGAAAGGTGTTAATATAGAATACCAAAACGTATTAGTGGCAAGTAGTCCCAAAACGCTTAGCGAAGCAGTTGAGAAGTGTGTAACTATAGAGAGATCGGTACAAACAGATAATAATAATAATAGCATTTTCAGAATCAACAGGCGTGAAAATGAACGCATTAATAACTATAATTCACAAAGAAATAATAGAAATTACACAGGGTACAGAAATCAAGGGTATTATAATCAAAATAATAATAGAAATTATAATAATCATAATAACAGTTTTAATCGTGCTGAAACAAACTATTACAATCGTAATGGATACGGAAATAACAATAATAACAATAACCCTGATAGATATAGAAATAATAACAATGGTGCAAATAGAAGTAGTGCAGAAGTAATAATCCATTTAATAACAATAGAAACAGCTTCTCGAAGAGATCTGGCAACAATAGAAATAATCAGGGAAACTAACAAACCCGGATAACAAAGTTTGTTATCCAGAAGGGCAAAAATGTTTCAAAATTTCAAACAATACAGATAATTATATAGCAATTAATTGCAATACAATTAATAAATAACTCAAGTTTTTAATAGATACTGGAGCCGATATTTCAATTTGCAAACAAGATAATATAGATGAACGTGATATATCATCACTGAGTGGTATTACTGCAGGTACTATAGAAAGTCTTGGTACTGCAGAATTAACTCTTAAGTTAGATAACAAACGCATTACACACAAATTTCACATAGTTGAAGATAATTTTCCGATTAATACTAATGGAATTATTGGTAGGGACATTTTAGAAAAGTATGGATGTCAAATTGATTTCGAAACTTATACAACGTCTTTCAATATAGATAATGAAGAAGTTATTTTACCGATAACCCCTAAACGCGTTTATAAAACTGAAATATGTATACCAGCGCGATCAGAACTAATAGCACCAATTAATATATGTACCAATGAGGAAAGCATCGTTTTAAATCAGGAAATAAGTCCTGGAATTTTCGTAGGAAATAGTGTGATACCAGCCGTGGGAATAAAACACGTGAAATTATTAAATACTACTGACAAAGATGTAGTTTTGAATAAGTTGAAATTAGAAACTAAACCGTTGTCGAAGTACAAGATATATAGTTACAACAAAATAGCTAATAAAGACAAAGAACGAGTGCATAAAGTTTTACAAGATTTAAAAATAGAATCAATAGATCCGTCAGCAAGACAATCTTTGAAAGATATAATTGCAAAATATAGCGATGTCTTCCACCTTGATGGTGACAAGTTAACTGTTAATAATTTTTATAGTCAAAAAATTGCAATGGCCGATTCGGCACCAGTTTATATAAAACCATATAGGCTCGCTGAGTCACAAATGAGCGAAATAAACAAACAAGTAAATACATTGCTAGAAGATGGCATAATTGAACCATCTGTGAGTCCGTACAACTCTCCATTGTTAGTAGTACCAAAAAAATCAGCAGATGACACGAAGAAATGGAGATTAGTAGTTGATTTCCGAAAGATAAATGAAAAAATCATAAGTGATAAGTTTCCATTAACTAGAATTGAAGACGTATTAGACAAGCTAGGTAGAGCTAAATATTTTTCTACGCTAGACATGACTAGTTATTTCCATCAAATCAGTTTAGATAAAGATTCTAGACCAGTAACATCATTTTCTACTAGAAATGGTCATTTTCAATTTACTCGTTTACCCTTTGGATTGAAAATATCATCCAATAGTTTTCAGAGGATGCTCACAATTGCATTGAGTGGATTAGATGCCGAAGCATTTTTATATGTCGATGACATTATTGTGTTTGGTTGTAGTATGCAACACCATCATGATAATTTAGTAAAAGTTTTTGAAAAGTTGAGAAAATATAATTTAAAATTAAATACAAGTAAATGCTGTTTTTTAAAAACAGAAGTAGTCTATCTAGGTCACCTGATAACTGATAAGGGAATATGTACAGACCCTGCAAAGCATGATGTAATAAAAAACTATCCAGTTCCTAAGAATGTTGATGAAGTCAGACGTTTTGTTGCGTTCTGTAATTACTACAGACGTTTTGTTAAAAATTTTGCAGAAATAGCTAAAGATTTAAATACTTTATTAAAAAAAGATAAAATTTTTAAGTGGGATGAAAATTGTCAAAAGTCTTTTGAGACATTAAAATCAAAATTAATTAAACCACCAATACTTCAATATCCTGATTTTAGCAAACCTTTTATATTAACAACAGATTCATCCAATTTTGCACTAGGAGCAGTATTGTCGCAAGGTGAAATTGGGTCAGATTTACCAATATCATATGCGAGCAAATCGTAAAATAAACACGATATAAACAAACCTGTTATAGAAAAAGAATTGCTAGCCATACATTGGGCAATAAATTTTTTTCCGGCCATACCTCTATGGTAGAAAGTTCTACGTAATTACTGATCATAGACCCTTAGTATCATTATTTTCTCACAGAAACCCATCATCAAAGATGACTAGAATAAGATTGGATTTATGTGACTACGATTTCGAAATATCGTATAAAAAAGGTAAAATGAATACCAATGCCGATGCATTATCTAGAATAGTTATAAATAGCGAATCGTAGAAAACATTAATTCCTACCGAAAGTGAATATACACGTAAAGACATATTAGTCGTAACTAGAAATATGAAAAATAAATTAAATGCGCGAAAAGATATAGAACATATACTTAATACTTCCAGTAAAGAGACTGATGAAGATTATGTTTGGGAATGCACTTCAATCTCTGATATTAAAGGGATGAAGAAACTTAGATTTGAAATAATAAAAAAATGTAAATTAATACAAGTTGTAATGCACGATTTAGAAATAGTAGTGAGATGTGGTGATAATCCAACTAACACACAGATGTATTTGGAGAAGCTATTATCAAAAATACTATTAAAGAACGTGAAAGAACTAGCATTAAATGCTAAAGATGAAATTTTTAAATTAATATCGAAAGAACAGTTTAAAGAAATATTTAAAGAAGTAAGAAGTAAAAGTAAATCAATTTTAAAAATTCTTATATATAAAGAACCAGAAAGAATAACAAATAGAAAAGTACAGAATAGTCTCATTAGTGAGTGCCATAGTTCAACGATAGGAGGACATTTAGGTGTCAGAAAAACAACACTAAAGCTTAAACAAAAATATGTATGGAAGAATATGAATAAGATGATTAAACAATATATAGTAAATTGTAAAGAATGCAAAATCAATAAACAAACAAAACACACTAAAGAGAAATTAACTGTAACAGATACGCCAGGGACAAGTTTTGAAACAGTGTCAATAGACACAGTAGGCCCGCTTAGATTTTCGAATAACTATAGATACGTGCTAACTATACAATGCGATTTAACAAAATACATTATAGCATGTCCCATTGAAACGAAAGAAGCTAAGACTATTGCAAAGGCTCTAGTAGAAAATTTGATTTTAAGGTACGGATACTTCAAAGTTCTCAAATCAGACAAAGGTACTGAGTTCGTAAACGAGTTGATGTCGGAAGTATGCCAATTATTTGAAATAAAACAAGTTTTTAGTACACCATACCACCATGAAACTCTTGGTTCAGTTGTAAGGAGTCATAGAGTGCTAAATGAATTTCTTTTAGGCTTCTGTAAAGATAATGAATGGGACAAATGGATCCCTTATTTTTGTTTCGCGTACAACACAACACCACATATGGATACTAATTACACTCCATATGAATTGATATTTGGTAGATTATAAAATTTGCCTAATGACAAGATATTAACTTTCGAACCAGTATATAATATTGATAATTATTCGAAAGAACTAAAAGCAAGGTTAAAATTTTCATTGCAAAAAGCAAAAGAATTACTAGAAATATCTAAAATCAAACGCGTCGACCAGTGTGTAAAATTCAATACATTAAATTTAAATATAGGAGACATGGTCTTAGTAAAAAACTTTAATAGAAAAAAGAATCAGCCACCTTACCATGTCCCGTATAAAATTGTTGAAACGAAAGGGGTAAACTCTGTCATAGAGGCAAAACAAAAGAACTACACAATAATAATTTAAAAAAATATTAATTGTAAAAGTATTAGTAAGAAATTTTAAAATTGTTATCCTCAAAATTGTAAAATTTTTCTTAAGTGGTAGGGTGTAGTGTATTTTATATTATTTTATATTATTTTTATTATTTTATAGTATTTACCTATAATTAGTACTACCCTCGTAGGGTACTGTATTTAAATTCCTTTATAAATTCCTTAATAACAATTACAATAACTATTGTTAATATTGGAATTATAATTGGAATATTATTGGAATATTTTGTAGTTTTAAGATACAGTTAAGTTCGTATTTAAGTCCTTGTTTTTAAGTAAATAAATCACTCATTATTCAGCCTCAAATCGGCTTACATTTTTATTTAAAACACAGGAATTTATCTGCCTTGCAAATTTAGGCCAGTGGCGTTCTTAAGCGCCGGCACCCTCGATAGGTAGGTCTTTTAAACCCACTAAATATATGCACACATTACAATTGTATTAAAATGCTTTACAATAAAATCACATTTTAACCCATGTTTGTATTTAAAAAAAATCTTTTTTTGTTATATCCTAGTTGAATCTTTTGATCCTATTTTTATTGACTTTAAATCTTTTTTTGTTTTCGTCCATTAGTTCAACATTCTTATTTTCATCAAGGGTTATTACCTCATATGGGCCTTTATATACTGTTTCTAATTTATGTCCAGCTCCATTGCGGACTAAAACAAGATCATTTATGGTCGTATTAGTTGATTTGGACTTCTCACTGGAGATATTTTGTCTTTCAAGCTTCACATTTTCAATCATAGATGCTGCTCGGCGTTGAGCTACTTGCAATCTAAATTTGATTTTTTTGATAAGCGTCAATATTACAGACTGAATCTATGTATATTGTTTGTGAATTGTAGGTGGCATTTTTCCGAACGGACAATATCCGTTAGCTGTGGATGGAGTTGTATTATAACAATATATGAAAAATTTTAGCCAATTATCCCAATCAGATTTATCTGATGATACATAAGATCTTAAATACTCGTTGAATGTTCTGTGTCTCATGATGATATTGAGTAGAGTTTAATTTCTTGATTTTTATTAATTTACATAAGTCTTTTAGAACTTGGTTCATATATTCAGTATCCATATCTTTATCTTTTATTAATTATCTTATTCATTGGACCGTATATTAAAATAAAACCTTCCATAATTGCTTTCCCAACTTCTCTGGATGATATATTTGGTATGGGAAGTGCTACTAAATACTTAGTCAAGTCACACATGATTGTCACAGCGTATTCATTCTGTGAATCTGACCTTGGAAGTTGTCCAATAGTGTCTATTATGACTGTTTCGAACGCTTTCTGAGGATGTGGTGTTAAAATAAAGGATTCTTTGCCTTTAAACGTTGTCTTATTTATTTGATATTCTTTCCATTGCTTGACATATTTGGCGATGTGTCTGGTAATACCTCTCCAATGGCATTGTAGTTGTATTTTCTATACAAAGCGTGTTATTCCTGGATGTCCTCAGTTATTGGGTTATTATGAAATTTTCGCATGATGTTTAGCTTTTTCGAATCGGTGGTGACTTTAATTAATTTTGGTGTGAGCACAATAGTTAAATTAGAATCTTGCAAGGTTTCATTACCTTTCTCTTTGAAGGTTTCTATATTTGTTCCTAGGTTATAAAGCGTACGATCATCTAGTGAAAGTCGCAATGTTGTTAGACTCATATTATCAGCTACTTTTTCAAGCTTTAGAAAGAGGTGACCTAAGTCTACATTTCTATTTATAACTGTGTCATTCAACTTAAATTCGGAAAGTACTCGCTTTACTTTCTTTATTATTATTTCATCTTTAGTAAAATACAATCTTGGTATTTTACGGTGCTCTTGGGCATTTATCGCTTCATATACTTTTAAGCCAACCGATGTTTTACAATTTGAGTTTATTTTAACCTCATTGTTACAACTATTTTTAGACTGAAGTCTTGTTACCTTCAGTATTTTATTGATCTCTGTATTTTTTATGTCTTCAAAATCTATTCGTGTCAGTGCGTGTGCCACTGCATTGTCTTCACCCCTAACATACTCGATTACAAAATCATACTCTTCTAAATCCAATCTCATCCGCATTAGCTTTGATGAAGGATTTTTTAATGAAAATAGGTAAGTGAGCGGTTTGTGGTCACTTTTGATCACAAACTTTCTTCCATAAATATAAGGCCTATAGTATTTTACTATTACACTATTTTACTATTTACACTATTGAATTTCACAATATTACTGACGTGGTGGTCTGCTAGCTACTTACACTAATGCTGATGTGCGGGTATAATAGACACCTTACTGCACATTTAAACACGTGTGTTGCCCACGATTGCTATTTTCACACTGAGCGACGTAGAAGCATGAATAGAAAAGGTAACGAGAGCGTAGAGATCGTAAAGGCCGAGACACATAGAATCCGTCATACGTTATCCGTCGCCTTTTTCAACTGACAGCTAAGTTAAAATACATGTTTTCTTATGAGCTTTGTCCCAATGAGTACGTCTCCGTCAACGCAACGTATTAAAGTTGGGCAACTTTTAACTTTTAACGTACGTTGAGTACTTTGACAGCTATCAGTTGATTTTTTTGTAAGTTTTTTTTAGCTCTCAGTTGATTTTTTCGTTGGTTTTGTTTTATTTGTGGCGGCAGAAGTTAATATATTATTATAAATTATTATAAAACGTGAAATAAATTAACAAAATTATGGAAAACAAATTAATAGAAGCAGTGCAAATGTTTCCTTTTTTATTAGACAAGCGTAAACAAGACTACCGAAATAAATTGAAGAAAGAAAAATCATGGGCTTCCGTAGCTGCTGCAACAGGAGCAACAGGTAAAAGATTTTCACACATCTATTAAATTAATAATTTAAAAAATTTTTAGTTGAACAATGTCAGATCCGGTGGAGATCTCTTCGCGATAGGTTCGTGCGGGAAATGTCGTCAGCAAAGCCAAAATCCGGAGCTGCTGCGGAAGAAAAGCGCAAGTGGTGCTATTTAGATGAAATGTCCTTTTTACAAAAGCACGTTGCACCGCGAAGGTTTGTAAGAAATTATAAAGACATGTATGGCTGACTTCCTAGATGAAGTTATGAACTGCATCACCATCATTAATTCTCCAGACGCAATCGTTAAGCAAAGACTAGTTTGTAAAGATATGTACATAAAAAATGTTATACATAAATGCAACGATTTCCTTCAGTTGCTTTGCAGACTTCATTTATGAATTCAGCCCATGTATTAACAAACATATGTATGTATATATTTTTGAAGCAGTTTTCTCTTTCAGAACGATCTCCAATATGCAATGGGGCTCATCGGAGCAGCAAACATATATTGAAACGGAAGAGATCGAAGATGAGAGTTTATTCTCATTCAATATGTCTGGTACGTCATCGACATGTTTTTCTGACGATTGCGCCAATAACTGTTCAACTGAAGAAGAAACACCACACAAATCAAAGAGGCGTAAAACTAATGAAAAAAGTCATGAAAAATTTGATATGCTTTGCGGTGCTGTCAACGACTTTATTGCTGCCAAAAAAGAAAGCCGCGAAATTAGCCACAACGCAGATTTTTTTACTTACACTAGCGTTAAAAAGAGTCTACACTTTGCAGGTATTGATGGTCTGTTGGAATGCTTAGTAAGGTCTTCCTTAACCAAATTAAAAAGCATATTAAATATTTCTCTTTCCATCCTAACAGTTTTTTTAAATTGTTCAGGATCACTACTATACATTTTTTCAAAATTCACCGCAAAAAAACCTTTAGTGTCTCGGTCATGATACAGAGGTCTGACCCAAAATCTTCGACCTTTATCCATAATATCGAGGCACTCTCGAGCTTTATAAAGTAAAATTATTATTGCACAAATTTCCAGAATTTCTTCGTAATCCATTTTCAAATTTATATATTTTTACAAATATGCAAAACACGCACCAAAAAATAAAAGAGCTGATTTATCATCCGTTAACAAAGTACTCATTGTGACAGCCTTCTCCGTTAATACGTTTACGTCAGTTGAAAAAGGCAACGGATAACGTATGACGGATTCTATGTGTCTCGGCCTTAACTTGAAATTTTACAAAGTTACGCACGATTGTTTGCTTTGCGTTGTCTGTCAGACCACCACGTCAGTTGCAGAGGGTTAATGAGCACTTTACATTATAATCCTGAAAAAGTTGTAAAAATTATTAATACTTGCTGTGCGCTTCACAACATATGCAGAAGATACAACGTGTAAAACAATGAAGATGACATACATACATAGCTGTATCATCACATGAAAGTCAAGATGATGTTTCATTACCATCAAATTCGTCTCTACGAAGTGAAGGTCAGAGAATCAGAGACGAAATTGCTAATTCCTTATAAAAACTTAATACAAAATTAAATAAAAACAAGTAAGAGTGCTATATTCGGCTGTGCCGAATCTTATATACCCTTCACCAATGCATATACATATATGTATGTATGTGATTCGCAGAATATAATAAGCCTGTATATCCTTTGTTATATAAATATATGTACATAGGTACTTATCAGCGTTGTCAACTTTGATATTTCAAAAGGCACCAAAATGGAGAAAAAAACGCGCCATTTAACAAAAAACGCACCAAGTTCAGATTTTTTTCTTATTGAAAATTTTTATTGAATTAATTTTGCGTCTTTACAACATTTAACTTTAGTCCAAAATTCTAATGTTGATATAATATTGTGCCAATGCATGAAGTGAATCATTCTCCACCCTTTTTCAATACTAGATAACATTTCGACATCGGATTCAAATTGTACTGCTAATGGCATGATATCATATTTGCAATGGGATAAAACATTTTGTACAATGCTGGTTCTTGATTTCGGTTGTAGCTAAATGGGCTTAAAGCTACAATGTGTTTCCGTGCTCCAGCATGCCGAACAAGGTTGTATATATCGCGTGATATCGCATTTGCAATAAAAACATCTTGCTTTTGTGTTATTATTTTGTCAAGGCCGAATCCATTGCTTAAACTCACATTGTGATTCCCAAATCCTTTTGTATTTCGCTTATGATCTCCTTTTTTAGACTCCATTCTTGACACTAACTTTAAATTTTTCTTTTAGTAAATATAAATTTTTTTAATTTTAGTGTTACAAGTCTCAAGAATACTTTGTTTTTGCTAAGCTCTTTAACAGACTTGACAACAACTTTTACGACAAAAAACAATTATGTACTCTGAAAATCTAAAAGGGACAACAATTTTCTTGTAATGAAATGTTACAAATTATTTATAACAACAAGACGGTTTAACGGTTTTTGTAAATGTGTTTTGGTACCTCTTAATGGTTGCCCTTTTTATGGTCTGTAAAATTGAATGTAAAAATTGTACACAAATTGAATAAAATAGTATTGAAACAGTTGTATTTTTGGCACAAAATTCTTTTTCCTCATACTGAAACAAAAAATTGTGTTATGATTTGGAGCCACCCAAAATAAAAAAACGCAACAAAATTAAAGAAAAAGCGCACCACGCACCAACTCAGATATTTTTCGCACAAAACATTTAGAAAAGCACCAAAAAAGGTGCGAAACGCACCAAGTTGACAACGCTGGTACTTATGTATGTACTAGGCTTTTGCAAAAGTACAAAAAACAAATACTTAAATACATTCTCTTTTTTTCGTATATTTGTTTTATTATACACTCTCTTTACTATACCTTCTTCTGTTCTGTATTATAAGAAACAAACACAATAAATACTGTTTCTGTACGAAATAAATACAGCAAGTATTAAAGCATGTAAGAACTAAGCATAATAAGAACCAAGCACGTTAAGTAAAGACAACCACTACTTAAACTATTTACTAAAATACTCGAGTATTTCTGTAAGTTTTATTTGGTTTGTATGAAATTTCGCTTTTATTTAATTTGATGTTAAGATCAAATTATCAACATATCAATAGTTGTATATACTTAGATAGGTATGTACATATGTATATTCCATAAAATTAACTGCTAAATTAATGCTAAAAATAAAAACCAAGAAAATACTTAAAATACCCACATGGTAAAATAAGAACCTTGCAAAATACTTACAGAATATTAGCAAAAAAAATGTTTACTTTACTCTACTTATAGTGAATAAGAATGAGTAAATACAAATACTCTGAGCGTATAAAAAGAATAAATGTTGTGTTTGTTTTTTTTTTTCGTTTTGTATTTACTTGCTTTGATCCCCTTTTGTACTTGGATTTACTCTGAGAATTTTTAAAAAAGCAAATGGTTGCCCTTTTTATGGTCTGTAAAATTGAATGTAAAAATTGTACACAAATTGAATGAAATAGTATTGAAACAGTTGTATTTTTTGCACAAAATTCTTTTTCCTCATACTGAAACAAAAAATTGTGTTATGATTTGGAGCCACCCAAAATAAAAAAACGCAACAAAATTAAAGAAAAAGCGCACCACGCACCAACTCAGATATTTTTCGCACAAAACATTTAGAAAAGCACCAAAAAAGGTGCGAAACGCACCAAGTTGACAACGCTGGTACTTATGTATGTACTAGGCTTTTGCAAAAGTACAAAAAACAAATACTTAAATACATTCTCTTTTTTTCGTGTATTTGTTTTATTATACCCTCTCTTTACTATACCTTCTTCTGTTCTGTATTATAAGAAACAAACACAATAAATACTGTTTCTGTACGAAATAAATACAGCAAGTATTAAAGCATGTAAGAACTAAGCATAATAAGAACCAAGCACGTTAAGTACAGACAACCACTACTTAAACTATTTCCTAAAATACTCGAGTATTTCTGTAAGTTTTATTTGGTTTGTATGAAATTTCGCTTTTATTTAATTTGATGTTAAGATCAAATTATCAACATATCAATAGTTGTATATACTTAGATAGGTATGTACATATGTATATTCCATAAAATTAACTGCTAAATTAATGCTAAAAATAAAAACCAAGAAAATACTTAAAATACCCACATGGTAAAATAAGAACCTTGCAAAATACTTACAGAATATTAGCAAAAAAAATGTTTACTTTACTCTACTTATAGTGAATAAGAATGAGTAAATACAAATACTCTGAGCGTATAAAAAGAATAAATGTTGTGTTTGTTTTTTTTTTTCGTTTTGTATTTACTTGCTTTGATCCCCTTTTGTACTTGGATTTACTCTGAGAATTTTTAAAAAAGCAAATGGTTGCCCTTTTTATGGTCTGTAAAATTGAATGTAAAAATTGTACACAAATTGAATGAAATAGTATTGAAACAGTTGTATTTTTTGCACAAAATTCTTTTTCCTCATACTGAAACAAAAAATTGTGTTATGATTTGGAGCCACCCAAAATAAAAAAACGCAACAAAATTAAAGAAAAAGCGCACCACGCACCAACTCAGATATTTTTCGCACAAAACATTTAGAAAAGCACCAAAAAAGGTGCGAAACGCACCAAGTTGACAACGCTGGTACTTATGTATGTACTAGGCTTTTGCAAAAGTACAAAAAACAAATACTTAAATACATTCTCTTTTTTTCGTGTATTTGTTTTATTATACCCTCTCTTTACTATACCTTCTTCTGTTCTGTATTATAAGAAACAAACACAATAAATACTGTTTCTGTACGAAATAAATACAGCAAGTATTAAAGCATGTAAGAACTAAGCATAATAAGAACCAAGCACGTTAAGTACAGACAACCACTACTTAAACTATTTCCTAAAATACTCGAGTATTTCTGTAAGTTTTATTTGGTTTGTATGAAATTTCGCTTTTATTTAATTTGATGTTAAGATCAAATTATCAACATATCAATAGTTGTATATACTTAGATAGGTATGTACATATGTATATTCCATAAAATTAACTGCCAAATTAATGCTAAAAATAAAAACCAAGAAAATACTTAAAATACCCACATGGTAAAATAAGAACCTTGCAAAATACTTACAGAATATTAGCAAAAAAAATGTTTACTTTACTCTACTTATAGTGAATAAGAATGAGTAAATACAAATACTCTGAGCGTATAAAGAGAATAAATGTTGTGTTTGTTTTTTTTTCGTTTTGTATTTACTTGCTTTGATCCCCTTTTGTACTTGGATTTACTCTGAGAATTTTTAAAAAAGCAAATGTTTTTGAATTTAAATGTACTTAGTGCAAAAGCCTAGTATGTACATATCAAAAAACACCTCATAAAAGGTAAAGTTATTTTACTGGTGACAAAATACCTTTTAGCGACGGCTCATTTCAATTATATATATATATACTTATATATATATATATATATATACATATGTATGTATAAAATAACCTGTTTATTATTTTCAAATACAGTTACAAGCCTATGTACATACATATATTTAAATTTTTAAAATGAAAAACAAATTGACAAATATACAACATTTTAAAAGATAAATGCAAAAGCATTTTTAACATACATACATATAAATACATCAGAGTATATTTGTAATCATCAGTGTGCGACATTTTTTTCCACAGAGCTTACTTGTCTGGTACGTATAGTGTCTAAAAACGATGTGTGTGCATACATACATACATATTTATGTTTATAATGTGCTTTGGTGAAAAAAAATTGAAATTTTTTATGTGTGTAGAATAGTGCTTGGTATCAGAGCTGCCGTTTTTTGTTATTTCTAACCAAAATTGGTAATTTTATTTTTCAATGTGAGATGCGAATATTTTTTCATTTTGGTTACTTTTTTTCGTTTGAATATTTTTTAACTATATATATAACTTGTTAAACTTTGAAAACAATTTTTAAAATTTTTAATTACCTGTTCATAGTACGATTGGGTCCCAACACTGTCAACACCTCTCCGTACTGCTAAATGATCTGCTCTGTGTTATCAAAAAATATTCAATGATTCACATCTAACTAGACCTGACAACTTTCAAAACAAAAATGGGATGAATGAAAAAACTTTCGAACAACTTTTTTATTTCGTACAAAATTTATTATCACTGCCACATAGTTCTGCTGCAGCCGAAAGAATGTTTTCACAGCTTAATTTAAACAAAACCAAATTTCGTAATAGTCTTGATTTTAAAACTATTAACAATATTATCCAATCGAAACAGTTGTGCAAAAATAAAAATGTTGCCCATTATTTATGGTCTGCCAAAGATATGAATTGAAAATTCGTGTATAATTTCTAATCTCAATACTGTGAATTGTTAATCTATTGATTTTTTGATTTAAAAGAAAAATTTTGTAAAACAATTACATATTTTTCTGAAGTACAAATATTGCTTATTTTAAATAAATAAACACTTTAAAAAGTTTGTTTAAATTTAAGTTTCTTGTTATGTTTTTCACTTATTAATAAGAATTTTATTAATATGTAAAAACAATTTTTTTTTTTTTTTCCTTTCTTATTTTTTATAAATGTGCAGTACAAATTTTGTTTATTGTAATGATCCTATTCAAAAAAAAATTTTAATTTATAAACTTTCAATCAAATGAATTTTGTATAAACATTTGGCAGGTTTAACTCTTATAAAAAAACTATTATTACGAATAAGGGCTCAAATACACAAAAACTGATTTCAATTTAAGTGTAATAAAATAGTTTTTATTTATTTTATTTTTGTCTTAGAGCTTGTATATTTGGAGCTCCTAAGACTGTTAAATTATTAATTGTATTATAAACTAAATGACATTGGCTTATATACTAATTATGAGACTAATTCTTAGGGGTACCTTAACATAAGAGTAAAAGAATAGAAATATATATTATTGTTGGGTAAGCATATTTAGCTTCCAACTATTTATGTATGGCATGTGTTCAACAGTTTTAAAGTTCAACGAGTGCATACTTAAAAGCAACAGATACTTTGTGTATCTTATATTTACAATCAAACAAATGCAGTTAATAAATGTGATTCATTTAAGTGCATTGTGCTGCTGCACTTGATTAACCGTACAAGTGTCAAATTACCGACACACACAAAATATCTTGCTTGCAGTTTGTCAATGCTTGCATGTTGCGGTACTATTGAATCGCAATGCATACTACACACTGTTGGCCACATGCTACATAAGTTTCTCCTTTTCATTTACTATTAGTATGAATTTTTTTTTTGTTTTCTTGTTTTGCAATTATTATTTAACTATGTATAAAATGCAAATAAACTGTATGTAATGCAACTTTAAATAAATTTTAATTTTTTTTTAATAAAAAATGCATTTTAAATTTGGTTATTTTTTCACATTTGGTAACTTTTTCAAAAAATTTGGTTGTAATATTTTTTTGGTCGTGGCAGCACTGCTTGGTATGTTAAAAGCAAATAACGATTTGAATGTGTTTATATTTCAAAAGCAAATGCCTAGTATTTTTACACACACGCTTAGGTGTGTGACAAAAAGGGGTTTGTACGAAAAAATACGTTGAGTTATTATTAAGTTAATATACACAAAGAACTAACCAGCCTCAGTAGAACGATGGGTCGTGCGTTGAATTATTGTCAGCGACTCCTCAGTTCAATACTGGAGCACCTAAGTATTTATTTTAAATTTATTTCTGAAAGGGTTATAAAATTGTATATATGTAATCAAAAATCAGAACCGAAATTTTATTTTTGCTAAAGTAAATTAAAACGCTATGGTATGATACAGGTGTAGGTACTACACGGTAAATATTTGTGTATAAAGTCGAATTCGGATAAGAACGCACTGTTTATATGTAAAAATCGCTTAATTGAAAATAAAAATTGTTATTTATTATTTTTGATCAATCTCAAAGCACTTGCTTGCATTTGCTTAAAAGAAAACCTGCTGATTGAAACATATTTTGTTTAGAAATAATCTAATTTATATGAAACAAACATCCCATAAAAGGAAAAATGTTTAATTTCTGGTAACAAAATATTTACTTGTCGAATACGAATAAAAATATGTATATGAAAATAAGCGAATAGTCGAAAAATCGAATATGAGTATTCGTAACATTACTAGTACGTACATAGGTACATACATAAAATAAAGATAATGGACATTTTTTCAACATCAATCGACAGCTTTTATTATTTATTCATGGATAGCTCAAATAAATGTATCAGATCAATATCAAGCTTAGTTAGAACTTTAAAATTCAACAAACATTAACATTTTCAACACAAATACTTACATATATATGTAATTCTGCTTCTGTGTGTATAAATATTATTGTTTGCAAGTATTTTAAATACCCTGCAGTCGGCGTAGCTAGCGAATGTCTAGCTATTTCGCGAGCTACCAGCCATTTCCACTAACTACCAGCCTAACAACTAGCAATGCACTCGACTGACGATTTTAACATACGGATGACATTGACGGTAATCACTTGACACGATCACACCGATGAGATCACTGGTGAGCAACTCCCAACTATTTCTCTAGTCAAAATGTACCAGTTAGATCAACAATGATATTTCCTAAATGAAAATACTACAGAAATTTTAAATTTTTTTTGGATATTTGTTTATTTATCAAATTTCTTTTTCAATAGTTATAAAATATTCAATTAATTGTTGGTTGGTTCGTTGGTTTACGTGGCTGCCTGCTACGCGCAAGCATTCAAGTAGAATCAATGAGATTCCGTTTTGACAGACCACTCCACTCGTCAGTGTCAACCTGATTTAGGTCCGAATCCAGGCCTCAGATCCATCCCGTCGAATTAAGGTATCTAATGAGGTCACCTAGACCTATCCCTGATACCTCCGAGAGATCGTCTATTATGCTGTTGCCTAGAAATTTGAGTCTCGAATGGTGTAAGGCCGGGCATTCGCAAAGAAAGTGGAAGACTGTTTCCTCTTTGCTTTGATCCCGGCAACTACGGCAGAACGCATTGTAGGAAAGGCCCATCCTGTTAGCGTGTCTCCCGATAACCCAGAGCCCCGTCAATACTGCGACGAGCCTCGAGATGTCCCTACGGTTTCTGTTAGTTAGTTGTGTTGTGCGCTTAACGTTGTAGCAAGGCCACATTTTCTTAGCCACCTTGCACGTGCTCAACCTGCGCCACCTGTCTTCAGCTTTCTGCCTGAAATGGTTGAGAATGAGATTTCTAATACTGCCAAATGGCATGTCTACCGATTCAGCAATGGAGACGTCCATGGCAGATCCAGCCCTGGCCAGTTCATCCGCCTGTTCGTTGCCTTGGAAGTTGCTATGTGCGGGAACCCAGATGAGGGTAACGTCAGTCTGACTACCTAGTCTGGATAACGCGTCCTTGCACTGGCTAACTAAGGTAGAAAAGGTAGTGTGTGACCTTAGAGACAGAAGTGCCGCTTGGCTATCGACAAAGATGCCGACTCTTCCTTGGACACCCCTGTCAATCAAAACCCTACACGCCTCCCTTATGGCCAATATTTCCGCCTGAAATACACTAGCTTCATCAGGAAGTCGGAATGAGAGTTTTATTCCAAGGTCACTCGAAAATACTCCAGAGCCCACACCGCAGATCATTCTTGATCCATCAGTATACGTCCTGAAGTTAAAGTCTTTTTCTATGTTTCCCCCCTTTCACTCCCGTCTGGATGGAATAAGAACTTTGAACGTACTGTCAAAATCCAGATGAGGTACCATGTAATCGGTGGGTTTCCTCAGTGTCGGTGGTAGCTGATCTAGGATTTTGGCATGGCCATAGGTCCTTGATCTCCACCTCCCAGATGCCGCTAGTCTTGCCGCACTGCTTGAGGATGCCGCCAATACATGAAGGTCGATCGGAATCAGATTTAGCATAGCATTCAGAGCGTCTGAAGGACTAGTACATAAACATCCAGTAATCCCGATGCAAGCAGATCTCTGTATTCTGTATAGTTGGTCCACCACATATTTCTTATTTGTGGCGGGCCACCATACTACTGATCCGTAAGTTAATATGGGAAGTACAATTGCTGTGTACATCCATTTAAGCATGTTAGGGGTTAGGCCCCATTTGGAGCCAAACATCCTCCGACAGGAGTAATAGGCAACTGTGGCCTTTTTGACCCTGTGTTGCACATTTTGTTTCCACAATAGTTTTGTGTCCAGGATGACTCCTAGATATTTTGCATTGTCCTATAGAGACAGTTCCAGATTATGTAGCCGAGGGAGTCTAAAGCTCTGGACTTTGGTCTTAGTAGTAAAAAGTACCAGCTCCGTCTTGCTAGGGTTCACACTTTGACCACAACCTGTAGCCCATTTGCTGAGTGTACCCAAGGCACTGGACATGATATCGCTTATCACGTCCGTGAACATCCCTGATACCATTATTACTACATCGTCCGCATAAGCCACAGCTTTCACTCCCGCAGTGTCCAGTCTGAGAAGAATTGTGTTAACAACGAGAAGCCATAGCAGTGGAGAGATCACCCCGCCCTGTGGTGTTCCTCTGCATGCCCATTTTGACCTCTCGCTGTTTCCTAGTTTTGCGGTGACGTTTCTTGCCTTCAACATGGTGATAATCCAGATTCTGATGTATTCTTCTACATCGGCATCTTGGAGAGACTGTTGAATGGCTGTCACTGATACATTGTTAAAGGCGCCTTCTATGTCTAGGAAGGCAGCCAAAGTGTATTGTTTATTTTCAAGGGATCTCTCTATGAACCTTACCACCTCATGTAGTGCTGTTTCAGTAGAGCGTCCTTTAAGGTAGGCATGCTGACTTTCTGAGAGAGTTGACGACCCAACAAGTCGATGTCTAATGTGAGAGTCTATTAATCTTTCCAGCGTCTTGACCAAGAAAGATGAAAGGCTGATTGGCCTGAAGTCTTTTGCATTCTCGTGACTTCTCTTGCCAATCTTGGGAATGAAAACTACTCTGACCTGCCTCCAGCTGGTTGGAACGTAGTTTAGAGAGAGACAAAGTTTGTAGAACCTAAAAAGGCAGGGTATGATAGAGCTTTTCGCGCTCTGTAACATCTTTGGCGTAATGATATCAGGACCCGGCGATTTAAATGGAGAAAAACTGTCGATTGCCCATGAGATTCTCTCCGGGGATAAAATATTCTCATTGACAGCATATTGTTGCCCACTAGATGAACTGTCTGACCTAGTCGTGTCCGTACAGCCCGGGAAGTGGGTGTTAAGGAGGATATCTAGTGACTCTGCAGAGGAGTCTGACCAGGAGCCGTCCGCCCTTTTAACGAAGGTTGGACAGAAATGGCTCATGGACAGAGCCCTACTAAGCCTTGCAGAGTCTCTAGTGTTATCTATTGACTCACAGAAACTCCTCCATGACTTTCTTTTGGCGATTTTTATAGCTTTTTTATACGCTGCTAGCCTTTCGCGATATGGTTGCCAGATTTTGTTCTCGTAGCAAGTGTTGAAGGCTCTACGTACCTCCTTGCGTAGCTTAGAGGGTTCCGTGCTCCACCATGGAGGGTAACTCTTCTTAGCTTTCGTTAAGGGGCAGGAAATCTCGAAGGCTTTGCTAATAGCCTTGTTGAAGACCTTCACATTGTGTTCAAGTCCAACCGTATTGTCGATTTCTGGAACTCTTTTTAGTTTTTGTTTCAAAATCCCGTGTGCTATATAGCTTGATGCGATAAGGAAGCTCTTACCATCTGACAACTCGACCCTCGCAACTGTAAGGTCCTCTGAGCTAAACTGAGTACAAAGAAAAATATTAATATGTTTTTTGGCTATTAGACATGATATTGGCTTACCATTTCCTTTAGCATATAGTACGTTGTACAGGGACCTCGGGAACCCCTTAACCTCGGAGTTTGCTACCCACGGCTCCTGTACCGCGCAGATATCGAGGTTCTCTTCGGCTAGGAGAACCTTTAGGTTGTCTGTTGCACACTTCGAGTGCTTGAGGTTTATTTGAACAACCTTTATCGCCATTGCGGAGTGTTCTTCGTTATCTTTATTGCGGTTCTGACAGCTGCATTCCAACCAGAAGGTTGTTTGCAGCCTCGACAGCGTCGGCATCAGAACCGCTTGGGCGCAACACCTTGACCTTGGCGTCTCTTACCCCGAAGAACAATTTGGAGCCCGCTTTCTCTAGCGCCACTGCTCCTTGCTCCGTTATGGACAGCATTAGGCAAGTACCACTGCTGCCGTGGTCCTCGGTGCGGATAACTGACCAGTCATCCATTGGAATGCTGGGGTTCTGAAGCTTCAGACACTCCAGCATTCTGCCACCGTTCTTGCCCAATTGAGGTAACCAAACTCATGCTCGCGGTCTCATCGGAATTTCCTCCGCAGGGATAAGCTTAAGGCTTAGCCCATCCCAAGTGTCACTAATCTTAGCGATACTAACGCTGAGGAACTCCTTTGAGAACGCGTCCAAGCACTTGATTACCCTGTAACCCCGGTGTATCTCACTGGAGTCGAAGCGAGGTGCCGGCTTATCCTTATTGGTGAGGACGTAGTCCATTACGAGCTCAGCCAATTTGGATTCGACGGCACCCCACTCCGTTGTTACAGGGATTAATCTGCCGTTTTTATGGTTTGCCAGAGCCATCACAAGATGATCCTTAACTACCTCGTTAAAGGGTCTTCGGATGGATGACGAAGTAAGTTGTTGAGGAGGGGACCCCTTTGGTGCAACCTTCCTTTTTTTGGGTGACTGACCGCTTTCTGTCTGAGAGCGGTTTCTTTTGGAGCTTTTTACTTCTTTCTGGGAGAGCGGTGCCTTTTTGGACGTACTTGGTAGCGAATCCATAAACTTATGGTATTCGTCTACCACGGCCTGGTACCTCACCTTGTCCCCAGCATCAAGCTCATGCGTAACTCCATTCGCTTCATTCTTGGCAATCTTGTCTAGAATGAAGACGGCTTTGGAGTAACGGGACTTAAGGAGGTCTTTCTGACTCCTTTTCTTAGGTTTGCCCTTTGGCCGGTTGTCAGGCTCGACTATCGGTGTTGGGCTTTTGAGGGTTTTTGTGTTTTCTTGTGCAGATAGAGGGGTACTTTGGATTTTACCCTCACCATCCGAGAGGCCGACTACTGTCTCCTGGCTGGAGGCAAGAAGGTCGTCCTCTGAAGAGATGTCTTCCCTTCTCTGTTGTTTTTTGTTTTTGTTGTTGTTGTTGTTCATATGTTGATCCCACGAGTAGGCCAGTAAGGGGAGAGACCATCCACGCAGTGACGGCGTGCGTGAACTAGACAAAATGATTACAACCGGTCCGTGTCCTGGCACCGGAGGGGAGTTGTTAGGGACTAGTCCTCTTTAACCACTAACTAGCCATTCAGGTCCTCGGCACAGCTACCTACCACCTTGACCTTACAAGTGGGGGAGTGAAGGGATAATTGGGAGAGGGATAGAGGTTGATGAAGGAGATTATCAGGAAATGGGAAATGGGAAGGAGGAGTGGTTAACCTTTAGTTATGAAGGCCTTTTTATTTCCATATTCCAAGACAGGTCCTGTTTGTGCAGGAGCATGGACAGAGCCTGGATTGGAATAGAAAACACAGCCGCCACTTAAGCCACCACATCGCGACAAGATAGTTAACCAGGTGGCGGCAATTAATTGTTCTTTTTCTTTGTTTATGCAACGTTTTAGTTGACTTCTACTCATTTTACCTTTAAAAACACTTTTTTACATGTATATGTGTGAGAGAGTCAAAGGCGAACTCTTGCATTACTTGTGGCCACTGTAGTATTTAGTCGGATTTTCGTTAGGGAAATACTTAACGATTTCGATTAAAATTCTACTTTTAAAACTGCAGGGTATGCCCTTTTTATGAAAACATTCAGGCATACATATATATATATATACATATATATATACATATAATTATATAATATATATTTGGACGTATGGTTGGGCGCATGGACAATAATAAAAATAATTATTTTGTTTTTCGGTAAAAGCATGTCGTTAGAAAATATGCAGAATTACCCAAGTATGCTGCCTAAAATTCTGTTGGAAAGGGAAACACTACATAAATTATTTTCTTCAAGTGGCAGAAGCGTTGTTGTTTTTATTTAGCTCATTTTTATGATAGAGAATTTAAAATTTTAAAGTAGAAGCATTTCAAAAGAATTAATTATACCGATGTAACTTTGTTTCATATTTATACGCACATTTTACATACATATGTACATACTAGTGATGCTACGAATACTCGTATTCGTATTCGACTATTTGACTATTCGCCTGTTTTAAGATATTCGTATTCGTATTCGTATTCGCCAAATTCAAGCGAATATTTTTCGAATAATTTTCCCATACATTTTCCAAAAAAAAAATCATACAAAAGTTTAAAAAAAGTACATAAAACGTAAAAAATATATTAATTTTTATTAAAAAAACCCATTGTATTTCACGCAAAGTAATAACCTTCTTAAAAAACAAACAAAAATATATATAAATTATAATTTAAGTTGTCTCAAATGTATTAATAAAATTAAAAATGCTTTCGCAGCAGTGAATTGAACAAAGTACATCATCTATCGGCAATAAATTGGAATATACTCGTATAACTTAAATGCATGATATTTAAAGAAACTCGGTGAGATGTTTTGATTCTGTTTATATGTAAATGTATAAGGGTGGGAAGCTACAGGAATCAAACTAAAACTTTTTATATATGAAATTCCACTGACACAGGTGGATGCGCCTTTTGCAAAAAATATGTTCGCTAAACAGCACTGAATTATTAATTAAAAACCCAAACAGAGTAAGAAAAACGAAATCTGAAAGTATGTAAGTAAAATAATTAAAAAATGTTCTGTAGAGGTTTTCAAATTCGGCATCTTAATGCAATAATAATGTTAAATCACAAAATTTTTTGTTTTCATTTATAGTTACTAACGCAAAGGCAGGGATTTTTTCCAATTAAATTTGATATATAAACCTCAAAAGAAATATTCGTATTTGTATTCGGCGAATACTGTTTTAAATATTCCTATTCGTATTCGTATTCGCGAATACTAAAAATATATATTCGTAACATCACTAGTACATACTTACATATGTTAGCCTTATGTTGGCTTGTTACTTTCATTTCAGCACGGATTTAAAGTTGATATTGTTATACATCTATATATATAAAATACAAAAAATGTTTGTACCCATGCTCGCTATAGACTCGGAAACTATCCAACCGATTTGACCCAAACTGGTGTCATTCAAAAGGGAATTTATAGAGGATGGTTTTAGGCTTTTAATATTTCAAGTGGGCGTAGCCCCTCCCACATAAATTGAATAACATCATATATCTTGACTATTGTGATAGCAAGAGTTTTGAAACATTGCAATAGTTCATATGTTACTAATGTGAGTAATCAGGACAAAAATGGGCGTTACCGGACAAGTGGGCGTGGCAGCTCCAATATAACCCAAAAATTGAAATCGCCATATTTTGGGCATTTTTTGACCTACGCCGATGATATTTGGTACATATAGTATTGACATAATTAGGAATACGTACTAGGAGAAAAGTGAGTGGGACCACGCCCCTTTATAGGAAAATAAAAAATCTTAATATAGTCTTAACTATTGGACCGATGGTCATTAAATTTTCACAATAGGATATATAAATACTTTTAATTTTATTTTATAACGAGGGGGGTAGCGAAGTACTCCGGGATCAGCTAGTATTGATATAATTGCTATGTATGTAGGTATGTACCTACATATGTATGTATATTGTTATTTGTTACACACATAGGTATGTAATTACCTATTATTTTAACTGTAGGTAATAATTTGATATTTGAAAAGTCAACACTATTTTGAGTTATCTTAAAGCTTAGTACATACATATGTATGTACCTACTTGCTTAGATGAAAATTCAAATTACTAGGGGGTTTTTAAAATTACATACATATGTAAATACGTATGTAGCTATTATACATATTAGGTACATACATATGTACTTAGATTATCCAATCAGCCTAACAGAACGTATCAGTTTTTCGATTTCGAGAAGGCTAAAACAATATTCATTGTTCTAACGTAGGGCTATTTCAAATAGTAATTATGTAAGTTATTTATTCTTCGTTATTGACCTATTACCAGAGACTTGCGCCGTATCGGCTATTAGCCGGCTTAGCCAGCCGCCGACGATTTTTGATAGCCGCCGCCGCCGAGGATTTTTCGGCTGAACGTCGGCTAAATGTTAGCCGCCGATAAATTTTTTTATATTTCTGTAGACTTAATTTATATAAAAAATAAACGAATAAGTTTATCCAAGGCGAATTTATTTAATTCGTCTTGAATGTACCTGTTGCATACATATCGCTCCTTTATTGCAACATAGTCATATCTCAAAACACAAAATTTTTCAGTTACTGACGAAAAAGAGTTTCTAAATACCTTCTTTATTTATAAAAAAAATTTGCATAAACACATCTCTATCTAAACCCAAGTTATAACCGCTTACATGCTCAAGCCGTCTATATAAATGCTTACGCTTTGAAAACTTTAAATGCATTTTGCCACGTTTGAGTTTTTTGAGATATGACTACGTTGCAATAAAGGAGCGATATGTGTCGAATTTACATTGACAACACTTGAAATACATATGTTTGGGTGTTTATTTAAGGAGTATCCGAAAATTGCTAAGCTTGCATCTAACATATTAAGCATCCCATCCACAAGTGCATCTGCCGAAGAAGCATTTTCTAGCGCTGGATCGCTAGTATCAGCAAAACGCTCTAACCTAAATCCAATCACCGTGAAGCAGGTTCTCTTCGTCCATGACAACTATGATTTAGTTACCACAATTATAAAAGACTAACTTCATATGTATGTACATCAAACTGACTCAATTAAAACTATTTGTATTGGTAATTTTTCGAATAATGTAATACATTTACATACATACATTTTTTAAATTTATTTAGAAAAACAAACATAAATTTTTTTAATCACATATTTTTTGTGGTTCTACCGTTTTTTTGAATTATTAAATTTAATTTATGCTTTTGAATCAAATATGTATGAACAAAGAAATATAAATAACGATCTCGTGCACATTCTGTGCATTTATTTTTGTGATATACACATAGGAGTACATATAAGTTAATATTTCCCTTTATTGGGAAAATAAAAAAAACACACGTTTTATTTGCTCGCGCAACACGCGCTCTTTATTGAAGTCAGAATAAAACTTAAAAACTATTTTACATTTAGATTCTTTTATAATTTATTTTGCTTAGTGGACTTAATTATAAAAGTGGCATGATTACTGATTTCTCAAGAAATGCTAAAATAATAATTTAAAAGAAAAGTCAATGTAAGCAAAGTTATTGCCCTCATTTCTAAATAATAAAATAATATTCTTAAAGAAAAGTTAATGTAAGCAATTGTATTTAATACTCAGGTTGCATTATTTTCAGGTGCAATGAACTTCTTTTAACTAATTAGCAAATTACAACTTTGCACTTTTTGATTTGATTATTTTATTTGTTTTAAATATATTTTTAATAAACGTTTACGTTAACTCTTCCCCTCTTAAGTCGATTGTCCTCAATCGATTATTTATCAATTTTGGGGGTTGAAATTTGCAGAAATGGTCCATTTTCTATATTTGGGATATAACCCGTGCTTATTTGTGGTTTTGACAATATATACCATTTCCGCTTAAGTTTTAAAATTATTGCAAATGTTAAAAAAAAGAGAATTATAATTGCCACATCTGTACTTAGACTAATTACATGTGTATTTTTATTCTTACTTGTTAGTATTTTAATGTTATCCTCATGCTGCAGTTGTTTAATGTATAAATTTTCAAGTTTCAAATTAAGCTTTGTATTATTATTTTCTTTTATCTTTGTAATAAGGTTAGGTAAAACAAGTGTATCGTATATCTTAAGGTTAGAATTAATATATGTTTTATTTAGTACATTGATTTTACAATTTTCAAATCTGATAAGAAACGTTCCTTTCTGTTTTATTTTTACTTTACTGCAGTCATGAGTTATTATTCCTTCAAAATTTTTAAATATAATCAATCCTTGAATAATTTCTGTAACTGCGGTTTTTTCTGACTTTTCGAGCTCACATTGAGCTTCTCTAAAATCTAGAATATTTGATAAGCATTTATTGTCTAATGGAATTAAATTTTTTTCCAGGTTGTCTTTAATGTTTATTGTATAAATGTTATTATTGTTATCGGCTAATATTTCTGTTTGGTTTAATATTATTGATTTATTTTGGATATTTGGCAGGGGCTCAAATTTTATTTTTGACAAAATATTAGAAGAAAATTGTGGTATTAGTAATGTTAATATGATTCTATTAATTTGAAAAAGTACTACAATTTTTATGCTATTGTAACTATCGAAGTCCGTGATTAAGTCTAATTCTTTTTGTGTCAAAATTTCGCTGGGAATAACGCCCAACTTACAGGAAAATATTACTCGTCCGATGTCCTCGACGTGATTATTCAGAAGTAATATGTCACTGTTAACTCTGTATATGTGTTGGATAAATTGAACTTCGTCCTCGAGTGTTTTAATTCTATTTTGTGTTTGGGATCTAAAATTATTAATGTAACTACTAATGAGAACTTGTTGTTTGTTTATATGTTTCGTGATATTATTAATTTGTTCGCTCATGATATTGTTTACGAGAGTTAAGTTATTAATTGCTCTGTCAGTAACCTGTTCGCTGTCGTGTATTTTTGATATAGTTTCTCGTATTTCTTGTTCGTCATCACTGTCCATCGATCCTGCTATGATCTTTAAGCCTTTTCCTACAATGTTAAAAAGTCCTCTTTTGGATTTAGAATTTATATGAAGATTATTTATTCGTGTTCTGAGTAATAAAAAGTTTTTATTTACTGTACTAATAAGTTGTTTATCTTCGAAAGTGGTGGCATTTAACGTTTCTATGTTTTTGGAGATCAACAATGTCGTCTCCTCATATGCAGTCAAGTTTATAAAGTGCAAAACCTTATCGTAGTAGCTGATCGTCTTCTGTTCGCCTGTTTTTATAGGTATGTAGCCATTATTGTTGGTCAGGTCTTGTACGTCCAATTGTTGTGCTTTCGTCATTAGTACCCACATAAAAATTGTAAGTAGGAGTTCCATATTGTCCTGAAAAAAATTAGATTTTTAAGATTGCTTAATGTTGTTTTTATGAACCACTCTTTTTGACTTAGTTACTACTGTTGTATTGAAATCTTGTGCCACTATTTCTTTTTTGTATTTCGCCGATAATTTGTTTCCTAGTCTTTTATTTATTCTTACGAAAATTACTTCTCCCTCTGCATATTTTTTTGGTGGTGTTCTTTTTGTATTATGATATGAAAGATCGTTTTCCTGTTTTTCTACGAGTTTTTTAATGGTTTCTTCCCTATCTTTTGCCAGCAGTTCGGGATTTGTGCTAACTCGTCTGCCGAAAAATGCTTCTATGGGTTTTTTTCTTGTGACCGTATGAATCGATTGGTTATACTCGTTTACAGATCTATCCAACAATTCTTGAAATGACCGGTGTATTTTCTCGGTTTTTAAACAACACATAATTTCTTGTAAGGTTGAATGAAATCTTTCTATTTGACCATTAGAACAGCTAGTATAGGGGGCTGTTCGAAAAATTCTTATTCCAAATTCATTTTCAATCATAAATTTTATGGATTCCGAGCTGAAGGACTTCTCGTTATCCATGACGATTGTCTCGGGCATGAATGCGTAGAGAATATCCCTCAATGGTTGTCTTATGTCTTCGGAAGCTTTGGATTGTATAGGTTTTGCTATAGTATATTTCGAGAATTTATCGATTGCCGTGAGAACCAGATCCTTTCCGACTGAAAATATATCCAAGTGGACTATTTGTCCTGGGAACTGAGGAATTGGCGTGGCTTGGATTTGTGGTTTCATCGGATGCCGATCGTATTTATTTTCTTTGCACACGACGCATTTTTTAATTATATTTTTGATTTTTCTTGTCATTGCGGGAAAATAGCTATTTTCAAGAACTTGTAATTTATTTTCCCTTGCGTTTCTGTGTGCACGCTTATGTACCTTTAGGATAATTTCTTCTTGCTCTTGTTCGCTTTTAACATCTCTTACCTGTATGTTAGAAAATCTAATTTTATAGTTTCGGAAATGGTCTAGAAATATGTCCTGTATCATTCCTATATTTGATTCGGATGTTTTGATACAATTTATGATTGATGGGTAGAGGTATTTTTTTAAAATTTGTACTAAATTATCCGTATTAAATTCGGTTTGAGTTATTGTATGCCTGTGATAGGTGGGGAAAACAATTTCGAATTTGTATTCGGATGTAGGACCGCTATTGAGAAAGATTTGGTTTTTGAACGCATTTATGGGGACATTGACATGATATATTAAATTGTGAGCAGAGCTTTCTGCGCTATTTGTTGCTATAGAGAGTGTGTGGATATCAGTTTCTTGTGGTATTCTTGACAGAGCATCCGCGACAAGGTTAGCTTTACCTGGTTTGTACAGGAGTTCGTAGTTGTATTCTTCGAGAATAGCTTTCCAGCGTTTCATTTTGCTGTTATTATTCTTGTTACTCAAAGCATAAATGAGGGGCTGGTGGTCAGTGTATATCTTCACTTTTGCTGATCCTTACAGGAAATTTCGGAATGAATTTAGTGCCCATATTATAGCTAGAAATTCTTTCTCATTGGCAGCGTAGTGCTCTTCTGCCTTATTTAACGTTCTTGAAATAAAAGAGATAGGCTTGTTGTTCTGCGATAGAACCGCGCCTAATGCAAAGTTGGATGCATCGGTTGTGAGTTCCATTTCTTTGCTAAGATCGGGGTATGCTAGTACTATGTCTTCGGATATCAAAGTATTCTTTATTCTATTAAATGCCTCTTTAGCTGTTGGATTTAAATTTATTGAAACAAGGGAAGATTTTCTTTTTGATATTCTTCCTTCTTCCCCTCTTAAGAGTGATGTCAGGGGCTTAGCTAATTTCGCATAGTCCCTTATAAACCTTCGGTAGTATCCCGATAGGCCTAGGAATGATCGAAGTTCTTTTAGTGTCTTAGGTTCTGGAAAATTTGCTATTGCTTCTACTTTAAGCGGGTTTGTCCTTATTCCTTCCGCAGAAATAATATATCCTAAGAACTCGACTTGTTTGTGAAAAAATTTGCACTTGTCAAGTTGTACCTTTAAGTTAGCGTCTTTCAAAGTTTTAAAGACCTTTTCGATATTATGCATGTGCTCGTCCTCTGTCTTACTGAAGATAATTATATCATCAATATAGACATAACATCTCTTTCCGATATGTTCCCGGAGAATGTCATCGAGGGCTCTTTGGAAAATTGACGGCGCATTTTTGAGTCCGAATGGCAGCCTGGTGAACTCATATTTGCCGTTACAAACAGAAAAGGCGGTTTTTTCGTAATCGGTTGGTTTCAGTGGTATCTGGTGAAACCCACTCTTAAGATCAAGTACTGTGAAAAATTTGTTTTCGCGAAGCTGCGATGTGACAACGTTTATCTCTGGTATGGGATACCGATCGGAAATTGTTGCAGAATTTAGTTTCCTATAGTCTACGACCATTCTATACTGCTTGTTGCCTTCTGAATCAGGTTTTTTACTTACAATCCATACTGGGGAATTGTATGGGGAACGCGAAGGCCTAATAATACCATCTCGTAATAGTTTTTCTATTTGTTTTTCGATTTCGGCTTTTAAGGCGATAGGGTAGGGATAAAACCTAGTATAAATAGGGGAATCAGTGTTTGTACGTATTTCACCCACTACTTTTGTTGTAAACGTGAGCCTTTCGTCGGGTTCTGAAAAAAGTTTGGTGTGTTTTCTCACTAACATATTTAATTTTTCTTTTTGTGTCGGAGTCAAGTGTTCGTCTCTTATTTCTATTGAGTTCAGAGGGGCATGAGATGCTTGTTGCTTCATTTTTACTTTAATGCCCTTTCCTATTTGTAGAAAGTTCTCACCTATATGGATAACAGCGTTGAGCTGCTTTAGCGTTTCGTTCCCTAAAATGCCGTGGAATGACTTTAATGATGGCATTATGTAAAATTTAATTTTTTCTTTAAGGTTGAATAAATTAGCGAAAGTGTGTTCCTTAATTTCCACATCTCCTGCAACGGACTTTGCATAAAAAACATGTTTATTTACTAGGGGGTTCCTTACGAACTGAGGTTGGATGTAATTTTTTGTTGATCCTGTGTCGACTAAAATTTTCAAGGTTTTACCGCTCTTCGTCGTGAACTCTATATACGGCAACGAAGAGCTCATCATTCTAAAAAATGAATATCATTAAATTCTAGATATTGGTTGTCAAGCTGTGGTGGCTCTTGCGACGAATCTAGGTAATCATTCAAAGTTTGATCTACTTGTTCATCCGAATTTTCGATATTTTCTTCGTATTGTTGGTACTCGGAGTCTATATGGAAATTCCGTGCAATTTTTCTTTGTGGTTGATTAGTCGATGGTGGAGGTCTTTCTCGGTTATAACTTGGCCTTGGCCTATTCATATAGTCAATTCTTCTAGTGCGTAAGCTTTCGTCTACCTCCATTGGTTCTGGAGCAGGTTGTGGCCTGGGACCTTGGGGCCTAGGGGGCGGTTGTGGTTGGAAATCATAGCGTCTATCTGGTATAAACCTTTGTTGGGAATTGCTAAATTGGAAATTTTCGCGAGGTGTTTGGGGATTATGGGCAAGCTGAGGAAAGAATGCCATTGGACGCGAACGAGGAAGAGGTTGTGGGTTGCGAGGGAATTGATGTAAATTCTGGTGATTGCGTGTTGATTGCATTTGGGAGCTATATCCGCTTCTGCCAGGATTA
Source organism: Lypha dubia (assembly GCA_947311025.1). Lineage (NCBI taxonomy): Eukaryota > Metazoa > Arthropoda > Insecta > Diptera > Tachinidae > Lypha > Lypha dubia. Next base: position 53,596,805 of record OX371261.1, read on the forward strand.
CTACTATGAGCGTAATTTGCTCTATATGTTTGATTTTCGAGCTTTAGACAGAGGTGCAGGGCTTGAGGGAGATCCACCGGCTCTCTCATACCAAGGAGCTTCGGAAGATCGCCATTTAATCCTCGTATAAAAGTATCGAGGGCTTTATCCCTGTAAGTTTGAGTCAGTAAGCATACAGATTCGTTTGACGCATTTAGGCTTCCTAATTTGTTTAATATTAATGACAAATGCTTGTAAACTCTTTGATAAAAATCTTGTACTGAGGACCTACCCTGTATTAACGAAGTCATCTGATATTCGAGAGTGGCTAGGTCTCTCTTGTCAGCATAGTGCAATGATAAGCACCTTACAATGGCTGTCCAGTCAAGGGGAGTATTGTATGACTCCAGTGCTATATCGGCTTCTCCCACTATTTTATTCCTGACAGTATTCAATATACCGTAATATTTGGGTGTGCCTTTTGTGTTCTCATATATTTGCAGAACACGCTCTACGCTTTTCCTCCAAGAGTTGAATTCACCTTGCCCTCCGGAAAATTCGCGTAAGCATTTCACTATGTCGGGAATCTTATCAAGATCTCCCAAATTATTCCTAAACCGTTCGTCTATTGCCTGGTCATTGACTATGTTCTGTCCTGAGTTAGGGTTAAGGGTTGCTTGTATTATTTGTGGACCCTGTCGTGTAAAAACTTCTGTCGCTATGTTAGAAATTAATGTATTTAGATCGTCTAAACTGATTTGCGTATTAGGTGCATGGTTACTGCCTTGGGGAAGGACAGCAGGTCGTATTAAATTTTCAGGATTCGACATGTTTGAAAAATTTTCCTATAGGTAAAATCTACACTTTTCTATTTAATTTTCTATTTAATTTAAGAAGCACTTTTCGAAATTGATTGTACAAGGATTTGCTAAATTTTTATATGGATTGTCTTCTCTTTTCTTTTTTTATTTATTATATACTATATTTAAATGTATAATAATTTGTCAATACTAATAAGCAAATAATAATAATAAGCAAATAACATTTAAAGATCTATTACTATTTATATTTTTATTCTACCTTGAATTGATGAAGTTTCTTGTTCTCCGGATAGTTGGCTTGGCACGTAATGCCGTCCTTTTTGCTGTCTGCTCTGCTACTAGGGGGCCAATCACTATCACTTTGTTTGTTGTCAATTTTTTCTGGCTTTTCTGAACTTTTACTTGTTGATTTTTGTTCCTCCTTTTTTTATTCCGCTACCACTCACTTTTCACTCGGAATTTTTGTGTTGTGTTTATCTCTACTTCTTTATTTTTTAAGTTAATTTCAATTTAGTCTTGCTTTTTTTTTATAGACTTCTTTTCTGTATTTATTATTTGTTTAACAGTTAACTTATCTGCGCCGGTAAATAAGAATTTATCCGGTTTATAGTTCAACATCTACTGTGGCTCTCCAATTTTACTCTTATGCGCTTATGCACCTTTTTCCAATAGGAAGTTTTATTAGCCTTAAAGTTTTATTAGCACTGAAAACACTTTTTTGAGCTTATTTTCAATTTTACTGTTTGTTTATTACTTTTTGTTTTACAGTTAATATGCGATTTTGCGTAATATTTTTTATTTAATTTTGATTTAATTTAATTGTTCATTTATTCACTTTAATTTTTGTTTCACTGTTAATATGCAATTTTTGCGTATTGTTAATTCCAAATTAATTTTTTCATTTAATTACTTTATGTTTTAGCAACTGTTGTTTTAATGATAGCAAAGTTTCTGTACATAGAAAAAGGTTCTTTTTGTATGTTTTTCTTGATTTTTACTGCACTTTTTTCTGAAGGATACGCTTTACTGTAGTTGTTTCGAAGGATACACTTTAACGTACCGATGATTTGAAATTTGCTCGGGCTTTAACGTACCGATGATTTAAAATTTGCTCGGGCTTTAACGTACCGATGATTTAAAATTTGCTCGGGCGCCAGTTAATATTTCCCTTTATTGGGAAAATAAAAAAAACACACGTTTTATTTGCTCGCGCAACACGCGCTCTTTATTGAAGTCAGAATAAAACTTAAAAACTATTTTACATTTAGATTCTTTTATAATTTATTTTTGCTTAGTGGACTTAATTATAAAAGTGGCATGATTACTGATTTCTCAAGAAATGCTAAAATAATAATTTAAAAGAAAAGTCAATGTAAGCAAAGTTATTGCCCTCATTTCTAAATAATAAAATAATATTCTTAAAGAAAAGTTAATGTAAGCAATTGTATTTAATACTCAGGTTGCATTATTTTCAGGTGCAATGAACTTCTTTTAACTAATTAGCAAATTACAACTTTGCACTTTTTGATTTGATTATTTTATTTGTTTTAAATATATTTTTAATAAACGTTTACGTTAACTTATATACATTCATATATTACATCCCTGCTTTAAATAAAATTAGTTACTTAAAAATGTGTTTGACTTCCTACAGGGTATATGAATATAGAATTATTAATTATTTGTTCATCCCAACAAAATAAAAAGATTTAAAAATTTATTGTACGCTATTGTAAAGCGTAAAATTTAAAATCACTAATTAAAATTTAATATTTAATATGTATATTATCTAAAGCTACGTTCGCATTTATCAAATATTTGTCGAAAAAAAAGTAACCAAAAATGGAACTAATAATTTACTTACTTTAATTCTAATATTTTCTTAATTATGGGTTCGCATTTTTAAAAACTGTATAAAAATACTTTTATGCAGAATAATTAATTTTATTTTGTACCATAAAAACCAAGTAAGCAAAACTACTGGTTACGTTTTTTTGAACAAATATTCTATATACATTTTATGTACAGATGTGTCACAGATTATTGTGGATACCTGCCCTACGGCACAAACCCACAGTGCTCTTAACACCGGGTGAATACAATGCGTCCACCAACGCCCCCACACGCAACAAACTGCTACGCATGAGTACCAATTCGAAACCATGCATTTGGACATGGCCTCCCCCTTGGTTTGGTTACATATGTAGGTACTTATGTATGTACTAAACGACGAATTTTTCGTTGCGAATATTCGTCGTCAAAAATAGAACACATGCATTCATATGAAAGTGAACACAGCACCGAAGTCGACGAAATTCGTCGTACGTGACGAATTCTCTGATAGATTTATTTCTATTTCATACGCCGACGATCGACGAAGAAATCAGTACAGCGTTACCATGTTTTTTTTTAGTTTTAAAATATATTAGTAAATAATGTTAATTTTTACTTTAATAAGTTCTTCTTTTTATGATATAGAGCATTTTAGTTAAATATACATAATTATTAATGATGAAATTTGTTTTTAATAGTTTTTTAATGGTTAATTTTATAAAGGAATTATTTTCTTTATACGGTAACACTATCGTTGTTATGTTTGTATGTATATAAAAACAAATTTGTAATAATAAATACACACAATTTTTTGGATTATTATGACAGCAGTTGTTTGTTCGTCCTAGTTGTGCGCCACACGACGAATTTACGCAACGAACTTTTGCCAACGAATTCGTCGTGCTAGACGAAATTCGGCGTTCGTCCCAATTGTGTTCCCAGCATAAAACGTCTTGTTGGACTAACTTCATAATGTTCAATGATGAATTGTTCTCTTTTTTTTGCACTTGATTTCATGAGTACACAAATATTGCTGTTCTCTTAAATTATAAACATACAATGGCATTTATTCTTTTTCCAACCAATGCAATATTTATTGTTGCTTAAAATCAAATTTCAGTACTGAATTTTATGTTTCAATAGTGTCTCTTGATATGAAATACTGTTATAGGAGACAACATGTTTGTAAATGAATGATGTTAAAAGCAACGGTTTGTAATTTGCATTTTAGTTATTTTATATTAATTCGCGCGTTGAGTGGTTGAAATTAGAAAAAATTAATTTAGAAAGTACATATGTACATGTATATTTTTATTTCATTATGGATATAGATGTAAGTATTAATTATCATATTAAGTAAATGCATATGTACATACATATGTACATATGTATATCGCACCTTAGATAAAATTATTTACCAATTTAACATTTTTTGGTAGAATTAGGAGAAAATTCATCTGATAAATTTAAAAAACTGTAGTAGCTTGAATTTTTTTACGTTTATTAATGAATAAAAAAATCTAATTTAAATTTTTCTCTAAAAAATAAAAGATTTTACTCTCAAAAAAGTTTAATTAAAATGAACTATTGAACAATATGAAGTGCACAACATATTTCTCGCACACTTGATAAAACTGTCCACTCAAATGAGGTGCAATGATTTTTGCGTTGTTTGCTCTCTTGTTCTCTGTATTTACTGTTTAGTCATATTCCCATACAAATACAATCAATATTTGCGCTTCAAAAATATGCAATAATGTACACTTTTTAACATCTTGCGCTCACCTTTAGTATGTACATATCAAAAAACACCTCATAAAAGGAAAAGTTATTTTACTGGTGACAAAATACTTTTTAGCGACGGCATACATATATATATGTATAAAATAACCTGTTTATAATTTTCAAATATAGGTACAAGCCTACATATATACATATATTTCAATTTTTAAAATGAAAAACGAATTGACAAATATACAACATTTTAAAAGATAAATACAAAAGCATTTTTAATATATGTACATACATACATACATATAAATACATCAGAGTATATTTGTAATCATCAGTGTGCGACATTTTTTCCACAGAGTTTACTTGCCTGGTACGTATAGTGTTCTAAAAACGATTTGTGTGCATACATTTACATATTTATGTTTATAATGTGCTTTGGTGAAAAAATATTTAAATTTTTTTATGTGTGTAGAATATTGCTTGGTATGTAAAAGCAAATAACGATTTGAGTCTGCTGATCTTTCAAAAGCAAATGCCTTGTATTTTTATACACACATGCTTAGATGTGTGACAAAAAGGGGTTTGTACGAAAAAATACGTTGAGTTATTATTAAGTTAATATACACAAAGAACTAACCAGCCTCAGTAGCACGATGGGTCGTGTGTTGAATTATTGTCTCTGACAAATATTCAGTACGCTTGACCCCGTATTCAATACTACTGAGGCACCTAGTGTATTTATAAATTTATTTCTGCAATGAATATATATATAGCTTCATTTATTTGTATATATGTATATCCAATTCAGAATCGATATTTTTATTTTTGCTGATTTTCAATACGAAGCATCCTTAAGAAAATCCCTACATTTTACTTTAAGAAACAATTCTCTAGCTCATCTAGTGTCTTCAGAAAATGGATTTCACCTACAGACAGACGGACAGACGGACACGGCTCAGTTAACTTCCCTATATATAAGGATCCAGAATATATATACTATATGGACCTCATATAAATATTGTGGAAATTACACACGTAATGACAAACCTATAAATACCCTTCCCATTTTTGGTGAAGGGTGTAAAAACAAAATAAAAGTTGTTTATATTTCATTTATAACAAAAACAAAAATTAAATTCAAATTCATAGTCATTTAAAAGGTACATAGTATTTTTGAAGCTTTAAAAAATTATAACTAAAGGCTCATTCTATTCTTTTCGAATTCAAATTTTAATATATCGAGATCCAATTGCTTCTTTTTTATCTCGTTTTTCTCTTGCATTGCTTTCAAAATTCCCCTATTTACATGTAGCAATTCATTTTTCAGTTCTTCGACTGCATTCCCGATAGTCTCGTGTCCTTTTTCTAGCGCTCTGTACACCCGTCGTAAGCTACTTGCGTTTTCTTTTCCTATTTTTAATAGGTCGTCCAACTTTTCATTCTGCTCCAGCTTTATCTTGCTATCCTGATCCAAAAAATTGTTTAATTTTTGACCAGTATTTTCAGTTTTCCTTTTTTTTTGGAGTACCATAAGTCAAAAGTGGGGACAGTGGCCGTTTTGCCGATGTTGACGGCATATCTTTATCACTTTCCCCAATTGCATCTTCGCTGAGACCAAGTGCAGTGCCAGGGGGATCTACAGACTGCGTAATGGTGCATATACGCAAAACTGCCTCATCATTGTCTGTCAACTGGTGTTTAGCAAAAGGTCCTCCACCGGTTGCCCTGGCTTCAGATTTGCTTTGCGCAAGCTTTCTTTTGACTTCGCTTTTCCACTCAGTCCATAACTATAAAAAAGGACATATTACAATTCAACAACACGAAACAATTTAATTTCTGGCACACATTTTACATACCTTTTTCCATCCATTTGCATCTTTTTGTGGTGGGCCTGCGCTATTCAGGGCATCAGACACTTGTTCCCAAAGAGAGTCTACGGTTGGTTTATCCCTCTTTGTAAAGCCCCTCGCAAGGTCTGGATATTTGTCCATAAACTCCACAATTATGCTGCTTTGAGTTTTATTTTTATGTTTTCCCCTACATATGTAAACAAAAGTTAGAATACATAAGCATATTTTAATTTTTAAATATAAAATTTACTTACATTTATACAAAATATCCTATTGAAAGATAAAAACAAAAGCGCGCAAATGAAATGTGTCAGCTGTTAGCTGCTTGGTTTTTTTTAAGAGAAAAACCGATAACATTGGTTTCTGTGACACCTAAAGCCGATACTAATTCTAGTTCGAACATAAAACCGATAACATTGGAATTCATGTCACCAAGTTATTTTTTTTGTCGTTTTCAAAACCAATTCCAATAATATTAGTTTCTATGACACCCCTGATTGAGTTATTTCTAGGATTAAAATTTCTTGAATTTGAACTGTAATAGTTTCTAGGATTTGGATTATTAAAATTTCTAGGATTTGAATTGTTAAAATTTCTAGGATTTGAATTGTTAAAATTTCTAGAATTAGAAATATTAAAATTTCTAGAATTTCGATTATTAGAAGGATTGTTATTACGACTGTGTTGTGAGCCGTATGCTAGGATTGAATTTTGTTGACCATATACATCGGTACAACTAGTGATAAATTTTGATATTGCGTCATTCATATTGTTAAAGATGCCTGATTCCATGATCAGTTTTACTCTGTCATTTGAGGCATTTTTTACTATAGCTGTAACTGCTGAGCGTGTTGCATATTTATTTGCTGTTTCATTAGACAAACCATCTGAAATATATGCTGTCCCTTAAAACTCTACTATAGTTTGAGGCATGATCAAGCTTTTTCTTGATTCAGGTATCAAAATTTGTTCATGTAATGAAGTGGAGATTACAACATCTATTCCCTTTTTAGTTGCTACTGATAAAAGTTTTTCTCTAATATCTGTAAAGAAAGCGTCCTCTGCCGCTTTATGACCTGTTGTTAGGCGAAATAGTTTACATTTAGGAGTATTGTAATATAAGAAAGACAACTTTACTGTTTGACTGGTATGTTAAGAGTAATTTATTTATTTAATCATTGCTTACTCACTAATTCAATACTTAGTTGCTTAAATAGTAGTAAGTGACAGTGCTGCCACTACACCTCCCTTCTTTTAAAGAAAAAATATAAATTAATTATAACTTATAATAGAAAAATATTTATATATGTTTTTGTTTTAAAAAAATATTTATATTATTAAAAAATGTTGATATGTTAGTTTTTTCTATTTGAGAATATTTATAATTTTAAAGTATTTGTATTTTCTTTTTAAAGTTTGGAAACATAAGCATTGTCCACCTACCTATGCACCTCCCTTTTTATAAAAAAATGTTGAATCAAACCGAGGTGATCGGTCTCGTTAGATTCAGCATTTTCCAACAATATATAAAAGAAAAAAGAATTTATATTTTGTTTTAATTTTCAACAAAGTTTGATTGATTTTTTTTTTATGTATAAGTATCTAAAAATATTTTTAATGTTAAATGTTTGATTTTGCAAAAAGAATAAAAAAAAAAATTTTATTTCTTATTTTTGTTTTGTTTGTTTGTAGGAAAATTTAGTTTAAAAATTTTTTTATACAAAGTTTTTGTTACTTCTATTTATTTTGATATTATTTAATTAATTTTCTTTTCTTCTGTTTGGGTATATTTTTGACCTTAGATTATTTAAGGTATAAATTTATATTTTTTCAAGTTTTGTTTTTAAATAAACAAATTTATAGTTTAATACAAATTTTTATGTTTTTTTTTCATAACATGTTATTATTATTAGTTATTAATAAAGTTATTGTAACATACAGTGTTCATACAGTGATGTAAAAATGTTAAAATGATTTCAAATGATTTCAAATCTTAATGCCATGTTCTCTTTTTATAAATTGTTTATATATTTTGGGAAATAAATTATATTTTGGCCATTCTGCACCGTAAATGTTGTGATTATTGGCCGTAGCCTCGAAAGCAATTAGACTAATCTATTTGTTTCGTTAATAAACTCAAATTTAACAGGTGGCAGTTTCTTTAAAATTTTATATACTCTTATGCGCTTTTTTCTTTCATCAATGTAAATAATTTTTTTTAATTTTGGCAGATTTTTGCTGAAATCAAGTGAGAATCTATAATAAATTTTCAATGTGCATTGTTTTGCTCTTCACTGTTTTTCATTTCATCTTTGTGTATAGTATATAAAAATAAAATTTTTTCCATACATATGTATATGAATCACTATGATTTTTTTTCATTTATATGTATTTAACAATACAAAATTCAATGTATGTATATACATAGTTATTGACATGTAATATAATATAAGTATGTATGTGTTTGCATGCTTCTATTACCCACATTGCTATATGTTTTTGCTGTCTTCTTTGTTTCTTCGTTTTGAATTGGTTGTTATTGTTGTGTCTGTGTTGTATATATTGATGTTTTTATTCTGTTGGTTTTTGGGCTGGTTTTTTGTTGTTGTTGTTGTTGTTGTTGTTGTTGTTGATGATATTTGTTGATTTTTTTTTTTGTATTTTATTTTATACTTTTCTTTTGACTTATTTAGTATATGTATGAGCATTGTTTTTCTTTACTTTTCCATTTTTTCCTTGTAATGTTTTTAAATTTTCATTTTTTCAAGTCTCTATTTTTATTGTTTGTTCTGAGTTCTTTGTTATTATTTTATTTGTTTTCATTTAGTTTTATTTTTAATGTAAGTACATACATATATAATTTTTCAATTTCATTTTTTCATTTTTATTTTGTTTCAGTCAGTGTTTTATTTTCGTTGCGTTCTTTTTTTTCATTTTTCGTTTCAGTTAATTTTCATTTCGTTAGCATTTTTGTTCTGTTGTCATTTTGTTTTATTTTACTTTGTATGTTGCACTAATTATGTTTGTATGTAGGTATGTATGCTTGTTTGTTTGTTTTATTACAGTTGCTAACATTATTTTATAAACTTGTTAATTTTTGTGTTTGTATTTTGGTTTTGACAATTTTTCATATGTTTTGTTGTAAAATAGATCATCTAATTTTTCTGCTAAAATTTTTGTTGGTATTGTTTTAATATATTTTTGTAATGATTTGTTTCCAGTTTTTTTTCTGTTTTAGATTATTTCTGTGTTTTAAAGTTCTTTTTATGTTTTTTTTTCTACAGTTATTTTTAACTGGTATTTCTCTTATGAGTTTATAGTTTTTCAAATTTTATTTTTACGTGACTGTACTTTTTAATTTCTTGCTTTTCTCATTTTACTCTTCCATTTTTGTTCTTGTGATGTTTTTTAAATTTATTGTTTTCAAGTCTTCCTATTTTATTGTTTGTTATGAGTTCTTCTCTTTTATTTTATTTGATGCTTATTGTTTCGTTTTCATTTAGTTTTATTTTAACTTCAGTTTTATTTGTTACTAAGTGTAATTTTTTTTTTCTGTGTTCGGTTGCCATCTTTTTTCGGATACCGTTTTTCTCATTTTATTTTTTTTTTTGTATATACATATGTAATTTTCACCGGTTTTGTTCAATTCTTTCTTTGGTACAGTTGTACCCACAGTTTTTGTGTGTGTTTTTTTTTTCAAAATGTCTAATTTTTATTTTTTTCAGATATCGTTTTATTAAAAAAAAAATGGTATTTTTTCTTTATTATATCTAGAAATTTTCAGTTTTTATGTCAGATATCTCTTTTTTTTTTTTTTTTTTTTGTAGCAAAAATTCTTTCTATGACTGTACCTTTTTTTTCTCTTTTTCCATTTTTCTTATACATATATTTAATATATACATATATTAATTTAGTTTATTGTTTGTAATTGTTTAATTGTTATACATATGTATGTATGTACATATGTATGCTGAAATTAAAAGAACATTGTTTCTTTTTCGATTTGAATTGTTGGTTTTTGTTGTTGTTTTTCTTTTTAAATGTTTTATAATGTTATGTACGTATATATGTACACAAGTTGATAATAACTGATTTTAAAAAATGATTTTGCACAATTAATGTTTTTGCTTTTTTGTAAATTTTGTTGTTGTATGGTGTAGAAGAATTTTGGTTTTAATTATTTATGTATATGTGTATGGACATACATATGTAAATGTTTGTTTTTATTTATATACCTACGACGTTTTTTTTTCTCGTCGACTGTAATTTTTTATATTAATTTTTTCCTCTGTACCTATGAATCTATTTTTCCTCCTCTTCCATTTTTCACTTTTGGTGTTCATTTTTTTTTTTTATTTTAATTCATATTTTTTTTGTTAATTAATATTTCTTTTATTTAATTTGCCGTCGCAAATTCAACTGTCACGGTCGCCATGTAATATAATGAAGGACAACTTCTCTGTTCGACTGGTATGTTAAGAGTAATTTATTTATTTAATCATTGCTTACTCACTAATTCAATACTTAGTTGCTTAAATAGTAGTAAGTGACAGTGCTGCCACTACAGTATCCTAATGTTTTCCAATTGCTTCAGTAGATTCCTTATGTGTTTGTCTACCGTTTCTGGCTTTGTCTCCCTATCTTTATTAAGACATTTGTAAGATTTCAAAAATTCTTCTTTAAGTATTCTTGCCTTTTTTGCAATACTCTCCCATTCCATTTACAATTAATATCAAAATTATTCTGTACAAATCGGCTTGAGCAGAAGGGAAGCTAAACAGTGACAATCCAAAGGATTACTTAATAGCAATAAAAATGAGTAAAGCAAATTCAACTTTGTTAAGGATACGACAGGTGATCTATTCAATGATTCAGATTTTATTCCACAAACACTAATGAAAATATTACATTAAAGTGATACATTACCAAGTTCATAGCAAGAAAATATATTTTCTTATAAGGATTTACTTCTAGGAAGAAAGAGAACGAGATTGACAGTAAGGAAATTAAGCAATCAAAACATTTTTCTTCGCAAATGAGTCATTCCATGTCAAACCGTACGATTTTTGCTAAAAATTGACTTTGATGTCTCCGATGTCTTTCAAAATTTGAGAACGAAGTCTTCATTAAAAAATATTTTACACGTGTTTCGGGAAAAAAATTAAAAAATTTTTTTTAAAAAGTTATTTGCATTTGAAAATCGTCAAAATCGTGAAAAATCTTCCGACATGACAACATTTAAACTAATGTTTTTATAAAACTAGTGAATGGATTTTGAAGTTCAATACCTTATTTTAAAGGTATTTGAACCTTCTTTTTAAAAAAAATATTATTTTTTATAAATTAATTTTTTTTTATTATTAAAATTTGGTTTTTTTACTTAATTTCTGTTTTCCACAATCTTCGAACAAGTCGAAAAATCTGAAAAAAATATTTTCTTAAATCTTAATATATTCTTAACATTCCCTCAAAATTTCAGAGTGGAGGTCGAATGGATTCTATTTTTTTCCGATTTTTTTCCATTGCAGCATCACAAAAAAATTACATTTTGTATATAAAAATTTTATTTTCAAGCATGTTAACGAAAATGTCAACGCATGTATGAATGTGTGTATGTATTTAAAAACAAACAAAATTTCATACTTAAGTAATGTATATAAAAATTTTATTTTCAAGCATGTTAACGAAAATGTCAACGCATGTATGAATGTGTGTATGTATTTAAAAACACACAAAATTTCATACTTAAGTAAATATTTAATCAAAATTCATATTGTTCTGGAGATTTGTGTGTTTTTAAATACATACACACATACATACATGCGTTGACATTTTCGTTAACATGCTTGAAAATAAAATTTTTATATACAAAATGTAATTTTTTTGTGATGCTGCAATGGAAAAAAATCGTAAAAAAATAAAATCCATTCGACCTCCACTCTGAAATTTTGAGGGAATGTTAAGAATATATTAAGATTTAAGAAAATATTTTTTTCAGATTTTTCGACTTGTTCGAAGATTGTGGAAAACAGAAATTAAGTAAAAAAACCAAATTTTAATAATAAAAAATATTAATTTATAAAAAATAATATTTTTTTTAAAAAGAAGGTTCAAATACCTTTAAAATAAGGTATTGAACTTCAAAATCCATTCACTAGTTTTATAAAAACATTAGTTTAAATGTTGTCATGTCGGAAGATTTTTCACGATTTTGACGATTTTCAAATGCAAATAACTTTTTAAAAAAAATTTTTTAATTTTTTTTCCCGAAACACGTGTAAAATATTTTTTTATGTTTAATACGTCTGGCAAATTTAAAGAAAATCGGAAGAGGTGGTGTAAAAAAGGTGTTCGGTCTGACATGGAATGACTCAAATGCAAGAAACAATAAAATTGAACAACAGCTAGCTGTTGTAAACCATAAAGTGTGTTCATTTACCTTACTAGTAAAAATTAGTAACGAGAGAGTAACAAAAATTTTTCCAAAATTACTCTCAAAAATGTGAAAAAGTAAATGAACACTTTACTAGTAAAAATTTGCAAGTTAAAGTAGTGTAGTAATGTATGGGTATATATGAGTACTTAATAACTACCTCTATATTTTTTGGACAAATTATACATATATGTATATTATTATAAAAATAATGTGATTATGGTCATTTATATTCAGCATTGTCGTGACTGGCGTTTTTCGAGTACTGCTTGTAATAGAATGATGAAAAGTTTTGCAATTTTATTTAATCTAGTACTAGGCGATAAGGGTGATTAGCTACTTTTGAATAAAATGAATGAATTAAATATCTATTTTTAATTAGTTTATACGCTATAACATATTATCTGGCATATTTAAAAAATATATTTTTGTAATGGATGATTTTCGTGATTTACTTTTACAAATTGTTATAAATTTTTTGTCCGATTTCGTTATTTCTTATAAAAAAACGCTATTCGTTAGATTATTGTAGCTTTTTCGATTAATTTCTAAATTTCTACCTGAGGTACTGTAATAAAAAGCTTTATCCAAAATTAAATATCATGTTGCTGCCAGCATTAAACCCCAAAAGCAGTAAAAAGTAATTTAATAAATTATGTGTTAATTTACGCTTATAAATAATAATTAATAGCTGTTAATAAGGCAAAAAATAAATTAGGTAATTTGAAGATTGGAAGTACACATAATTTTTTTTATAAATTAGACTATTTTTCAAATTTTATCAATTTTCTTTTATTTATGTAATTAAGGTAAATAAAAACAACTGCAAAAAAAAAAGCAACCAATTAATTTGTTAAACATAAGTTCGAACAATCATTTCGTAATATAAGTGAAAATAAATCTCTCTGCGGTCCACACGTGGACATATGGTTGTAGAAATAGAATTTGATAGTTAAAAACATTACTATTTCAAAGTTAATTTTAAAAATAATTTAATTTATTTGCAAATATATATCTGAACTAATTGAATTATTTGCCTGCTTAGTGTAAAGTACCGAGTACCTAGGTACTCACAATATTTACAATATTAGAAATAACAGCTGGTCTGTGAAAATTAAAGAAAACAAAAACATTTCAGAGGCTGTTAAAACTAGCAAAATATTAATATAATTAAAAATGGAAGGATCTAAGTGCCAATTTAATTGCTCCCCTAAAACTTTCAAACTCATCCAAGCTAGTAAGTAAATTGATTTTACATATGTATTTAAGAGTTACCATTTATACGTAAATATTTGTGAATTTAGACCCCCAATACCAAGTGGATGTGGCTAACCAATTGGCAGACGTTAACAATGAAGCAGTTGAAGAAATAATATTTTGGGAAACCCCCACTGATCAACATTCATGTGTATGTATATTCATACCGCTTATAATAGCTTTGTTTTAAATAAAGAAACTCATTTCAGGCTAGTGTTAATGAAGTGGAAGCTGAACAAAAACGGAACGAGTGGTTAAGTTGAAAACGAAAAAGAGAATGTGGCAAGTTATATCGGAGAAAATGACAGAAAATGGCCACATATATAATGCTCAACAGGTGGAAGCCAAATATTATGGATTGAAAAGGCAGTATAAAAAAAATAAAGTCCACAATTCCCGTACTGGTCGAAACAGACAAACTTGTGTTTTTCAAGAGTATGTATGTTTACGTATATTTTAAAATAAAAATAAACACTTACTTTTACGGAAATGTATAAACCCTGAGTATGTGCTTGATGAGGAATCAATGGTTTCAACATTTGATGAAGAGGCACCAGATGACAACGTTCCGAGCACATCCAAGGAATCAATCGGTAATTGCAATAAAATTTATTTAAGCTTCAAAATGTTTACATATATGTATATGAAATTAACTAATGTTAATAAATTTTTCGTAGGCAACAGAACAACACCCAACAAAAAGAACACAGTCCAAGAGCAATTCCTGCAAAAAATGGACACCTTGGCTGAGCAAGCAAAAGAATTTGAAATAAAAAGCCTTGAAATCCTAAAAGATATTTCTGAAAGGGGAAAAAGGAAAGAAGAACGGGCGCAGCAAGACGAGGAGAGAAAAAAGAGAAAACTTGAGCTTCTGGAAACGCTTGTAGCTAAGATAAGTTAAAATTAAATAAATTCATGAGGTGTTTTTGATAAAATTTCAATACATTTTTATTTTTGTTATATTCATTGTTAATTTTTTCAAAATACTTTTGTTACTTGAATTACTTTTATTTTTTGCATTGAAGTTTGTATTTTTAATTATTGAGATATTTATTATTTTTAATAGTTTTGTTATTTAAATAATTATATTTTTACTGAAAGCCTGAAATACATATGTACATATACATAAAAATATTAAATAAAAAACAAAATTTAAAAATTAAACATTTATTTCAATTTCTTGTCGAATAGCATCTCGTATAGTATTTCCTCTGACACTTTGTTCAATTCCATGGTATTCTTCTTGAACGGGCAGTACTGTTTCTTCATTAAATTGAATGTCATCTTGTCCAGCAATATTATGTAGTACACAGCAAGCACGAATGAAGTGGCACAAATGATTTATTCCACGAATTTTGCGGTAATACAGTTGTCTGAACCGCTGTTTCAGTATACCAAAAGAGTGCTCTATAATTACACGACCAGAACTTGATTTCATATTGAAATTTTTTTGGCTTCTGGATAGATGCCCATTATCGCGATAAGGAGTGATAAGATTTGAACTGCAGGAATAAGCTGAGTCACCTAATATATAATAATCTTAAAAAACTTTTAAATCAAAAGTATTCATAAAATAAAAATTTAAGAAAATACTTTGACAATTCGATGGTAATTTTCTGTAAAGGGGGGAATTTTGAAACACCACACTATCATGCAATGACCCGGGATATCCAACAAATATACTTATGAATTTCTTTTTTTCATTACATACAGCTTGCAAGCACAGGCTAGTATTTCCCTTTCTATCAATATAATCATCTTTTCCATTTTTCGGGGGATCTATGACGATGTGACTTCCATCGATGCAGCCTGTTTATTTTTCATTCGTTAACAATTTTATTTACAAATAAAACTAAGTATTTTACCAATCGCTCTTGCAAAATCACACTTTTGTTCGAAGTAATTACTTGAGTTAAGCTTTTGTTCATAGTCCGGCCATTTAATAACAGAAGGGCTCAAAGAGCTTATATAAAAAGAAACTCTATGAATCATATTCCACACTGTTCCTAAAGCGAGATCGAATCGGTCCGCTATATCTCTATAGCTGCACGCTTCGTGACCAGCAAACCATAAAAATACGGCCAAATATAGCTTTTCCGAAAGACGTTTGTCTGTCCGTTGGCTGTTATATATTTCGCTTTCTCCAAATTTAACACATAACTGTTCATATACATCTCTAGTGATCCTAAAATAACGCCTAAACTCATCTTCTGTATAGGTTATCATCTTCAAAATATCTTCTAATGCAGTTACGCGATTCCTTTTCATAAATATTTTATAACCTTTTATTACATTCAAATGCATACACAACTCTTTTCGAGACTGTAGTATACAATCAACACTTTCAGCTTCGTTATCACTTTCCGAATCACTTGATGAATCAAAAAATAACAAACAGGTTTGTAAGGCAGTACTACTACTTGCATTACAAGAATTAACTGTTAAATATATTGAAAGTGATTAACTTTTAAATGGAAAACAAATTATTTTATAAAATTACCTCCCTTTCAAATAGAAAACAAATTATTTTATAAAATTACCTCTGTTTGCCGGAACATCCTTTGCCACTGATGTACCAGATACAGTGTTGCTTAGTTCAATTCTATTAGACATCTTATTTTGCTTCTGTTGTTCCTAAGATACATCTTTTTAATACTTTTTATCGTTTTAAAAGTTCAGATTTACTTACAATTTCTTAAATTTTCCAAAATATTTTTATTTGCAACTTAATTTAGAAAGATTGTTTTGTAAACACAAACGCAAAACAGCTGTTTGAATAATTATTACAAGTAAAAATTTTACTTGTAAAAACTTACAAGAATTTTTCTGTCTCTCAATTTTTTACGCTCTTTCGACGCTCTCTCGTTGCAAATTTTTTGGGTTAATGAACGCTTTCTAGTAACAATTGTTACAAATTTGTAATAATTTTTAGCAAATGAACACAGCTATAATCGCAAAACAGATTAATGTTGTGTTGTAGCTAAGACAACACAACATTTAAGTGTTGTAAACCATAATCGGGCCCTTAATTTTGGAAACTAAGGAAAAACATTAGCCAGCAAAAAGAGAGGACAAAAAAGGACAATTCAATTAAAAAAGGACAATTTATTTTGCTTAAATTTAAAAGGACGTTGTGTCAAAAAAGATGACTGTCCTTACTAAAAGAGAAAGGATGGTCACCGTATAGATCCACTACTGGATATTCAATTTTGACCATTACTTCATTAACAACATTTGCGTTAGGGTTTTCTATTTTTGATTCTTTTTCTCCCATTATGAAGGAAAGATATTAAGACAATATATTACAGCCTAATCTAAAAGTAACTATTAAGCTTGTGTAATCAATTAAGAAATGAAAAAAATTTCTCTTGAAATTCTGATACAAAACGTGAAACTCTCTGCTTTTGCACCTATGTGTTTTAGCTTCGAATTATTTCACCGTTTAAGAAAGGATTATGAGGATTTGAACTGATTTAAATCAAAAGAAAAAATCTGTTATTAAAATTTCTAATTAAGAAAATCTTATACTTTCACGGAATTATTTCACCATATTATATTAGGAAAATTCGAAGTATACACATAAATTACATTTAATTAAATTTAAGAAAAACGTAAATTAATCAATATCTCAAATTGTTTAATCTGTTCGCGTTAGTCTTTCATACAGTTGTTTACACAGGCAAAATCAAGTTTACAAATGTCTTACTTAAATCTAAGCTTACCCAACTGCATGATTATTAATATGTCTTTTTTTTTTCTTATGCCATGGGTCATGTTAGTTTAAAAAAAAAATTTGGCATATATGTCTAAGTTTCAGCACTCTGTACACTCTGTATTTCGAGGGCGGGTCATTAGGCATATATCGATCAGAACATATCACTGATCGAAACGGTTACCCTTATATAATAGTATACATCAACTGGAGGGACTCGTGAGTATTTCAGCGATATATATTGACAGTTTTCTTTAAAATATTTTTGATATCATCAACTGGAGGGACTCGTGAGTTTCTGAGTGATTAATCAAAATTATTAAAATTTCTGTTTGTTTCCAAATCATTAATAAAAAATCCTCTTTTTTTGAAACATATAATAATGTTATTTCTATAAAACAGTTCAAAATATCAATTGAACAAAATATAGGAAATTTTCAATTTAATAATATTAACTTTTCCTTTCTTTCAATTTATAATTATTTCATTTCATTCTTCAATTTATTTTTTTTTATTCAGTAAACTTCAACTTACAACTATTTCATTTCATTCTTCTATTTTTTTTTTTATTCAGAAAATTTCAATCTACAATTATTTCATTTCATTCTCATATTTATTCTTTTTTATTCAGAAAATTTCAATCTACAATTATTTCATTTCATTCAGATATTTATTCTTTTTTATTCAGAAAATTTCAATTCAAAACCATCTTCTTTTCTTAGAAAACATAGAACGAATTTTCACAAAAATTTAAGTTACAAAAAAACAATGTTAAAAGAGAAAAACAACAAACTTTCATTACCAAATCCCGAAGTTGATCCCTGTTGAAGTGTTTTAGGCATCATACTGCTTTGGAGGTATGTCTTATCCCTTTGTTGTTGTCCTTCTGTTATTGTCCTTTTGTTGTTGCTGCACTTGCTGATTTAAAGAGGGGCACAAAAGCAAGGCAATGCAGAAATTCTGCACCAATTTCATCATACAATACTTGCTTAGGCTTTTTATTTTATTCAGTGGCTCAAAATAAGGTAAAAGGTATCAACCTGTAATATCTCCAAATAAATTTAATTTTCCTTTTAAGAAATACACTTCAATGTGTTGCTACGGCAGGATGTTATAGATTGTTATTTTTATCATTTTAATACACTTCAATATTTTATTATTATTTTTATTCCTTTTTGGTCTGGCAGGATCGCCATGTTATATAAATAAAAGGTTCAATGTTTATTATTTGTTATTTTTATAAAATGTTCTTTTTTTATGCAAAGGTTTGTTCTATTATTAGTTATTTATTAATTGGTTGAACAGCCGCTTGTGCGACTGTTCACTAGGATTTACATTTCTTAACTCTCTACTGTACTTACAAGTAATTCTTAATCTAGCTTAAACATTCTATATCTTAAACTAACACATACACAAAGTATGTGTGGGAATATGCATGATCAGCATAATGCAATCTGATCATGCGGTCATAGCGTGGACAAATATTTCAACAATAACTAAAGTGTTATGTTTCATTTGCTACATGCAGACAGACGGCATGAAGTAGTGGTTAGTCAAACACACTACACAATGCTAAACAAAATTTTTAGTTTCAACGGTTGATTTTTGTTGTTTTACATCTCTCGTGTACGGCTGATAGAAAGAGTATCCCTCCTCCTAGGCCGGGTGTGGCCTCTATACTCTAAAATATCTAGATCTTTATGAGTTCTATGGTTTTTGTCGCCTTTGAATTTTTTCTACATTCGATGCTGAGGCAGTGCCCCATAACTGGATTCCATAGGCCCATATTGGTTTTAGGATCGCGTTGTATAATAGAAGTTTACAGTCAAGGCTTAGTATAGAGTTTCTTCCAATAAGCCAATTCATTTGGGCTGCTTTTAGTTTCATTTGGATCAGCTTTGCGTCTATGTGCGATTTCCATGTTAAACGACGATCAAGATGAACGCCTAGATATTTGACTACAGTGTGTTGCGGTATAGTCTCGGTGTTGATTTGTATAGGCGGGCATGTTTCCCTTCGCAACGTAAAAGTGACGTGGACACATTTCTGCTCATTAACTTTTATCCGCCATTGTTTTAGCCATGTTTCCAGTTTTTATATGTACCCTTGCAAATTCCGGGAAGCTTCAACAGTATTTTCATGATCGCTTAGAAAAGCTGTATCATCAGCAAATGTTGATGTATGAATGTTACTGCTTAACGGTAAGTCAGGGGCATATATTAAATAAAGTAAGGGACCGAAGATACTGCCTTGAGGGACTCCGGCTTTAATCGACTGCGGAGGGCTTAAAAAATTGTCTCCCTAACTACAAATTTTTGTTCCATTAAGTATCTTTTTAAAAGCTTGACGATGTTTGCGGGTAGATTTCGTGTTAATTTGTGTATTAGACCTTCGTGCCATACTTTATCGAAAGCTTGAGAAACATCTATAAAGAGCGCAGAGCAATATTTCTTTTTTTCAAAGGTGTCTCTAACTACGTTCACAAGTCTGTGAGTTTGTTAAATAGTGCTATGTTGACTGCGAAAACCGAATTGATGATCTGGAATGCATCGACTTCTAGTCACTATAGGCATCAGCTTGCTCACTCGATGGTAAGGCAGTGCCCCATAACAGGATTTCATAGGACCATATTGGTTTCAGGATCGCGTTTTATAATAGAAGTTTACAGTCTAGGCTTAGTATAGAATTCCTTCCAATAAGCCAATTCATTTGGGCTGCTTTTAATTTCATTTTTGTAAACTTTGCGTCTATATGCGGTTTCCATGTCATACGACGATCAAGATGAACGCCTAGATATTTTACTACAGTGTGTTGCGGTATAGTCTCGGTGTTGATTTTTATGACGGGAATGTTTCCCTGCGTAATGTAAAAGTGACGTGTACACATTTCTGCTCATTAACTTTTATCCGCCATTGTTTTAGTCATGTTTCCAGTTTTGATACGTACCCTTGCAAATTTCGGGAAGCTTCTACAGGATTTTCATGAACGCTTAGAAAAGCTGTATAATCAGCAAATGTTGACGTGTGAATGTTACTGCTTAACGGTAAGTCAGAGGCATTTATTAAAAAAGTAAAGGACCAAAGATGCTGCCTTGAGGGACTCCGGCTTCGATCGACTGCGGAGGGCTTAAAAAGTTGCCTTCTCGAACTATAAATTTTCGTTCCATTAGAAAACTTTTTAAAAGCTTGACGATGTTTGCGGGTAGATTTTGTGTTAATTTGTGTATTAGACCTTCGTGCCATACTTTATCGAAAGCTTGAGAAACATCTATAAAGAGCGCAGAGCAATATTTCTTTTTTTCAAAGGTGTCTCTAACTACGTTCACAAGTCTGTGAGTTTGTTCAATAGTGCTATGTTGACTGCGAAAACCGAATTGATGATCTGGAATGCATCCACTTCTAGTCACTATAGGCATCAGCTTGCTCACTCGATGCTAAGGCAGTGCCCCATAACAGGATTTCATAGGACCATATTGGTTTCAGGATCGCGTTTTATAATAGAAGTTTACAGTCTAGGCTTAGTATAGAATTCCTTCCAATAAGCCAAATCATTTGGGCTGCTTTTAATTTCATTTTTGTAAACTTTGCGTCTATATGCGGTTTCCATGTCATACGACGATCAAGATGAACGCCTAGATATTTTACTACAGTGTGTTGCGGTATAGTCTGCGGTATAGTCTCGGTGATGAACAAGGCGATGAAGACTCAAATACTACAAGATCGAGTAAACCACCACCCATATACTTAAGAAAACAGAATTCCAGTTTGTTGGTTAAAAGCCATATCTCATTAATTGGAGAAAATGAGTTTTATTTAACTCCAATTAAGTGCGGCAAAATCAACCAAATAAAAATCCAGGTAACACAAGAAAATAATTACCGTAAAATAGTCTCCGATTTTGAGACTAAAAACAAAAACTTGTATACACATCAACTGAAGAGTGCTAAAAGCCTAACAGTAGTTATAAAAGGCATAGATTAAAGTATGGATCCAGAAGAGGTTAAGTCTGGCCTTGAAAATAGTGGCTTTAAAGTGAAAAATGTTTCAAACATTAAAAATAGCGAAAAAAATCCCCCAACCTATTGTTATGAGTCATTTTCCCCTAACCAACAGAAGTATCAGCGATAGCAGAACATACACTGCATACACATACTGACGTTGAGTTATTTTCCCTCAACCAACAAAAATACCAACGGCATCAAAATACCGCTGCATGCATTACTGACGTTATTACCAGTAATTTTCCTGCAGATATATGCTGACGTTGCAATACAGCTGCATACATATATATGCCAGTAACTTTCCCACAGATATATGCTGACATTGCAATATCGTGAGAACCGCAATCGGCTGGAAGTTCCACGGGTATGAATATGCTGAATTTGCATACTAACACACTTAGCAATGACCACGCCGGCGGCAGCGAACGTCAGCAGCATCGTTCAATCAGACAGCGAAATTGGGTATAAAAGCGGAGGGTGATTTGGTATGGCAGTCTAGTCAATTCTAATCAGTTCAGTTCTATTCTAATCAGTTCTCTTTAACACGTAACAAAAACCTGATCACACACCAGCCTTAAAAAGCGGGTCCCTGAGATGGTTATAATTTAATAAACCTAGAATAAGAAAATAAAAATGAAAAACTAAATTTAATAACTAAAATCAAAATAATCCTATTGTCTTGTGTTCTTAATTTCAAAAAGAAGTTACAAAATAAATTGTAACACTATATTCAGAGTCGAGCTACAGCCAGGTGACTTGAAAATTAAAAAAATGAATCGCACCCAATTTATAATTTAAAGTACTTGTTGCACAGAAGAGTTAGAGTATGCGGTGAGTTGCACAGTACCGCTAACTGTGACAAAATAAAAATTGATACCAAGGCAAAAAAATGTGTCAATTGCGGTGGAAACCACACTGCTAACTATAGAGGCTGCCCTCTTTACTCTTTTTTTAAAAATTCGTCGAACAGAAAAACAAATGCTACTCCCGCTCAGCCCAACACCCCTTTAAACTACCCACAGTTACCTCAACCGTCATCTAGCCATAATCAATACTCAAATGTTTTTAAGTCTAATACGACCCGTACTCAACAAAAACCTAATAGTCAATTTTCATACGCTAATATTTTGAAAAGTAACCAGACTACGGCGCAAAAACCTGTACCAGCAATTGAAGAATCAGGGCCTAGTTTTAGTCGTATTAAAGCATCTCAGAAACTCATTTGAAGTCTCGAAGTTATTTTAGAATTAGTGGATATAATTTCTACGACACCAAGGATCCTCGAGGTAGAGCTTGTGGTGGCTCTGGAATCCTAATAAAAACTCGAATAAAACCCTACCTGTTAAATGACCATCGTGAAGAATATCTTCAAGCAACAAATATCTGTATTGAAAACTTTTATCAAAAGCTTGCGATATCATCTGTTTATTCTCCTCCCAGGTTTTTAATTTCAGACAGTCAATATACCGCATTTTATACAACACTGGGGTCCCGTTTTCTAGCAGCTGGCGACTACAATGCTAAACACACTTTCTGGGGTTCACGTTTAATCAGTCCTAAGGGTCGTGTTTTTTTTTGACACAATTTCAAAAATGGGTTTGAATGTAGTTTCAAGAGGTCAGCCAACATATTGGCCAACGGACCGACAAAAAATTCCTGATGTTATCGACATTGGAATTATGAAAGGGGTGCCCAGCGAAATGATGGAAGTAGAAGCATCATTGGACTTATCTTCAGACCACTCGCCTACAATTGTCACTATTTACTCACACACAACATGTGATTTAGCGACGACATCTGCACGTATTAACTGGCTGAAATACAGAAAATATCTGAGTGCTCATTGCTCGGAAAATATGCCATTGAGAACACCTACTGACATAGAATATTCTATTAGGATGTTTGAAGCACATGCTAAACAAGCTGCTCTTAATGCTTTTACAATTCAATCAAATCAACAAGCGAGATTTAACAATATTTCTTGTGCAGATATAGAAAGGCTTTTGACTTAAAAACGGAGAGCTCGACGAGAATGGCAACGTTACAGATCGCCTCAGCTAAAATTAAGGCTTAAGGAGTGTACCAAGCAGCTTAGAAAAGTTTTGCAAACACAAAAAAAAGCTTCGCTGCAAAAATTTCTGCAAGAACTCGCTGCAACACCATCAACAGATTATTCGCTTTGGCGTGCAGCCAGAGGACTTAAAAGGCCAGTGATATGCAAACCTCTATTACGAGCCTCTAATGGTGACTGGGAAAGAACTGATGCAGATAAAGGTGCTCTTTTCGTTAAACACTTAGAAAAAGTGTTTACTCCAAATATTTCTGTCAATATTGCTAAACTGCCACCAGTCGTCTCTTTACCAGAAACACCGCTAAAATTTAATAAAGCCCCAGGTGTCGACAAAATAAGCAACAAAATGCTTTAAGAATTGCCATATATTGCAAAAAGAATTCTACTATTCATTTTTAATAGTATTCTACGGCAGAATGGAAGGTTTCGATGATTATTATGATACCAAAGCCCGGCAAGGATCATACGAAGGTTGAATCCTATCGGCCTATTAATTTATTGCCCAACATTTCAAAACTATTTGAAATGTGACTAGTAATGGATGCATTCCAGATCATCAATTCGGTTTTCGGAGACAACATAGCACAATTGAACAAACTCACAGACTTGTAAATGTTGTTAGAGAAACTTTTGAAAAAAAGAAATATTGCTCTGCGCTTTTTATTGATGTCTCACAAGCTTTCGATAAAGTATGGCACGAAGGTCTAATACACAAACTAACACAAAATCTACCCGCAAACATCGTCAAGCTTTTAAAAAGTTTTCTAATGGAACGAAAATTTATAGTTCGAGAAGGCAATTTTTTAAGCCCTCCGCAGTCGATCGAAGCCGGAGTCCCTCAAGGCAGCATCTTTGGACCTTTACTTTTTAAATAAATGCCTCTGACTTACCGTTAAGCAGTAACATTCACACGTCAACATTTGCTGATTATACAGCTTTTCTAAGCGTTCATGAAAATCCTGCAGAAGCTTCCCGAAATTTGCAAGGGTACGTATCAAAACTGGAAACATCACTAAAACAATGGCGGATAAAAGTTAATGAGCAGAAATGTGTACACGTAACTTTTACATTACGCAGGGAAACATTCCCGTCATAAAAATCAACACCGAGACTATACCGCAACACACTGTAGTAAAATATCTAGGCGTTCATCTTGATCGTCGTATGACATGGAAACCGCATATAGACGCAAAGTTTACAAAAATGAAATTAAAAGCAGCCCAAATGAATTGGCTTATTGGAAGGAATTCTATACTAAACCTAGACTGTAAACTTCTATTATAAAACGCGATCCTGAAACCAATATGGTCCTATGAAATCCTGTTATGGGGCACTGCCTTAGCATCGAGTGAGCAAGCTGATGCCTATAGTGACTAGAAGTGGATGCATTCCAGATCATCAATTCGGTTTTCGCAGTCAACAAAGCACTATTGAACAAACTCACAGACTTGTGAACGTAGTTATAGACACCTTTGAAAAAAAGAAATATTGCTCTGCGCTCTTTATAGATGTTTCTCAAGCTTTCGATAAAGTATGGCACGAATGTCTAATACACAAATTAACACGAAATCTACCCGCAAACATCGTCAAGCTTTTAAAAAGATACTTAATGGAACAAAAATTTGTAGTTAGGGAAGGCAATTTTTTAAGCCCTCCGTAGTCGATTGAAGCCGGAGTCCCTCAAGGCAGTATCTTCGGTCCCTTACTTTATTTAATATATGCCCCTGACTTACCGTTAAGCAGTAACATTCATACATCAACATTTGCTGATGATACAGATTTTCTAAGCGTTCATAAAAATCCTGTTGAAGCTTCCCTGAATTTGCAAGGGTACATATAAAAACTGGAAACATGGCTAAAACAATGGCGGATAAAAGTTAATGAGCAGAAATGTGTCCAAGTCACTTTTACGTTGCGAAGGGAAACATGCCCGCCTATACAAATCAACACCGAGACTATACCGCAACACACTGTAGTAAAATATCTAGGCGTTCATCTTGATCGTCGCTTAACATGGAAATCGCATATAGACGCAAAGTTGACACAAATTAAATTAAAAGCAGCCCAAATGAATTGGCTTATTGGAAGAAATTCCATATTAAGTCTTGACTGTAAACTTTTGTTATACAACGCGATCCTGAAACCAATATGGGCCTATGGAATCCAGTTATGGGGCACTGCCTCAGCATCAAGTGTAGAAAAAATTCAAAGGCGACAAAACAAAATTCTACGTACAATTACTGCAGCCACCTGGTATATCCGAAATCAGCGAATTCACAAAGATCTTCATGTTCCGTTGGTGAAGACAGTATTTTCAAAACATGCAAAAAAATATATTGAAAAACTAGTATTGCACCCAAATCCACTTGCGCGCAACATTCTAAATTATAGAGGCCACACCCGGTTGAGAAGGAGGGATACTCTTTCTCTCAGCCGTACACGAGAGATGTAAAACATCAAAAATCAACAGTTGGAATTAAAAATTTTGTTTAGCACTGGCTAAACATATATTAATGTATTTTTAGATTTAAGATTTGAAAAACTTATTGATGTTTCAATTTTTATAATTGAAGATTCAATAAATAAAAAAACTAACACAAAAAAAAAAAAAAAAAAAAAATCGCGAAACGATTTTCAGAATTTTTAATATTATTTTTCCCATCTTTAGGCATTTTCGCCGTTGACGCTGTTTGAGGAGATTTGGGACTTCTTCCCCTTTTTAGCACGGTTATGGATCTGTCCATACCTGCTTGAATTTTATTATCACTATTTTCACTTACTGGAATTACAATTTTGTGCACGTTGGTCACCTTATTATTTGTTGTTTGTTTTTTTGTTTGTACAGCTAAGCTTTCAAGTTTGTTAATTGGTGCTATTGATGTTGCTTTTTGATCACTATTTATCATGTTCAGAGAGCATGATCGCGCACGAGTATTTGTGTTTTCTGTTAAATTCAGGTTTGTGTTTAATTAATTTTTTTTTTTTTTTTGTTGTCGTCATCTGCAATCAAAGTTAAATAAACATTGCTACTGCTTGTAAGTTTATTGTTGTTTTTGTCAGAAGATGAACTAATTAGAGTTCTCTTTTTTTATTTTCGCTTATATTAGTTTGTGTATGCAAATATGTGTGTATGTTGCACACAAGCAAAAAATAAAATAAAACCAGTAAAATAACTGTTTAATAAAAGTTTTTTTTTTTGATATATTTTTATATTCAGTTGCGACGATTATAAAAACGCGTCTGTACATTACTACATATAATAACAAATAAAAACAAAAAAATAAAATATTCCCCAGCTAGCATCCAGTATAAATAAGTCGCGTATTCTATTTGCATTTGTAATTGTTTATAAATAGAGTATGTAATGACGTTCAACGAAGCTACCTAACGAGTATTGAAACAGCATTTGCACATGAATACTGACGAGGTTTAGTGGCTTTTACCGAAAAACCACGTTTGTTTCTATTCAGCCAGTACTGTTGAAAAATCTACCAAAGTGATGTATAAATACAAAATTTTTCCTTTGTTGCTCGAAATATGTTAACAATGACTACCTAATATTTCTCTGACTTTAAACATTTACGAATTTTAGCCTGTACAAATATTAGGAAAGCAGGTTCTCATAAGCCGCCCATGTGTGGTGGAATAAATTCACACTCAAATCCATTAGCGATTTACTTTTGGGATACTTCATGGGGTATGTTTCTTAGAATTTTTTAAATACGCGTTCAACCTCTCGACTGGCCCCTAGAAAGTTTCTTCCGTTATCAGTTATAACTCTTTGTTATAGCCCGCGCCAACCGACGAAGCGGGAAAAAGCCGTTTGAAACGCTGCTGGGGATAGACTAGAACAAGCTTATAAATGTATGGCTTTTGTGCTAAAACATACAAAAACACTAACATATCCTTTTATGTAAGGTAAATTACTTATGGATGAAGTTTTAAGCTCAACGGGCCCTACGAAATCAATCCCTATTACCTGGAAAGGTAAAGATAAATTGCACTTTTCGGGTGGTGCATAATCTGTGTACAGGGTTGGTGTTTGTATATAATACAAATTTTGCTATGTCGTATTATATTTTTTACGCGAGTTTTGAGTCTGGATATAAAAAATTCCGTTTGTAAAGTTGACACAATCGGGAATTACCGGGTAAAATAATTGGGTAGCGCTCGTTGTATAGAAGGGATGATCGAGCTAGGCGACCGTTTAGTCGTAAAACGGAGTCAGAATCGAGAAACGGGTTGTGATTTTTAAGTGGTCTTTTGTGTGGTATAGGCTGAGAATTTCGAAGCAATTTACACTCTTCATGATAAACTATTTCCTGAGCTAGATAAATGATGCGAGACTTTACAGCCTTCATTTCCTCTTGCGTTAGATCGCCTTGAGTACTGCGATGAGTGAGTGGTCTTATGTTTTTTCTGAAAAATCTGAAAACATAACAAAAAACTCGTAAGGCTTTTGTATACGAAGAAAGTTGAATCAACAAATCGTTTTCTTGAACTTCTATGTATAGTACTTGCGTTTCTTTTGCGAATGTTTCAATATTTTTTAAAGGGTTTCACTTAGGCCTCTCTGAAGATGGTTTAGTTAACCAATGTGGTCCGTGCCACCAAAGGGAATGTAGCGCAAGATCTTGTGGACTGCAACCACGTGTTCCAAGATCCGCTGGGTTGTCGTGAGATGGGGCATGTCTCCATGTAGTACTGTGTATTAATTTTAGAAATTCTATTCGCGACATACGTTTCCCACGTTGAATGATGCTTTGAAAGCCATCCTAGTGTTATTGAGGCGTCATTCCACAGATGTATTTCACTTCTTCTGATTTTAAAAGATGAGATAACATAGCTAACTAAATTCGCTAGCAATATGGCGCCATTGAGTTCCAAACGTGGAAAAAAACCGTCTGGATAGGGGCGATTTTAGTTTTCGCTACTAAGAGGTTTGTGAAAGTGTTATGGTTCGTATTTTCACATCGCATATACATGGCAGCGCAATACGCTGCTTTCGCATCAAAGAAACCATGAATCTGAATTAAATCTGTGGGACGATATTGTATCCAACGAGGAATTGAAACTTTTTCTATCTGAGAGAGATCTCGAACCAGATCGTTCCAAATTTGTAGACACTCTGGAGAAACGTCTTCATCCCATTATAGACCTTTTAGCCATAATTGCTGCATAAGCATTTTAGCTCTAATGACTATAGGAGCTAGCCATCCTGCAGGATGCAAAAGCTTTGCTACAGAGGAAAGTATCTGTCGCTTTGTTATGTTCGAGCTTTGAGATATCGGAGAAAACCTATACGAAAATGAGTCAGTGAGCGCATTCCACTGGATACCGAGAGTTTTAGTAGAGCTTGTATCATGGAAGCGTAGAAATTCTGAATCGTACAGATCTTCTGTGTTTAAATAATCTAGTAATTGAGTATCATTTGCAGTGATCTCTTTGAGTGGGAAGCCAGCTGTCCCTAGCGCGCTCATAAGCTGAGTTTGAGAAGATATTGCTTCATCTAGTGAGAGACCTCCTGACAGGATGTCATCGACGTATGTTTCAGAACGCAGAATTTGTGCTGCTTTTGGGTATAGAGTTTCTGAATCTGACGCACGCTGAAGGAGCGTACGAATTGCTAGGTACGGAGAACAGTTTACCCCAAAGGTTACCGTTTTTAATTGGTAATCCTTAATGGGTCCGTCTATCTGAGACTGGAATAAAATCCTCTGAAAGGGTCTATCAGCAGGTTGAACTTGGATTTCGCGGTACATTTTTGAATATCGCCGCAGAAAACATATTTATACTTTCTCCAGTTAAGAATTATAGACATTAATTCGTTTTGGAGAGTTGGGCATGTTTATAGGATGTCATTGAGTGAGTATTTTGACTTAGTTTTCCTAGACGTATTGAAAACTACTCTTACTTTTGTAGTTTTGTGCTCCGGGCGAATCACTGCATGGTGCGGCAAATAGAAAGAGTTGTATTTAACTTGGGAACCAATTTCACATGATGGTATTTCTTCCATGTGATCAAGAGTTATGTACTCGTTAAAAAACTCATCATATTGTTCTTGAAGACTGGGATTAGAGATGTGCAAATGCCGTGAAGTTTTCGTGTCACGCGTGAATCACGTGATTCGTGATTGCAAATTGATAATATCACGCGTGCGTGATCGTGACTCAAAAATATAATACCGTGCGTGATTTTTTAATACAATTTTCACGCACTCAAAACAGTTCTCTAAGTTAAAATCTCCGTTACAAATGCAGACATTCATCTACATATGTACATACATATGCATGTACGTACATACATAATGAAAATCCATTTTGTTTTTTGTATGTAAACAGATAATGCAAATATGTAATGTGATATTTTATCTCATTGGTGTTCTAAAATGAATGTATGTACAATGTACATATTAATAAACCACCATATAAGTAATAAATTTAAATAACCTGCCTTGGCAGACAGTGCTAGATTTTTTATATTAAGTTTATCCTTTGTATGCTAATTTTTCGAGCTTTTCCTGAATTCAAGGCCGCTATTCCTCTCATCAGCGTTCAATTGTCCATCTTTACAATTTTCGTAAAGTGGATACTAATTGAGAAGAATATCAACTATTTAGCACGAGCTATAAATACCCTAATAACAAGGGTCTTAATAATATGTGAATGTCCCTAATATAGAGTAAAAATAACAAAAACGTTAGAATACAAAGTAGAATACTTTGATGATAATAGCCTTTTTCCACTACGCAACATCTAACATCTACCATCAATTTGAGAAGATGTTAACATCTTCCCATAAGAAATACACAGTACTAAAAGTCAACATCTTTCTACATCTTTAAAAGATGTTCCTAAACCATTTTGTTCCAATCAACATCTTCCGATAATTTTAATGTCATCTCTAGCAAAATGACAGATACATACATATTGATAGTTTCATTTTTTGTGAATGACATACATACATACATAATTGTGTATGAAAAAAAAAGAAAAATATTTTACATCGAAATGAGTGGCACACGTAAGTTTTTAATTGTTTTTTAACTTTATATGTTGTACATACATAAGTATAATAATTTATTTTTGTTTTTAGTAAAGAAAAGCACAGGTCTCCGTAAATATGGAACCTGGATTTTGAAAATATGTTACTGGACTTGTGGCAGGACAAAATAAGAGTTGAAAGGAACAAGAAAGAACTCTCATGTCTTTCAGGGAATCCCTTTTTTTTTTGATATGCATATAAAAACTTTGAATAAATAAAAAACCAAAGAATTCATATAAGAAGTTCGTGTTAATGCTTTTTTCTATAGACTGCATTAACAATTCTGTTTGTTCTTGTAAAGAATGAACGAGTCCAATTATTAATGTTTCTTCAAAATCTATTTTAATTTTATTATTATTTTTTTCCACAAAAAATTATGCTGTAAGTGTTTTTATATTTTTGACAGCTGAGAAGATGGTAGATGTTAGATGTTGCCAATGGAAACGCAAGTTTCACTTTTTCAACATATTCCATTCATTCCTCTAAAATGTATGCTAGTGGAAAAAGGCTATAACGGACTATGAGTTTGTGTTGATTATTAGTACTTTCCAAACAGTTATTAGGGAATTTCGTACTAACCAGCACTGTTTCAAGGTAGAATAAAAAAAAAAATGAATTAAAAATTAATTCTCATATTCTATTTCTCTTGAAAACTGGTTAAATAGTTGATCTTCTTCTCAATTAGTATCCACTTTACGAAAATTGTAAAGATGGACAAATAAACGCTGATGAGAGGTGTAGCGGCTTTGGATATAAATAATAATATTTTCCAACATAAAAAACTCTTAGTAATTTTGAATTCAATAAAACTGAACTTGAGCCTGATAATATTACTTTTCATATATACATCAATATAAGTTCAAATAATAATTACGTTTATTCGGGCACGAGCTATAAATACCCTAATAACAAGGGTCACAGTAATATGTGAATTTCCCTAATATAGAGTAAAAATAACAAAAACGTTCAAATACAAAGTAGAATACTTTGATGATAACGGACTATGAGTTTGTGTTGATTATTAGTACTTTCCAAACAGTAATGAGGGAATTTCGTACTAACCAGCACTGTTTCAAGGTAGAAAAAAAAAATTAATTAAAAATTAATTCTCATATTCTATTTCTCTTGATAACTGGTTAAATAGTTGATATTCTTCTCAATTAGTATCCACCTTACGAAAATTGTAAAGATGGACAATTGAACGGTGATGAGAGGTGTAGCGGCCTTGAAATCAGTACTGATACGTTCTGCTAAAAACTGATTGGATATAAATAATAATATTTTCCAACATAAAAAACTCTTAAGCTACGTTCACATTTATCAAATATTTGTCGAAAAAAAACGTAACCAAAAAAAAAAAAAATAATAATATATTTCCTTTAATTCCAATATTTTTTTAATTTTGGCTTCGAATTTTTTAAAAACTGTATAAAAATACTCTTTTGGAGAAGAATTAATTTTATTTTGTAATATAAAAATCGTGTTAAATGACACTATCCCTAAGCAAAACTATTGGTTACGTTTTTTTGGGCAAATATTTGATAAATGTGAA
The DNA here is from genome assembly GCA_947311025.1 of Lypha dubia. Lineage (NCBI taxonomy): Eukaryota > Metazoa > Arthropoda > Insecta > Diptera > Tachinidae > Lypha > Lypha dubia. The sequence continues at coordinate 53,629,091 of OX371261.1, forward strand.
CGTAGCTTTAGTAATTTTGAGTTTTCATTAATTAAATAAAACTGAACTTGAGCCTGATAATATTACTTTTCGTAAATAAAGAAATTAATTATAAAATAAAATTTTTTAGCTATGCTAAATCTTTTATTGCAAAATTTGTATTTCACCGTGAGCATGCGTGCAAAATTATTCCCGTCGTGCGTGAAAGTACGTGATTAAAAATATTGCGCTCGTGAGCGTGCGTGATCGTGAAAGTTTTAAATCATGCCGTGCGTGAAAAATATTTATGCTTCGTGATCGTGCGTGATTGTGAGCGTAATTTTACTCACGCGCACATCTTTAACTGGGCTAGGGTTTTTTGGCTCGAGTATTGAGCCAAGACTACAAATCTAGAAGAGCCCAAGAAAATTTTCTCGGGATATTCAACTTTGAATGGTAAACGTACAATGTATCTACCATTTGCATAACGGGTGGTTGTTTGTGCATATAATTGTTAGCACAATTCTTCTTCAACTGATTTTGTGCGAGATGCAGCGATTTCTTCTTGTTCGCAAAACTTTCTTAAAATAGCATTGAGTTCTGAAGTTTCAAATGGGACAACTGAGGATGTGAAGGCTATAATGGTCTGAGTTTTAATGGGGCCGCTAAGCACCCACCCATATTATTAGCGGATGTTTGACCACAAATATTCTTTTTAATGCCTTCAGTATTGATGAAGTGCTCGTAGTCATTGCCGAGTATAAGATCTATCTGAGACGATTTCTTAAAGGTGGGGTCTGCTAGATCTATTTCTGCGAGCTGAGAACGGGATTTCAAAAGTGTAAGCCAGAAGGCGCTTGGTTACCTTGGGTAGTATGATAGCCTTGATAGGTACCTTGAGATTATATCTGTTCGAATATAATTTAAATTTAGACTCTTTATTAGCCGATTGTTTCTGCCCGCCAATGCCTATAATATCAACATGTGACTTTTTATAGGGTAGTTGTAGTCGATTTCGATTTTTTCGGTTAAAAATGTTTTTTGGGACCTGGGATCGATTGGAGCTCTAACTGTAAACAGTTCATTCTTGTGTTCAATTTGTACTAGTGCTGTGCGCAATAAAATATTTTCATTACTAACAGGCCAATTCGCTTGGAATTGCCTGGATGTACTAGGCAATTCGTTCGACCTGTTATTTTTGCCAGTTTGATTAATATTTTCAGATGAGTTTTGGGAAAACTTGTTATTACTTAATATTTCATTAGTCTGAGACTTTACTGCGTTTTGGATTGAATTATACGAGTGTTGCCTCATATGGAACATCATACACACAGTTTCAACTCTCGTAGTGTACAGATGCGTTTTTATAATCGTCGCAACTGAATATTAAAAATTATCAAAAATTCCAAGTCGAAAAAATATACAAAAACACACCATTTTTTAAACAGTTATTTTACTGGTTTTATTTTATTATTTGCTTGTGTGTAAATACATAAATATCTGCATACACAAACTCTTATCAGTGAAAACAAAAAAAAAAAAAGAGAACTCTAAATGAGTTCATCTTCTGCCAACAACAACAACAATAAATCTACAAGCAGTAGAAATGTTTATTTAACTTTGGTGAACTATATATGTAGGTGCAGTAAGTGAAAATAATGATAATAAAATTCAAACAGGTATGGATAGATACATAACCGCGCTGAAAAGGGAAGAAGTCCAAAACTGCTCAAATAGCGTCAACGGCGAAAATGGCTAAAGATGGAAAAAATAATATTAAAAATTCTGAAAATCGTTTGAATGAACAAGGCTATGAAGACTAAATACAATAAGATCGAGTAAAACACCACCCATATACTTAAGAAAACAGAATTCCAATTTGGTAGTTGAAAGCCTTATCTCATTAATTGGAGAAAATGTGTTCTACGTAACTCCAATTAAGCGCGGCAAAATCAACGAAAGAAAAATTCAGGTAATTAAGAAAATCATTACCGAAAAATAGTTTCTGATTTCGAGTCAAAAAATAAAAAATTTTACACATACCAACTAAAGAGTTCTAAGGGCCTAACGGTCGTTATAAAAGGTAAAGACTGTACTGTTGATCCTGAAGAGATTAAGTTAGGCCTTGAAAATAGTGGCTTTAAAATAAAATATGTTTCATGCATTAAAAATAGGGAAAAAATCCCACATCCTATTTTTAGAGTCGAGCTACAGCCAGGTGACTTGAAAATAAAACAAATAAATCGCACCCTATCTATATTTTAAAGTACTTGTTACATAGAAGAGCTACCGCTGAGCTTCCACAAAAAAAGGTGGACCTGTTCAATGCCTGAACTGCCAAGAATTTGGCCACACCAAAGCTTATTGCAAGTTGCCTACCGTTTGCGTTGTATGTGGTGAGTTACACAGTACCGCTAACTGCAACAAATTGAAAGGTGGTCCCAAGGCAAAAAAATGTGGCAATTGCGGCGGAAACCACACTGCTAACTACAGGGGCTGCCCCAGAGACTTGCGCCGAACAGTTTTCATCGGCGGCGGCGGCTAACCCGAAAATGGTCGGCGGCTCGCTAAGCCGGCTAATAGCCGTTAATTGATCGGCTAGCCGTTTTTTGTGCGGCTTTCGGCTGAAATAGACTAGCGTTCACATGTACATAAAATGTATATAAAATATTTGTTCAAAAAAACGTAACCAGTAGTTTTGCTTACTTGGTTTTTATGGTACAAAATAAAATTAATTATTCTGCATAAAAGTATTTTTATACAGTTTTTAAAAATGCGAACCCATAATTAAGAAAATATTAGAATTAAAGTAAGTAAATTATTAGTTCCATTTTTGGTTACTTTTTTTTCGACAAATATTTGATAAATGCGAACGTAGCTTTAGATAATATACATATTAAATATTAAATTTTAATTAGTGATTTTAAATTTTACGCTTTACAATAGCGTACAATAAATTTTTAAATCTTTTTATTTTGTTGGGATGAACAAATAATTAATAATTCTATATTCATATACCCTGTAGGAAGTCAAACACATTTTTAAGTAACTAATTTTATTTAAAGCAGGGATGTAATATATGAATGTATATATGTACTCCTATGTGTATATCACAAAAATAAATGCACAGAATGTGCACGAGATCGTTATTTATATTTCTTTGTTCATACATATTTGATTCAAAAGCATAAATTAAATTTAATAATTCAAAAAAACGGTAGAACCACAAAAAATATGTGATTAAAAAAATTTATGTTTGTTTTTCTAAATAAATTTAAAAAATGTATGTATGTAAATGTATTACATTATTCGAAAAATTACCAATACAAATAGTTTTAATTGAGTCAGTTTGATATACATACATATGAAGTTAGTCTTTTATAATTGTGGTAACTAAATCATAGTTGTCATGGACGAAGAGAACCTGCTTCACGGTGATTGGATTTAGGTTAGAGCGTTTTGCTGATACAAGCGATCCAGCGCTAGAAAATGCTTCTTCGGCAGATGCACTTGTGGATGGGATGCTTAATATGTTAGATGCAAGCTTAGCAATTTTCGGATACTCCTTAAATAAACACCCAAACATATGTATTTCATGTGTTGTCAATGTAAATTCGACACATATCGCTCCTTTATTGCAACGTAGTCATATCTCCAGTCTACCTTGTTGCAGGCAGTATTAAACAAACCATTAACTTGAAAATCTGTTTTTGGAACGCAAACGGCATCTGGCAACATAAAAATGAAATAGAATATTTCATAATGAATCAACAAATCGATGTAATGCTCATTTCAGAGACTCACTTGACGTCTCGAGGCTATTCTAAAATTAGTGGATATAATTTCGACGACACTAAGGACCCTCGAGGTAGAGCTTGTGGTGGCTCGGAAATTCTAATAAAATCTCGAATAAAACACTACTTATTATATGATTTTTGTGAAGAATACCTTCAAGCAACAAATATTTGTATTGAAAATTATTATCAAAAACTTGTAATATCATTTGTCTATTCCTTCCCAGATTTTCAAGTACCGAGAGCCAATATATGCGTTTTTAAAACTTACTGGGCCACCGCTTTCTAGCAGCCGGTGACTACAATGCTAAACACACATTCTGGGGTTCACATTTAATCACTCCTAAGGTCTTGTGTTGTTTAACACAATTTCTAAAATGGGTTTGAATGTAGTTTCAAGTGCCCAGCCAACATAATGGCCAACAGATCGAAAACAAATTCCTGATGTTATCGACTTTGGAAGAGTGAAAGTGTTGGCCAGTGGAATGATTAAAGCTGAAGCATCTCTGGATTTATCTTTAGATCACTCGCCTACTATTGTCACTATATTCTCACACAAAACTTCAACACCTACAAGTAATTTGCCGATGATATCTGCACGTATTAGCTAGTTGCAATACAAAAAATATTTGAGCGCCCATTGCTCGGAAAATATGCCGTTGACAACACCTTATGGCATACATAAGGTTGCTATTAGGTTGCTTGAAGCACATGTTAAACAAGCTGCTCTTAATGCTTCTTCAAATGAAACAAATCAACAAGTGAGATTTAACAATATTTTTTGTGCGGATATAGAAAGGCTATTGACGGAAAAACAGAGAGCTCGACGAAAATGACACCGTTACAGATCGCCCTAGCTAAAAATTTTACTCACACAAAAAACAGCTTCCCTCCAAAAAATTCTTCAAGAACTAGATGCAACACCTCAAACAGAATATTCGCTATGGCGTGCAACCAGAGACTGTACACTTCTTTTATAAAACGCGATCCTGAAACCAATATGGTCCTATGAAATCCTGTTATGGGGCACTGCCTTAGCATTACATATTCTATTTATACACAACTACAAATAGAATACGCGACTTGTATCTACTGGATGCTAGCTGGGGAATTTTTTATTTTTTTGTTTATTTTTTTTTATTATATATTAAACATTACAGTGCTGCCAGCGAATTATATCCTACAATGTCCAATCTCCTGATTTTTTGTTCTACTTAAGACAAACTTGTTTCGTTTGATTTTTAATTTAAAGTATATTTTTAATTAATGTTCGTTTTTGAATATATAATTAGCAAAGGCCCTTGCTTTTTTGTATATGTATATTAATTGTAATTTTTTAAAATACTACGAACTGTTTATTAATAATCTTTGTTAATATTTGTAAAGGCTAAATTTCGTAAATGTTTATAATCAGAGAAATATTAGGTAGACATTGTTAACATATTTCGAGCAACAAAGCAAATATTTAATATATATATTTACATCCCTTTTGTAGATTTTTCAACAGCACTAGCTGAATAAAACAAATGTTGTTTTTCGGTAAAAGCCACTAAACCTCGTCAGTATTCATGTGCAAATGCTTTTTCACTACTTGCAAGGTAACTTCGTAGAACGTCATTACATACTCTATTTATACACAACTACAAATAGAATACGCGTCTTGTAACTACTGGATGCTAGCTGGGGAATTTTTTATTTTTTTGTTTTTATTTGTTATTATATATTAAACATTACAGTGCTGCCAGCGAGTTATATCCTACAATGCCCAATCTCCTGATTTTTTATTCTTCTTAAGACAAACTTTTTTGGTTTGATTTTTAAACTTAAGTATATTTTTGATTAATGTTCGTTTTAGAACATATAATTAGCACAGGCCCTTGCTTTTTTGTATATGTATATTAATTGTAATTTTTAAAATTACTACGAACTGTTTATTATTAACATTTGTAAATATTTGTACAGGCTACAGTTCGTAAATGTTTATAATCAGAGAAATATTAGGTAGACATATTTCGATCAACAAAGCAAAAATTTTATAGTTATACATCCCTTTTGTAGATTTTGCAACAGCACTAGCTGAATAGAAACAAACGTTGATTTTCGGTAAAAGCCACTAAAACTTGTCAGTATTCATGTGCAAATGCTTTTTCACTACTTGTTAGTTACATTTTTAAAATGCATTTTGAATGACTTGACCCCTGCCTCCCATATGTGGAGCATTTGGCGGAATAAAAGCACATTGAAGTCCCTGACAAGCATATTTATCTGCTATGTCATGAGAAACACCCTTTAGGAATTCTTCATATTTCTTTTGGAGAGCACGTTCTGCGCCTACGAAGTGCGTTCCATTATCGGACATGACTCATTTAGGTAATCCCCGACGTCCTATAAAACGTGTAAACGCTGCCTGGAAACTACCGGTTGTGAGATCCGAGCATAGCTTTCGTACAGAAGCACACGAAAACGCATACGTATCCTTTGTGATAAGGAGCGTTTCTCAAAATGGATGTTTTTATTAAAAAGTTGCCAGCAAAATCTAGACCAGTATAGGTAAAAGGCAGCGAGAACAAGCTTCGTTCGGCAGGGAGGGCTGCCATTACTTGAGATTTTACACGCTTTTTGTACCGGATGCAAGTGACACATTTTCGAATACAATGTCTTAAAGCCGCTCTTTGACGCGGGACGAAGTATTCTCCTCTAACGGCTCTTAACAGTAGGTTTATCTCAGCATACAATAGGAGGTTGTGGGTATACTCAATAAATTGCTTACAGTACGTTTACTGGGAGAATTATATGATGGCGTTCGTTAAAAGAAATACCGGCATTAGAAATTCTTCCGTTTGCGCGTACAATCAGGTATGGGTTTAAATTATACAAGGAGCTTTTCTTATGAACTTTCTTCGAATGGATTAAAGAGTACAATTCATTATTGTAGTATAACAGCTGGGTTAAATGGAGCAGTCTGTGTTTTGTTTCCGCAAACTCGTCAGAGCTAATTTGTGGGAATGAACTTGACCTGGAACTCGTAGTGGGGCTGTCCTAAGATAGGAGACTCAGAAGGGTTTGGCTCGATTCCCGTTGTTTTCTGCGACTGACATCAATGAATCTGTAAACATATGTCATTATCCGAATAGCTTTATCCCTTTTTGAAACTCGATCTAAGACATCTTTTTGGAAGTCGGCATTATCCTTCGGTTCTTCGCCGGTGAGCAGGTGAAAGGCCATAACTTTGTTTTTTGCTTCATGGGAGTGATCTTTAAATGACATGGGCTTCGGCCATTCTTCGGCGGACTTTTGAAGTCATTCCGGCCCATTCCACCAGAAGGAATTGTCGAGGAGCTGATCCGGCATGCAACCTCTAGAGCCAAGTTCAGCGGGGTTATCAGTAGACCGGACGTGACGCCAAGGGGTATTTTTCACGTTCCTGATTATTTCTGCGGTGCGATTCGCCACATAGGTTTTCCAAATACTAGGAGGCTTCTCCAGCCATCCGAGGAAGATAGAGGAGTCCGTCCAGAGGATACAACTGTAATTGGGACACGGCAGGGACATAACAATCTGATTCACTAATTTGGACAACAAAACTGCGCCACAAAGCTCAAGGCGAGCGAGAGTTACCGGTTCAATAGGGGCTACTTTTATTTTTGAAACGAGTAGATGCGAAGTTATTGAGATCTCTAATTGAATTCGGACATAAATGGCGGCACAATAGGCTTTTTCGGACGCATCACAAAATCCATGAATCTGTACTGCATGGGACGGAGCAAATCCGACCGATCGAGGTATCTTTAGAGTAGATATAGTCGGAACATTTTCTGCAATTTCGCAGCGTATTGGGTTTGACAGTTTCATCCTAGCCGGTGCCATCTAGCCAGAGTTGTTGGAGGATGATTTTTGCTTGGATTATAACAGGCTGGGTCAAACAGCTTAGCCACGCTGGAAAGAATCTGCCTTTTAGTTGTGGAGATTACAGGTGGCACGGTCTCAATAGTGTATGAAAAATAATCAGCCAGTGCGTTCCATTAAATTCCCAGGGTTTTGGTTGCATTGGTTTCTTTAAATTTTAAAAAATCGATATCATTGTTAGGGATTGATGCCAAAATCTTGGGGCAGTTGGAAGTAATTTTTTCAAGGGAAACCCTGCTGACTTGAGCACAAAAATGACTTGATGTAGCGAATCTATACCAGACTCTTTATCATGAGAGCCTGATATGATATCGTCGACATAGGTTTCCTTCGTCAGAATGTGAGCTGCTTGCGGGTGGGACCCCGCTGAATCCTGAGCCAATTGCATAAGCGTTCTTATTGATAGATACGGGGCGCAATTTACACCGAACGTCACCGTTTCCATTGCGTAATCTTTGATGGGATCATTTGGAGTTTGACGGAATAGGATTCGCTGGAACTGAGTGTCTTCTTTGTGTACGAGGATTTGACGATACATTTTTTCTACGTTGTCGTTAAATACATATCTGTACAATCTCGATGCCAGAATTAGGTTCATCAAGTCAGCTTGTAAAGTGGGACCTACGTACAGGAAATCGTTGAGTAACATTCCAGTGCTCGTCTTTTTTGATGCATTAAAAACTACTCTCACCTTAGTTGTCTTTCTTTCTGGTTTTATTACTGCATGGTGTGGTAGGTAGAAAGAATTGAACCCATGCGGGGACCCATTTTCCCAGGAAGTGGTAGGCTTCATGTGATTCAGGGTGACATATTCTTTTAAAAATTTATATAAATTCCTGCTAGTTCTTGTTTCTCATGTAGTGAACGTTCCATATTAAAATATTGTGCTCTTGCCGCGTTTCGGGAAGCTCCGAGATGAATTGCCTGTGGGAATTATTGCTTGAAGGGGAGTTTTACTACTTAGCGTCCATCCTGATTGCGAAACGTTGTTCTCTGGTACAGGTCTTCACAAAAGGCATCTTTCTTAGACACTGGACGTGGCATTTGAACTTAAAATTTTATTTATTTGTTGCGGGTTAGCAATATCTAGATATATATTTCGTTGGTAGCTATACCAATTCATCAGTAGATTTTTTACCCTTTATGTTTAAAAAATTCCAAAGCTCATCTATTTATACAAAAACTCACAAACATATTTTTGTGAATTACAAAGCATAAAAATAGCCTTTAAAAAATTTTTTCAAACACACACAACAATAATTTTCCATTATGAATGTGTTTACTTTTCTACACCTATACAATTAGACAACCGCTGGTTGCCATTAAAAGTATTTTATAAGGCAAAAATGAAAAGCAAATCTCCCCGTTACAAAATTTTACATTTATTTGAGCATGTACTCAAGTATTTATGTTTAAAATTTTATTTATTTGTTGCGGGTTAGCAATATCTAGATATATATTTCGTTGGTAGCTATACCAATTCATCAGTAGATGTTTTACCCTTTATGTTTAAAAAATTCCAAAGCTCATCTATTTATACAAAAACTCACAAACATATTTTTGTGAATTACAAAGCATAAAAATAGCCTTTAAAATTTTTTTTCAAACACACACAACAATAATTTTTCATTATGAATGTGTTTACTTTTCTACACCTATACAATTAGACAACCTCTGGTTGCCATTAAAAGTATTTTATAAGGCAAAAATGAAAAGCAAATCTCCCCGTTACAAAATTTTACATTTATTTGAGCATGTACTCAAGTATTTATGTTTAAAATTTTATTTATTTGTTGCGGGTTAGCAATATCTAGATATATATTTCGTTGGTAGCTATACCAATTCATCAGTAGATGTTTTACCCTTTATGTTTAAAAAATTCCAAAGCTCATCTATTTATACAAAAACTCACAAACATATTTTTGTGAATTACAAAGCATAAAAATAGCCTTTAAAAATTTTTTTCAAACACACACAACAATAATTTTTCATTATGAATGTGTTTACTTTTCTACACCTATACAATTAGACAACCTCTGGTTGCCATTAAAAGTATTTTATAAGGCAAAAATGAAAAGCAAATCTCCCTGTTACAAAATTTTACATTTATTTGATCATGTACTCAAGTATTTATGTTTAAAATTTTATTTATTTGTTGCGGGTTAGCAATATCTAGATATATATTTCGTTGGTAGCTATACCAATTCATCAGTAGATGTTTTACCCTTTATGTTTAAAAAATTCTAAAGCTCATCTATTTATACAAAAACTCACAAACATGTTTTTGTGAATTACAAAGCATAAAAATAGCCTTTAAAAAATTTTTTCAAACACACACAACAATAATTTTCCATTATGAATGTGTTTACTTTTCTACACCTATACAATTAGACAACCGCTGGTTGCCATTAAAAGTATTTTATAAGGCAAAAATGAAAAGCAAATCTCCCCGTTACAAAATTTTACATTTATTTGAGCATGTACTCAAGTATTTATGTTTAAAATTTTATTTATTTGTTGCGGGTTAGCAATATCTAGATATATATTTCGTTGGTAGCTATACCAATTCATCAGTAGATGTTTTACCCATTAAAAGTATTTTATAAGGCAAAAATGAAAAGCAAATCTCCCCGTTACAAAATTTTACATTTATTTGAGCATGTACTCAAGTATTTGTGTTTAAAATTTTATTTATATGTTGCGGGTTAGCAATATCTAGATATATATTTCGTTGGTAGCTATACCAATTCATCAGTAGATGTTTTACCCTTTATGTTTAAAAAATTCCAAAGCTCATCTATTTATACAAAAACTCACAAACATATTTTTGTGAATTACAAAGCATAAAAACAGCCTTTAAAAAATTTTTTCAAACACACACAACAATAATTTTCCATTATGAATGTGTTTACTTTTCTACACCTATACAATTAGACAACCTCTGGTTGCCATTAAAAGTATTTTATAAGGCAAAAATGAAAAGCAAATCTCCCTGTTACAAAATTTTACATTTATTTGATCATGTACTCAAGTATTTATGTTTAAAATTTTATTTATTTGTTGCGGGTTAGCAATATCTAGATATATATTTCGTTGGTAGCTATACCAATTCATCAGTAGAATTTTTACCCTTTATGTTTAAAAAATTCTAAAGCTCATCTATTTATACAAAAACTCACAAACATGTTTTTGTGAATTACAAAGCATAAAAATAGCCTTTAAAAAATTTTTTCAAACACACACAACAATAATTTTCCATTATGAATGTGTTTACTTTTCTACACCTATACAATTAGACAACCGCTGGTTGCCATTAAAAGTATTTTATAAGGCAAAAATGAAAAGCAAATCTCCCCGTTACAAAATTTTACATTTATTTGAGCATGTACTCAAGTATTTATGTTTAAAATTTTATTTATTTGTTGCGGGTTAGCAATATCTAGATATATATTTCGTTGGTAGCTATACCAATTCATCAGTAGATGTTTTACCCTTTATGTTTAAAAAATTCCAAAGCTAATCTATTTATACAAAAACTCACAAACATATTTTTGTGAATTACAAAGCATAAAAACAGCCTTTAAAAAATTTTTTCAAACATACACAACAATAATTTTCCATTATGAATGTGTGTACTTTTCTACACCTATACAATTAGACAACCGCTGGTTGCCATTAAAAGTATTTTATAAGGCAAAAATGAAAAGCAAATCTCCCCGTTACAAAATTTTACATTTATTTGAGCATGTACTCAAGTATTTATGTTTAAAATTTGCTTTATTTGTTGCGGGTTAGCAATATCTAGATATATATTTCGTTGGTAGCCATACGAATTCATCAGTAGATGTTTTACCCTTTATGTTTAAAAAATTCCAAAGCTCATCTATTTATACAAAAACTCACAAACATATTTTTGTGAATAACAAAGCATAAAAACAGCCTTTAAAAAATTTTTTCAAACACACACAACAATAATTTTCCATTATGAATGTGTTTACTTTTCTACACCTATACAATTAGACAACCGCTGGTTGCCATTAAAAGTATTTTATAAGGCAAAAATGAAAAGCAAATCTCCCTGTAACAAAATTTTACATTTATTTGATCATGTACTCAAGTATTTATGTTTTAAATTTTATATATTTCGTTGGTAGCTATACCGATTCATCAGTAGATGTTTTACCCTTTATGTTTAAAAATTCCAAAGCTCATCTATTTATACAAAAACTCACAAACATATTTTTGTGAATTACAAAGCATAAAAATAGCATTTAAAAAATTTTTTCAAACACACACAACAATAATTTTTCATTATGAATGTGTTTACTTTTCTACACCTATGTATACAATTAGACAACCTCTGGTTGCCATTAAAAGTATTTTATAAGGCAAAAATGAAAAGCAAATCTCCCTGTTACAAAATTTTACATTTATTTGATCATGTACTCAAGTATTTATGTTTAAAATTTTATTTATTTGTTGCGGGTTAGCAATATCTAGATATATATTTCGTTGGTAGCTATACCAATTCATCAGTAGATGTTTTACCCATTATGTTTAAAAAATTCCAAAGCTCATCTATTAATACAAAAACTCACAAACATGTTTTTGTGAATTACAAAGCATAAAAATAGCCTTTAAAAAATTTTTTCAAACACACACAACAATAATTTTCCATTATGAATGTGTTTACTTTTCTACACCTATACAATTAGACAACCGCTGGTTGCCATTAAAAGTATTTTATAAGGCAAAAATGAAAAGCAAATCTCCCCGTTACAAAATTTTTCATTTATTTGAGCATGTACTCAAGTATTTATGTTTAAAATTTTATTTATTTGTTGCGGGTTAGCAATATCTAGATATATATTTCGTTGGTAGCTATACCAATTAATCAGTAGATGTTTTACCCTTTATGTTTAAAAATTCCAAAGCTCATCTATTTATACAAAAACTCACAAACATATTTTTGTGAATTACAAAGCATAAAAATAGCATTTAAAAAATTTTTTCAAACACACACAACAATAATTTTTCATTATGAATGTGTTTACTTTTCTACACCTATACAATTAGACAACCTCTGGTTGCCATTTAAAGTATTTTATAAGGCAAAAATGAAAATCAAATCTCCCTGTAACAAAATTTTACATTTATTTGATCATGTACTCAAGTATTTATGTTTAAAACTTTATTTATTTGATGCGGGTTAGCAATATCTAGATATATATTTCGTTGGTAGCTATACCAATTCATCAGTAGATGTTTTACCCTTTATGTTTAAAAAATTCCAAAGCTCATCTATTTATACAAAAACTCACAAACATATTTTTGTGAATTACAAAGCATAAAAATAGCCTTTAAATTTTTTTTTTTTTTTTTTTTTTCAAACACACACAACAATAATTTTCCATTATGAATGTGTTTACTTTTCTACACCTATACAATTAGACAACCACTGGTTGCCATAAGAAGTATTTTATAAGGCAAAAATGAAAAGCAAATCACCCCGTTACAAAATTTTACATTTATTTGAGCATGCACTTAAGTATTTATGTTTAAAATTTTATTTATTTGTTGCGGGTTAGCAATATCTAGATATATATTTCGTTGGTAGCTATACGAATTCATCAGTAGATGTTTTACCCTTTATGTTTAAAAAATTCCAAAGCTCATATATTTATACATATACATATATTTATATATATAAAAAGATGAGCTTTGGAATTTTTTAAACATAAAGGGTAAAACATCTACTGATGAATTGGTATAGCTACCAATGAAATATATATCTAGATATTGCTAACCCGCAACAAATAAATAAAATTTTAAACATAAATACTTGAGTACATGCTCAAATAAATGTAAAATTTTATATAAATTTTTGTTATTAAAATTTCGTTGGGATTCGCGACGTTTAACATAAATTTTTGGGATAAATTATAATATTAAAGTGCAATTTTTAATAAATATTTTTCGCTGGGAATTGCGAATGTATATGTTTTATATAAATTTTTGTTGTTAAAGGTTCGCTGGGATTTGCGGCGTTTAATATAAATTTTAATATTAAAGTGCAAATTTAAAAAAAAATTTTCGCTGGGAATTGCGAATGTATATGAGTTAAATAAATTTTTGTTGTTAAACGTTCGCTGGAATTCGCGGCTTTTAATATAAATTTTTGGGATAAATTTTAATATTAAAAAATGTTTTTCGCTGGGAATTACGAATTTATATTATTAAAAGAATTTTTGTTATTAAACGTTCGCTGGGACTCGCGACGAAAAATATTTTTTAATATTAAAATTTATCCCAAAAATTTATATTAAACGCCGCGAATTCCAGCGAACGTTTTACAACAAAAATTTATTTAACTCATATACATTCGCAATTCCCAACGAAAAATATAAATTATAAATTTTTAGGATAAACTTTAAAATCAAAAGGGCAATATCAAAAAATAATATTCGCTGGGAGTTGCGAATTAATGTCAGTTAGAGAGCTTTTGGTTATTAAACGTTCGCTAGGATTCGCGACGTTTAAATAAAATTTTGGGTTAAATTTTAATATTAAAAAATATTTTTCGCTGGGAATTACGAATTTATATTATTAAAAGAATTTTTGTTATTAAACGTTCGCTGGGACTCGCGACGAAAAATATTTTTTAATATTAAAATTTATCCCAAAAATTTATATTAAACGCCGCGAATTCCAGCGAACGTTTAACAACAAAAATTTATTTAACTCATATACATTCGCAATTCCCAGCGAAAAATATAAATTATAAATTTTTAGGATAAACTTTAAAATCAAAAGGGCAATATCAAAAAATAATATTCGCTGGGAGTTGCGAATTAATGTCACTTAGAGAGCTTTTGGTTATTAAACGTTCGCTAGGATTCGCGACGTTTAAATAAAATTTTGGGTTAAATTTTAATATTAAAAAATATTTTTCGCTGGGAATTACGAATTTATATTATTAAAAGATTTTTTGTTATTAAACGTTCGCTGGGACTCGCGACGAAAAATATTTTTTAATATTAAAATTTATCCCAAAAATTTATATTAAACGCCGCGAATTCCAGCGAACGTTTAACAACAAAAATTTATTTAACTCATATACATTCGCAATTCCCAGCGAAAAATATAAATTATAAATTTTTAGGATAAACTTTAAAATCAAAAGGGCAATATCAAAAAATAATATTCGCTGGGAGTTGCGAATTAATGTCAGTTAGAGAGCTTTTGGTTATTAAACGTTCGCTAGGATTCGCGACGTTTAAATAAAATTTTGGGTTAAATTTTAATATTAAAAAATATTTTTCGCTGGGAATTACGAATTTATATTATTAAAAGAATTTTTGTTATTAAACGTTCGCTGGGACTCGCGACGAAAAATATTTTTTAATATTAAAATTTATCCCAAAAATTTATATTAAACGCCGCGAATTCCAGCGAACGTTTAACAACAAATATTTATTTAACTCATATACATTCGCAATTCCCAGCGAAAAATATAAATTATAAATTTTTAGGATAAACTTTAAAATCAAAAGGGCAATATCAAAAAATAATATTCGCTGGGAGTTGCGAATTAATGTCAGTTAGAGAGCTTTTGGTTATTAAACGTTCGCTAGGATTCGCGACGTTTAAATAAAATTTTGGGTTAAATTTTAATATTAAAGGTCAATTCCACGTGTGACTTACACGACAAATTCCAAAACTTTTGTCATTTTTGATAAAATTTCTGGTACAATCATAATTTTTTTAATTTTTTCGTTTTAAGAAATAACATCTACACGAACGTACGTATTAATTCATGCACTTTGATTTTTGATTTGCGATTACATATATTTAATTTTAATATAATTAATTAGTTGTGACTTACACGACATCAAATCCATTGATTTCAGGGTAATCAAAGATAGTTTAAAAATTCTGTTAACTGTGTAGTCCGATTCCTTTTAAACTGCACCAAATGTATTTGAGAAATACAAACAACGACAAAATGGCTTCAACTTAGTGAAATTTATTTTATTTTTCACAAAAAATAGTTTTTTTCGCGTGACTTACACGACATACAAATTGTGACTTACACGACACTAAATAATATGTAGAGTTAAAGTTTAAAGTTAAGATTATACAGTTTTTGATTAATTTAATTTTTGGAATTACAAATAAATTTATTTTAGCGCTTCAACTCTTTTTTGAAGATGTGCAGTTACATTAAAATGAGTTAAAAAGTTAAAAGAGTTTTACTTTGTTGTGTACTTTTGTATGGAATTCACCTAAAGTGCACTTTTTTTTTGCTAGTTTTATTATTTATTGAATCTTCAATTATAAATTGTAACATTAATAAGTTTTTCAAATCTTAAATCTAAAAATACATTAATATATCTTTAGCCAGTGCTAAACAAAATTTTTAATTCCAACTGTTGATTTTTGATGTTTTACATCTCTCGTGTACGGCTGAGAGAAAGAGTATCCCTCCTTCTCAACCGGGTGTGGCCTCTATAATTTAGAATGTTGCGCGCAAGTGGATTTGGGTTTGGTTTTAGTTTTTCAATATATTTTTTTTTGCGTGTTTTGAAAATACTGTCTTCTCCAACGGAACATCAAGATCATTGTGAATTCGCTGATTTCGGATATACCAGGGGGCTGCAGTAATTGTACGTAGCATGTTGTCTTTGTGCACTTTTAAAATATAATATTCGCTGGGAGTTGCGAATTTATGAGTTATATAAATTTTTGTTATTAAACTTTCGCTGGGATTCGCGATGTTTAATTAAAACTTTTGGGATACATTTTAATATTAAAGTAATTAAAGTAAAATACAATATTCGCTGGGAGTTGCGAATTTATAGTATTTGTTGGAATTTTTTGTTATTTTAGATATCGTAACTAAATGAATGATCACTTGGAGTTGCGACTATTTCCAAGCAAAGCGTTTGGGTTTGGGAATCCTTCTAAGGAATGTGTAATTTAAAAATATGTATTATTTACCCTTAAAGATTAATGGGGATGTTAAGTTTATGTAAGTGTAATGCCTATTTGAAACCCCTATGTACGTACATTAAATCAAAGACTATAAATATATAAAGATATTGAACGTAGAACATCCCAGCGGTAAATTGAACGAAGTACCTAGATAATAATCAATGACATCAGGATGACATTTTAAGCGAACGATATAAGTACTTAAAATGTTATCTATGTGTAATCTAATTAATTTTATCCACTCATTATAACTTCAATTACAATATAGTCGAAGAGTTAGTTGAGTATATTTGCAAAAATGTTTAGGAATTTTTTTTGTCTTCTTTTATTACACAAAAAATGCAAAAAAATATCCACTCATTATAACTTCTATTACAAAATAAGCGAAGGGTTGGTTAATGTATGTTTCTACTCTTAATACACAAAAAATGCAAAAACAAAAATGCCGTAATAGTGGCATTAAAAAAAAAATACAAAAAATTTTTCAATTCTTTTTCTGTTTGTTAGTTTATCGTTGATCGCAGAACATAAAGCTTACACCACAAGTAAATTTCTAAAAAGGTATTTACATACATATAAAATCATTGGGATTAGTGGTACTATGTTCTAGCCTTCGCTTACAAATGCAAATTAAACCGTAATGAACGTGCATTACACCATAACTTGCTAAGATTTATTGATGTATCATTAATGTTGCTTAAGACTTCGCTTATGAAGTAAACGCAATTGAAATGCGAATCACTGACATCGCTGCTTACTCTTTAAGCGAAAGCGCACCGATTAAACGACCTATGACCATAGCTGCCAGATTTGACGATTTATCGTCATTTTGACGATTTTGGGTCCTAAAAATGACATAGTGACGATGGGACGATTTATGCCCTAATTTTGACGATTTTAAATAATTCATGTTTGCAACATATATATGTACTAGTGATGTTACGAATATCAATTTTTAGTATTCGCGAATACGAATATTTAAAACAGTATTCGCCGAATACGAATACGAATATTTCTTTTGAGGTTTATATTTCAAATTTAATTGGAAAAAATCCCTGCCTTTGCGTTAGTAACTATAAATGAAAAAAAAAATTTAGTGATGTAACATTATTATTGCATTTAGATGCCGAATTTTAAAACCTCTACAGAACATTTTTTAATTATTTTACTTACATACTTTCAGATTTCGTTTTTCTTACTCTGTTTGGGTTTTTAATTAATAATTCAGTGCTGTTTAGCGAACATATTTTTGCAGAAGGCGCATCCACCTGTGTCAGTGGAATTTCATATATAAAAAGTTTTAGTTTGATTCCTCTAGCTTTCCACCCTTATACATTTACATATACACAGAATCAAAACATCTCACCGAGTTTCTTTAAATATCATGCATTTAAGTTATACGATTATATTCCAATTTATTGCCGATAGATGATGTACTTTGTTCAATTCACTGCTGCGAAAGCATTTTTAATTTTATTAATACATTTGAGACAACTTAAATTATAATTTATATATATTTTTGTTTGTTTTTTAAGAAGGTTATTACTTTGCGTGAAATACAATGGGTTTTTTTAATAAAAATTAATATATTTTTTTACATTTTATGTACTTTTGTATGATTTTTTTTTGGAAAATCTATGGAAAAATATTCGCTTGAATTTGGCGAATACGAATACGAAGACGAATATCTTAAAACAGGCGAATAGTCGAATACGAATACGAGTATTCGTAACACATCACTAATATGTACTATTAGAGCAACCTTGAACTGCTGAAAATTGTAATGAGAAACTTTTTAAAAACTTTTATTTAACTGATTATAAAAACCAAAACAATTTTTTAAATTTTGAACACATTTATTTAGGAATATTTGCCAGAGACGTATTGGAAGAATTACAAATAAATGCAAAAGAAAAGTATGCTATTATTAATACTTCTGTTAATTTTTATATAGAGCTTTGTGATCAGATATTATCAAGATTTGATTTTGAAAATAAATAAAAGCTCTTGGCCAAATTAATCCATTTAATATTATTAATGAAGAAAAAAAGTTTGTTCTCTGAAATTATATTATAACTAGCTGATCCCGGTGTACTTCGCTACCCCCCTCGTTATAAAATAAAATTAAAAGTATTTATATATCCTATTGTGACGATCGGTCCAGTAGTTAAGACTATATTACGATTTTTAATTTTAATAAAAAGGAGCGTGGTCCCATCCACTTTTCTCCCGGTACGTATTCCAAATTATGGCAATACCATATGTACCAAATATCATCGACGTAGGTCAAAAAATGCCCAAAATATGGCGATTTCAATTTTTGGGTTATATGGGAGCTGCCACGCCCACTAGTCCGATAACGCCCATTTTTGTCCTTATTACTCACATTAGTAACATATGAACTATTGCAATGTTTCAAAACTCTTGCTATCACAATAGTCAAGATATATGATGTTATTCAATTTATGTGGGAGGGGCTACGCCCACTTGAAATATTAAAAGCCTAAAACCATCCTCTATAAATTCCCTTTTGAATGACACCAGTTTGGGTCAAATCGGTTGGATAGTTTCCGAGTCTATAGCGAACATGGGTACAAACATTTTTTGTATTTTATATATATATAGATTTTCGTATTTTGTTGAAGAAACAGAAAACCAAGAGCTAGAAACAGAGTTCAGACAATTGAAAGTATTGTCCTGATAAAAACATATAACTACTGAATTTTTTGAAAAAACTATCAGAGATGCAAAAAGGGATTCTAGTCTTTTGTTTCCGATTTTGACTAAATTTATTACAAAAATCCTAGTTTGAACACATTATTCAGCAAATATGGAAAGAATATTTAGTCAGGTAAATGTAAATAAGACTAAAATAAGAAATTGAAAAAGTCGTCTTTGGAGGTAATATTATATACAAAAGATTATTTAAAGCTAAACAAATGTAGCTGCTATGATCTAACAGTTGTACCTGAATTAATCAATATGTTTAATTGCAATATATATTTGTAAAATATATTATCCATATACATATGGATATGTCTATTTTCTTTAACTATTATATTTTTATTGTATAAATTTTATTGTAGTTTTTAAACATTTTTAGAAAAGGTGTTTCCAAAAATGATATTTAAAATGCATATTTTACTAAATTGGAAAAAATAACTGAAGGATTTGATTTTTTTTGTTTTTTTCCATACAATGTATAAATATATTTCAAAGTATTGAAAAATATGCAATCTATTTACATGTGATTTTATTGTGAATTCTAAGTGAAGTATTTGATCTCTGTATTTTAAATAATGCTGTTTTTTTAATAAGATTTGTTGATTTAAGAGTTTTGTTATGTTTTGCCTTTAATAAAAATAGGTTTTGTTGGTAAAAAGCGATTTTTTCATTTGACGTTTTTATGACGATTTCAATAAGCAACATTGACGATAATGACGATTTTTGCCCAAAAATATGACGATATTACCAAAAAAAAATCTGGCAGCTATGCCTATGACACTCCTATGCTAAATTTAAGTAGTAATATAAGCGACAGAATCATCACTGATAGCTACTAAATATTGCTTACATCAGCGATTAAATAATGACAATTTTTACCGCTGGGATTGTACGGCAAATGCTTAATTTGCTGGTGGTTTTACTACTAAAACCACTTTTTTCAAGAGAGTCATTTATTTTCTCAGAGAATTTATTATTCTCATGTCTCTACTATTCATTTATATATGTATACATGTGTTCATACGTTTGTGTTTCTTTGCATACACAAGTATGTGTGCATGTGTGTACATTTAATAAACAAACGAAAGATTCCATATAAACAAACAAAAAAACTTTTCGAGCCTTTGCTGCAATAGAGTCGTAATTCAAAAAATCTTGTTTGGCAGGAAACGAATTTAAAGTCTAGAATTTACCTATAAATCAATGGTAAAATATTCTTCTCCCAAGAGAATAATAAAATACAAATATGTATCTTTCATATTTGTATGAAAATTTTGCACAATATAAAAATTGATATCGCGATTAGTTATATACATACATATTAGCTCAAAAATGACATATTTTGAATTATGACGCTTTTGAAGCAAAGGCTCGTTTTGTGTTCGCACAATATAAGTATGTGGACATAAGATACATACGTAAAGCTAATGTCGCTGATTCTTATTTGAATGGCAAATATATGTATTTTATTGTTGTACTATTGCAAGAACATCGATTCGCACCGAATTTAATATTATTTAAAATTGGAAATTTATATAACTATGTATATCTACATATATAAAAATAAAGTGTCACGACGTTTGTTCTCGCTAATCTCCGAAACTACTGGACCGATTTAAATGAAATTTCGCGCAGATATGTTAACAGTGTATAACTTGAAATATAGGCTATATGTATATGTATTATTTTGAATTTGAAATAGAAAAAATTGCTTTTTGAATAACCTGTGCCTCGTTTCTGTAACGAATGTGGGAGTTTCTCGCATCGAAAAATTTATTATCATTCTGTGAAAAACAGGATGAGTGAGAAGAAAAATATATTTTTATTACGTTTGCAGGGTGGCTCAAATAAAAATCCTACTAATATTATATGACTCATCCTACAAAAGATTGGGTGACAAATATAAACTCACATATTTTCTCGATTAGAGAACTTTTCACAAGTTACAGAAACGAGGTACTGGTCATTTATAAACAGATTTTCAAAATTATTGTTTTGTTTGAAAGGTGTTGGGTCTCATAAATTTATTTTTGGAAATCTGTTAATAACTCTGCTATTTATAAAACAATTTTCTTTCTCCTCTCTGAAAGAGTATAACAAGCCATTTCAATCAAGATCCGTTGGAAAACTTATTTTCATATATACGTGCCAAGGGCGGGCACTGCAAAAATCCTTCGGTTTATGAATTAAATGTCGCAATAGCTAAACTGTCATCTCTAAAAATAACTCAATTTAGTACCTCATCGAATTGTTCTAAAGGCGTTGCGATACTTTTACCTATAAAGTTTCAAACAATTTTAGAGGATACTCAAAGAAGTGGCAGTACATCAGCAAGTGCTCACATTCCTGACGTAGATGTTACAAATATATTAGCCGAAAATGAAGATTATTTTAATGAAGATGCTGATTGTTTTAACTCTGAAAACATTCTAATAGAGTTAACATCAAGCCGCTATTTCGTTGGTTACATAGCTCAACGGATATCTTGTGCTCGCTGCCGTATGGATAAAATAAAACCCGCGCAAATTTTGTCATATCCATCAGAAATGTTTGTACATGCAAAAAATTATGATAAAAATTCAGATTTTGGAAATTTGTGTGCTCCATCAGACTTATTTTTTGCAGTATGTAAGATTCATATAAAAGTTTTCGAAACAATTTTTTATGAATCCAAAGAAATAAAAAACATAAAAAAACTATTGTTGAGCAATGTGTAAATTGCACCAAAAATACAATATATTCCTTTTGGTTTCAAGAAAACAACGTATGCTATAAGCACAGAATGGAGATGCTAAATTTATTAATTCTTACACTTTTACGAAAGCATTCCTCGTGGGAAACATACAAATACAAATTAACGAGCGCAGAAAAACTTAAAATTTTGAAACAATAAAACATATGCTCAATCCAGAAAATTATTAAATATGTACCAATCACCAAAAATAATTACATTTCTTGTGCTAGTTATCACTTATTAAAAAGATTTTAATAAATTTTATAATAGTTTTGTAAACAAAATAATAAATTTTATGGTTTTCGAACTCACGTTTATTTGATTTATGCATATGTAGGAGAATGAAAAAACACACACACACACTTAGTCACATTTTCTTTTTTACTCAGTCTACTTGAGTGTGTCAAAGAAGCCAGTCGTGTGCGTAACAATATTTAAAACTTTATTTTTACTGAATCAAATTAAACAACATAGGCTTTGTATTATATAATAAATTTTATTTTTAAAACTAAAACAAAAACTCTACAATTTTGGGGGCTCAACCGGGATCTAAAACTAAATTGCTAAAAGACGAAATTAAAAGCATCAAGATGAGCGTTTTGGGAGATTTTTTTAATATAAAAAATAATTTGTCAACGGCTAAAAAGGTGGTTGTTGTAGCTTTGCACAAACTTATTTTTGAAGGAGAAGGTGACCGCGGCAACAGAGGACGTATCCGTCAATTTCAGGGGTTTGAGTTTAACGAAGACGACGACGATTTCGATAAGAAAAAAAAGTATGTTAATGCAAACCTCAGCAATGCTGATATGGTAGCGGTATGCGGCCTGTTAGGTTTGAGCTACAACAACAACAACTTGTTTCGATACATTTTTTCCAACCTGCGAAAGGGGCAATTGCTTTGTTGTCAGGAAAATGACGACGATGATGATGACGACGACGGCGATAGAGATCATGGCGACGACGAGCGTACAATTATAAACAAGGAAAACGACGGCTCTTCTGAATTCGCCAGCTTTGAAGAAGCGAATGATGGCAACGACGACAACGGCGTTATACAAAATGCAGCAACGAATAGAACGACGGTCAATAACAGACATGAAAACAACGTAAATGACGGCGCTAGAGCAAGTCATAATCAGAGAATTATTCGTACCAACAATCGAGTTGACGAAACTAGACGTTTAAATATGCAAAGATTTGCAATTAACTATCGTGATGTTGAAGATTCCATACCTTCGTTTGATGGAAATGGTAACATGCCTGTAGAGGCGTGGATAGATGATTTTGAGGAGACATCTGTTATTATGGGATTTGATGATTTTCAGAAATTTATATTTGCCAAAAAATCTCTGAAGGGAGTGGCTAAGATGTTTATCGCCAGCGAGAAAAAGATTACATCTTATGAAAAATTGAAAGCAGCATTACAAAACGAATTTGGTGCAACGGTGAACGGTGCACAATTGTATAAAATTATGATTGAACGTAAAATGAATAAGAACGAAACGGTACAGGAATATTTCTTTAGTATGAAGGAATTGGCCTCGCGTGGTAAAATTGATGATAATACCCTTATGCAGTATATTATTGATGGCGTTAATGATTTGACGATAAATAAGACCATCTTATATGGCGCGGAAAATTTAAAGGATTTTAAATGCAAGCTAAAGTGTTACGAGACCATGTCAGAAAAGCGGGATAAACAATACGAAAAGTCAACAACAAGAGCTACAGTCAAAAATGACAGAAAGGAACAAAAATGTTTCAATTGTGGTGTTAAGGGTCATGAATCTAAAAATTGCAAGGACAAGGACAAAGGCGTTAAATGTTTTAACTGCAATAAATTTGGCCACATTTCTAAGCAGTGTCCAACAAAACCAGAAAAGGCAAATCTACGTCAACTGGTAACCGTAAAAAGTGACACCATGGAACTGGATATACAATTTTTGACTAATGAACCATTTTCGGCGAAAGCTTTGTTTGATACTGGTAGCAAGTATAATGTTGTTACGGCTAACGTTTATGATAAATTGGTTAAACCTAAACTTCATAAATCAGATTTTTATTTAACTGGATTTGGTAATGCCAGCAACAGAAGCAAAATTAAACCACTTGGTAATTTTGAACATAGAGTGAATCTTAATAATGATGATTATATTTTAACTTTTCACGTCGTGCCTACTAATTGTATTGATTTTGATGTAATATTGGGTAAAGAATTTTGTGCGTTTGCTGAAGTGACGATTACACCTGATGATTTGAAAATACGAAAAATTGAAAATGACACGAACGAAGAAATACACAAAATCATGGTTATGAACGTCTGCGAAGAACGGGAAATAAACGTAAGTACAATTGATATTGAAAATACTGCTAGTGAAAATGCGAAGATGGAGGTAACACAGTTGATAGAAAATTATCGACCATCCAAAAACAAAACAACAAATGTTGAAATGAAGATTATTCTAAAAGACGAAACGCCAGTTCATTGTACTCCAAGACGTCTCCCATTCGTTGAAAGATCCGTTGTTGATGACCAAGTTGAAAAGTGGATCAAAGAAGATGTTATTGAACCATCCGAGTCAGAGTACAGTAGTCCTGTGGTACTTGTTAGAAAACGAAATGGAGAACCAAGACTTTGCATCGATTTTAGAAGAATAAATAAGGTAATAGTAAAAGATCGATTCCCATTACCGTTGATCGAAGACCAGCTTGACCGTCTACAGGAAGCTAACGTTTTTTCTACGATCGATCTTAAGAATGGTTTTTTTCACGTATCTGTCGAAGAGTCAAGTAAAAAGTACACATCCTTTGTAACGCATAATGGACAATATCAGTTTAAAAGGGTTCCATTTGGGTTCACTAGGATAAGGTGTACTAGGATAAGACCTAGTACACCTTGTTCAAATAATTATATCCATTTTTCAAAAACAAAAATTTTAATAAGTTATGGATATAGTACTGAAAATATTCAAACATCAGCAACAATTGATCAAATAACAACTTCTATGGCATTAATACCTGTTGATTTTTTACCTTTTTATTTGAGTGAAGCTGAATTTGATATGTTGCCTACGACATCTGAAGTTACAAAAGTAACATGTCAAGTAACTCCATTAGGAACTAGAACAGCTTTTGATGTGGGTGCTTCATTGAGTGGAACTGCAACATCCGAATATGTTCCAATTGGTTTAGTAGCAGAAGGTTTAAATAAAAAATTTTATGGTAAAAATGTTAAATATACTTCAGCAGACACAGATCCAATGAAAGTTACTGATGTTAAGACAATTGATGTAAAAGAAATGTATGAAAAATATTATAAACATATACCATCTAATGCATTATGTGTTCCAACTGCAATTTCCGAATATTTTGTACATGAATGGAATAGACAAGAAACTCCAGATAATGAAAAATATCCAGATTATATTGTTCATAATAAAGGCAGTGTAAGAATGGATGAGAAAGTTCATCAATTCTTAATAAATCAAGCTATAGGTATACCTATAGCGAATTATGAATATAAACCTAAAAGTGGTTTTATAAAAAAAGGAAAGGAACATTTTGTACCACAATCTAGAATGAAATATAAAGTTCATATTTTTATATTATTATTATTACGAATAAACGTAATTATTATTTGAACTTATATTGATTTACATATGAAAAGTAATATTATCAGGCTCAAGTTCAGTTTTATTGAATTAATGAAAATTCAAAATTACTAAGAGTTTTTTTGTGTTGGAAAATATTATTACTTATATCCAATCAGTTTTTAGCAGAACGTATCAGTACTGATTTCAAGGCCGCTACACCTCTCATCAGCGTTCAATTGTCCATCTTTACAATTTTCGTAAAGTGGATACTAATTGAGAAGAATATCAACTATTTAACCAGTTTTCAACAGAAATAGAATATGAGAATTAATTTTTAATTCAATTTTTATTCTACAATGAAACAGTGCTGGTTAGTACGAAATTCCCTCATTACTGTTTGGAACTAATAATCAACACAAACTCATAGTCCGTTATCATCAAAGTATTCTACTTTGTATTTTAACGTTTTTTTTTTTTTTTTGTTGTTTTTACTCTATATTAGAGAAATTCACATATTACTGTGACCCCTGTTATTAGGGTATTTATAGCTCGTGCCCAAGCGGAATTAATATTTTTATATTATTATTATTACGAATAAACGTAATTATTATTTGAACTTATATTGATTTACATATGAAAAGTAATATTATCAGGCTCAAGTTCAGTTTTATTGAATTAATGAAAATTCAAAATTACTAAGAGTTTTTTTGTGTTGGAAAATATTATTACTTATATCTAATCAGTTTTTAGCAGAACGTATCAGTACTGATTTCAAGGCCGCTACACCTCTCATCAGCGTTCAATTGTCCATCTTTACAATTTTCGTAAAGTGGATACTAATTGAGAAGAATATCAACTATTTAACCAGTTTTCAACAGAAATAGAATATGAGAATTAATTTTTAATTCAATTTTTATTCTACAATGAAACAGTGCTGGTTAGTACGAAATTCCCTCATTACTGTTTGGAACTAATAATCAACACAAACTCATAGTCCGTTATCATCAAAGTATTCTACTTTGTATTTTAACGTTTTTTTTTTTTTGTTGTTTTTACTCTATATTAGGGAAATTCACATATTACTGTGACCCCTGTTATTAGGGTATTTATAGCTCGTGCCCAAGCGAAATTAATATTTTTATATTATTATTATTACTAATAAACGTAATTATTATTTGAACTTATATTGATTTACATATGAAAAGTAATATTATCAGGCTCAAGTTCAGTTTTATTGAATTAATGAAAATTCAAAATTACTAAGAGTTTTTTTGTGTTGGAAAATATTATTACTTATATCCAATCAGTTTTTAGCAGAACGTATCAGTACTGATTTCAAGGCCGCTACACCTCTCATCAGCGTTCAATTGTCCATCTTTACAATTTTCGTAAAGTGGATACTAATTGAGAAGAATATCAACTATTTAACCAGTTTTCAACAGAAATAGACTATGAGAATTAATTTTTAATTCAATTTTTATTCTACAATGAAATAGTGCTGGTTAGTACGAAATTCCCTCATTACTGTTTGGAACTAATAATCAACACAAATTCATAGTCCGTTATCATCAAAGTATTCTACTTTGTATTTTAACGTTTTTTTTTTTTTTTGTTGTTTTTACTCTATAATAGGGAAATTCACATATTACTGTGACCCCTTTTATTAGGGTATTTATAGCTCGTGCCCAAGCGGAATTAATATTTTTATATTATTATTATTACGAATAAACGTAATTATTATTTGAACTTATATTGATTTACATATGAAAAGTAATATTATCAGGCTCAAGTTCAGTTTTATTGAATTAATGAAAATTCAAAATTACTAAGAGTTTTTTTGTGTTGGAAAATATTATTACTTATATCCAATCAGTTTTTAGCAGAACGTATCAGTACTGATTTCAAGGCCGCTACACCTCTCATCAGCGTTCAATTGTCCATCTTTACAATTTTCGTAAAGTAGATACTAATTGAGAAGAATATCAACAATTTAACCAGTTTTCAACAGAAATAGAATATGAGAATTAATTTTTAATTCAATTTTTATTCTACAATGAAACAGTGCTGGTTAGTACGAAATTCCCTCATTACTGTTTGGAACTAATAATCAACACAAACTCATAGTCCGTTATCATCAAAGTATTCTACTTTGTATTTTAACGTTTTTTTTTTTTTTTTTTGTTGTTTTTACTCTATATTAGGGAAATTCACATATTACTGTGATTGGATATAAGTAATAATATTTTCCAACACAAAAAAACTCTTAGTAATTTTGAATTTTCATTAATTCAATAAAACTGAACTTGAGCCTGATAATATTACTTTTAATATGTAAATATATAAAGTTCATTCTACAAAAGTAAGACCACATTCTCATGCATTGCAATTTTTTAAAGCTGGTAATAAAACTATTCCTGGCGACGTTAGTTTAGGTAAAAGCCCTACTGTACCAATTATTATTAATAATATTAATGATGTTTATGCTAGAACAATTGAATCTTATGGAACATATCATCCATTAAAAGGTGGTTTTGGATATGATACTCAACCACAATTACATGTTGGAATGATTGCAACACCGCAGTTAAAACCTACAAGCTCTTTTGTTACTTATTTAAATAGTGCTTGTTATTGGAAAATTGAATGTTCAATTGAAATTAAATGTAATATTTCTTCAGCTTTTGGTAAAGGAACAAGTGTTAGTTGGCCGCTTGAAGTCAATTTTTGTGCAAATTATGATAGAGCGTATACTGACGGTCAAACTCTATTTGGTGTAACAGATGATGACAACGGAAGAGTATCTGAAAATTAATATCATGAAGATGATGATTATGTAGTTATAAATAAAACAAGATCTTTAAATTTGTAATTTAATTTATTATATTATATTTTATTAATAAATGATAACAAGCTAATGGATTTGGTTTTTTTTATAAATTTTTAATTTTTTATAGGATCTCCATTTATATATAAACATTCTTGATCTAAAAGCAATATCATTCGGAAAATCATCATTATTTGATAGTACAATGACAGGAGTTCTCATTATTACTGCATCATTAGAATATTTTACTTTTGCTGCAACCGTATCACCGCCAAATAACATTTTTAAAGTTTCGGTGGCTGTAGCTTCTAAAATTGGTTCATTCCATAAAATAATTCTTTTATTTTTACACTCCATTAAAGGAAATGAACTGAATCGATTGAAATTTCCAACTTGTCCAAAGTTTAAACAGAAATGAATAAAACTGTCAAAGAAAAAATTTTTACCGGCATTAGGAGGAGATAATATAAATATAGTATTTTTTTTAGGAATATTTTTATCAATAATATTATATAAATCAGTTAAAAGTTGTAAAATTTTTTCTTCATTATTATAAAATTGAAACTTTAAAAGATCTTCCATTATTTCTATAGATTCATTAATATTATAATAATAATTATACAAGTTACCAATAGGAGCATTAAAAACGAGATTTTGTGGTTCAATAGATTTTAAATATAAAAACAATTCATTGAAAGTTAAGTTATTAATATAATTATTCACAATTCTAATACAATTTTTTATTAAAATAGAATTAATATCAAAAAAACGAAATTCTGAATTTAACCACATAGATGTATTTAAGAGATGATGTGTTGGAGATGTAGGGTGTTCCTTGAAAAAGTCAATTATTTTGTCTCCCTTTCCTCTCTTTTTACTCCTTGGATTTTCTTGATCTGATTGGTCACACCCAGTAAAATTTTCATAACCAACTGATAATTGGGATCCAAAGGTGAATGTGTTAGAAAAGTTGAACGATAATTCGCTTCCTTCCACCACTCGGTCTTGGGTTTTTTCGATATCTTCGAAAAATCGTAAACATCGAGTTTCACAACTTGGAAACCACGTTCTCCGGGCGATGTTAAAGTACAAATACCTCCTGGACTCCTTTTGGAGATAGATCGACAAATTGATCCAATGTTGGATCGTGAACTTCCAACTTGGAAAGACTATTCGAGAGTGTCTTCTATTGATTTCTCTCGGGAGGTACTGCATGAAGGCACATCGGCAAGAATTGTTGGAATAGGTGCAGTCGTGGATAATATGGAAGTGGTTTCCATGGTGTGCGATGAACAAGATGGCCCCATAAAATTTTCGGCATATTTGTTCGCTATCCAATTTGAGGTTTCCAATGTCATCTCCACCTCCAAATACGTCGTGCACCACTCGCTGTTTAAGTGGAAATTCACTAAAGCATTTAATGAACACTTCCCTAATTCTTTTTTCTGGTGTACTAGGTATTTCTGAGCCGCTTGCAGGGAGTCCATCAATAAATGTAAAATCTTCTTGGCCTCGTACTCCTTCTCCTTCAATGAGAGACAGATTAAAGTCTCTATAGTCGAAAGAATGTGCAGGAGAAATTCTTTGGTCCATATTGTGAGAAGTACTGAAAGTAGTGAAACATGAGTCGAATGATCCTTCAATATACCTGCTTTCTTGATTTCCTTTTCGACATCTATCTTCATCTTCTTCACAGTTTCCACTTGTTGTTCTTCCGCTTTCCGTTTCTTCTTCTTTGTCTTCTCCTTTTCTATAATAGCTTCCACTGCTTGAGTATTCGGAATTACTTCGAACTCTTCGATAACATTCTGCTTCAGTGGAATTTCCTTCTCGGATCCACTCAACGAGTCGTTGTCGCTTAGCACTAAAGGTTCCCTCATAGTCACTTTCTTCATCATTATTATATAATTGATGTTTTGGGGAATAATTATACGAAGAAACACTAGTATGATCACTTGAACTGTTTATAGACATTTAACTTTGGTTGAAAACTTTTCGCTTTATATATACTGCAAAAAGTAGTAATCACGTGAAATATACAGGGTAAAAATAATAAAACATTATACCGACGACAACGACGACGTCAATTGACGCAGACGCAGCAGCAGAGAAGGAGCAGCGCAGCAATTTTCCATTCGGCAGCTATCGGCCGCAGGCCATGATTAAGCTGAGCTATGATGGGTTTGATTCCTGTGGTACTATGGATTGTATTGTTGTAGAAACCTATTATCCTTATCATTTTGTCTTCTATAGTTTCATCCCTATTTCTGTCATCATGTCTTAGTAAACGTATATGTTCGTTAATAGTATTATGTAAACGTTCGATGTCTGCGTTGGATGTGTGATTGCTATTGGAAGTGAAGTGTATTTCAATGTTCTCTTCTTTCAAAAATTTTTGCATCGGAATAGCCTTAAATCCGAGTTCGTTGTCCACTATAATTTTATTTACTTTGCCGTACGTATTTATAATTTGCAGTAATTTGGTTTTAAACTCTGTCCAATTCCTTCCGTTAATTTGAAATGCCATTGCGAATTTAGACAAATTATCTATTGCCGTCATGAACAGTTTTTTTTTCTAAAGTGTAAAATACATCCAAGTGCATCACTTCGCGGGGTCTAGAAGGAGTTTCAGTAATTTTATACGGTATTTTGGGAGGTTTCCTCTCATATTTCTCAAGGTTGCATATTTCGCAGTTATTTATAAACTGTGTAATTCTAAGTTTCAATTTAGGGTTGTAGATACGTGTTATGAGTTCTTTAAAAACTGCTTGAATACCTCGGTGATTTTTGTCAAGGTGTTCACTTTTTATGGTATCCGTTAGTGTTTCTTCGTCTTCTATATCTTCTACTAAGTGAAAGCATCTTATGATCTTAAATTTCGTGTTATTTGCGAAGAGTTCGTCGAACGTCGTTTTTAGCACTGTATAAAATTCTTCTTCTATTAGAACAGCATTCAACTGCGCAGGGTTAAAGTGATTCTTAAGTAGGATAATTGCTGTTTCTCTATCCAGTCCCTTAGTATGGATAGTTTTTCTGTTATTTCCAAAAATTGATTTGTTTTTTATCCTCAGTGAGCCTGATGTTATTTTTGTAATAACAATTTGGTTTTTGAATATGTTAATTGGGGATTTGGTTTCCTTTATTGTTGTGTGGTTTAATTCTAATGTATTAATATTACCTGAATCAAGTTCGATCCTTGATAAAGCATCGGCGTTGCCATTTTTAACCCCTCTTTTATACTTAATCTGGTAATCGAATTCTGATAATTTAAGTCTCCATCTTACAAGTTTGGAGTTGGGTTCTTTTATTGAGAAGAGCCATGTTAGAGGCTTATGGTCTGTTTCTATTAAGAATCTACGGCCGAAAAGGTAAGGCCTGAAATACTTCGTAGCCCATACAATAGCTAGTAATTCCTTTTCTATGGTACTATAGTTAATTTCATGTGTATTTAGGGTACGACTTGCGTAACATATTGGATGGTCGTTCTGTGAGAGAATTGCTCCCAACGCGTAGTTACTGGCATCCGTTGTCAGGATAAACTGCTTTGTAAAATCCGGATACGCCAATATTGGGTCATGGATAAGTAGTGTTTTAAGAGAGTTAAAACTTTTTTCGTATTCTGGGTCAGATATATTTAGTTTTGTATCCTTTTTTAAGTATTTTGTCATGGGTTTAGCAATTAAAGAATAATCTTTAATAAATTTCCTATAATACCCAGTAAGGCCTAAAAATTGCTTGATTTGTTTTGTGCTTTTAGGGATCGGGAAATTTTTAACACATTCTATTTTTTTAGGGTTAGTTTTAATACCTTCCGGCGTTATTATATGACCAAGGAATTCCGTCTCTCTCTTGAGGAATTCGGACTTATCCAGTTGGATTTTAAGATTTGCGTCTTTTAAGCGATTAAAAATAAGTTTAATGGAATTTATATGTTCTTGTAGGGAGGTCGAAAAAATTATTACATCGTCTAAATAAACTAAACAGATTTTGTTGTTCATTAGCCGCTGGAACGTCGCTGGGGCTGTCTTCAGTCCAAACGGCATTCTGAGGAACTCGTAATGTCCTCCTTCGACGCTGAAGGTGGTTTTATGAACATCTTGCTCTTCTATCTCTATTTGGTGAAATCCCTTGGCAAGGTCTAGTGTGGTAAAATACTGGCATCTGCCCAGTTTATCCAGGATTTCATCAATGTTGGGTATTGGATATTTGTCATCGATGGTTACCTCATTTAATTTGCGGTAATCAATGACAAGTCTCCATTTTGTTTTTCCACTGGCATCCGCTTTCTTGGGAACAATCCAAATGGGTGCCGAATATGGGGAGTTGCTATGTCTTATTATTCCGTTGTTGAGCATTTCCTGAATTTGATTCTCTACTTCATTCTTATGAATGTAGGGGTATCTGTATGATTTGGTGAAAATAGGAATATTTGTCGTAGTTCTAATGCTATGTTTTATAGCGGAGGTGAACGAAAGTTCTTTATTTTCTTGATAGAAAATATCATGGTACTTGTTTATTATTGGTAGTAGTTGTGATTTTTCTTCAGAGTTTAGATGATCAATTCGAATCTGACTTCTTAGGGGTTGAGAATTTGATGCAAAATTTAACACGGTGTTTAGAGGGTCTTTTATTATTCCATTCTTAAATAGCTCATTGACGTAATTATTTTCTTCCTGTTCATATTTTCCTTATAGTGGTTTCTGTTTCTAACTAGGAGTTGTAGTGTGTTTTCTCCCATCTTTATTGTATTGCTTTCGTAACAAATTCGCGCCTTTAATGGTCGGAGTAAGTCGTTCCCTATAAGTCCGTCGTAGTATTCATGAAAGTTTGTTATGTAAAATTCTATTGTGTCGAGTCCTGTACCAAATTCTTTAAAAACGGGAATTTTGGCCTTCTGATAAATATTTGTTTCGTGTTGCAGGGTTTTTATAGGGATTGGGGTAATTTTTTGTATCCATTTTGGATGACAAATATTTGGATTCAAGATGGAGTTTTTATATATGGTAGTTCCCTGAGGCTGAAAATGGAAAATTTTCATTTTTGCATATGTTTTGATCGTGTTTGTTCGGTGTTTCGAAATTATTTACATCCATTGGTTCAGGTGTTGGGGGGCGGTTGTCCCATTGTGGGTTTGTTCTATCCTGTCGTTTAAAAGGATTCCAATTACTTCGTCCATCGTGTTGGTTATAGTTATGCTGATTATTACTTCTTTGTGCATTATGTTGGTTATAGTTATGCTGAATATTACTTCTTTGTACATTATGTGGTGAATATTGTCCATTATGTTGGTTATATTTATTTCGGTCTGTTCGTACTTGTCTATTATGTGAAAAGTTCTGTCCGTTATTGTCTGTTTGTCTCTGGGTTTTTCGGTTATGAGAGGAATTTTGAGTACCACTATGATACTGGAAAATATCCCACCTGAAGGTGAACTATATGACTGACCTGCCTGAAACAATATTTCTACTGCTTCTTCGAGAGTTTCGGGTTTTCTACACGTTAAAATCGTGCGCATAGGTTCAGGTAATTTTTCTTTGAACACATTTAGAGCACTTCTTCTGTTATTTCTTGCACATTCATTTGCTGGTGGGCCCGGGCCAATTGTTAGTATTGTCTTATTGTTAAGGTTCCTAAGTCTTTTTTTTATTTCGTTGTAGAATTCAACGCTTTTGGTAGCGAAATTAGTGCTCTTTAGTTTGTCGAATAATTCTTCTAGGCTATACCTGTCGCCAAAGTTGTGGTTTAATGTTGTCTTAATATCTGTCCAAGATTGGGCTTGGCAGTTAGTTTCTATGGTTTCCCGTGCCCTCCCAGTAAGTTTAGCTTTAATTAGGTCTGGAAATAAGAGTTGGGATGGCTCGTCATATGCGGCCAGAATCGGGTGTACCCTGTCTATCAAATTAGTGAAATTTTGTAATTCGCGATAGTCCCCATTAAATTCGGGAAGACGACTTAAGTATTTTATTGGGTCTATTCTAACTGAAAGTGGTTGGTTTTGCGCAGTCATTTCTGTTGTTATAAAAACGTCTTAATATTTTTCAGAGAAAGCGTCTATTCCTAGTAATTCTTCTACGTGGTTCTGGTATTGTGACTTCGTCAATGTCTGTCAGGTAACCGTCATTCGATTCAAACCCTGAATCTAAAGTATATTGTGGGTAGGGGTCTATGGCTTCTTCTACGAATTCTAAGTCTGAAGGGTAATCGGATACTGAACTATTATCACTCATATATATATATATTGCCAAAATTCTGATCACCACAAAATCTATTGTGCCTTCTTTTAAAAAAAAAAATTTGTCACCAATTTTAACTTATATGTAAAAAATAAAAATTAATCTAATCTTACTTTAAGTTGGTATTGTCGTCCTCTTGCAGATGTTGTCTTCTTGGAACTCGTGCAGTTGTTTTCTTGATGAATTTGAAGCTTTCGTGAGTTGTTGCTATTTAAGGCTGTGCAGTTCTCGGCGTGAACTGATTTGCTTCCTTCAATGATATACTTTTAGTTGAATGGTTAATTATGGTGTCGCCTCTTGAAGGTGTTTTCTTCTTTCCCCTTTTATTTTTATTTCTAAGGATATATCTTTATATCCTTATTTTATTTAAAAGGTAAATGTTGTATATATATTTTTTTTCTAAGGATATATCTTTATATCCTTATTTTATTTAAATGATAAATCTTATTATCCTTTTTATATATATTTTTTTTTCTAAGGATATATCTTTATATCCTTAAAAGATAAATCTTATTATCCTTTTTATATATATATATTTTTTTTTCTTAAGGATATATCTTAATATCCTTGCAGAGTCCGTATTAAGGATAAAAATCCCAGCACTATCACAAACAAAAAAATATTTTCACTTTTACTTTTATGTTGGATAGGACTTACGGATCCTACCGACTGCGCCACTTTTGGATCTTAAAAAATGTATAGATAAAAAAAACACTTTCACTTTTTCATTTTCAAATTAAGACTGACTTTATTTATTTTCTTATGCTTTCTTAAATACTAATTTTACAATTTATTATCTTATAGTTAAAATATATTGCAAAACAATTCCCAATAAATTTGTCTGTATTTAAATGCTGGAGTTGCATAAATTAATATTGAAATGTTTTATTGCAAAACAATTCCCAATAAATATGTCTGTGTTTAAATGCTGGAGTTGCATTTAGTTAGTGGGAACGGAAATGCAAATTATTAATAGTGAACTAAATAAAGTTCGTGAACTGTTCTTGGAATTGAGAATAAAGTAAAAGTAAGTAAATTAAAGTATGTACATATTTATGTACGTATGTTAATATTTATATTATTTTGGGTTGAGTTAGGGGAATAACAGGAGATATTATAACAATGTTTAAGGAATTGCGTGTTAACACGTTTAAAAATATGAATGCTAACTATTGAGACGATTTTCTTGTATTTGTTATCTCATGATACTGATATTTTTCTCGACTTAAAAACAAAGTGACTTATGCCACTTTCAAAATAAACGGCTCATTTGTATCTTTTTTGTCTCCTGAAAAGTTGTTCGGAATCTAGTCACTTTATTTAATTTACTTAGCTCATTTGCCAAATGGAATTATTATATTTTTCTTTGCCAAAAAAAAATTAACTTTTTAAACATAAAATTGAATTTATTTTTAATTTTCTATTATTAAACATGAACTGATTTTTAATTTATAAAAACAAAATATAAAATAAATATATGTATATGTACATAATATAACATACTATGTTATAATATTTTTTGTGAGTTTTATTGCGAAATTATTTCTGGAACAAAAATTGCGCATGTAGACTGGGACATACTGAACGTAAAACATCAAATCAAGTTCTGATTAACAATTTGTCCCTCATTATAAAAATATTCTGCCAACCGGTTTCTTAATTGTACTGCATTTTCAGTGCTTCTTCGCATGTGAGTTGTCACAGATCTTAGCGGTCGACCTCCATTACATCGTATCTCGTTTCGCCATTCTCCGTCACTCACTGCACCATCCGGGTTTTCACTGTCCACAAAATTGCTCGGACAATACCAGCGTTTTTGATCATTTAGCATAATGAAATTGTGCAGTGCAATGCATCCTAAAACAATTCTTTCACAATTGTCAGGAGAACACTCTATAGTAGTGAGAAGTAATCTCCATCGAGCTGATAAAATACCAAATGCGTTTTCTATCACTCTTCGAGCTCGAGACAAGCGATAATTAAAAACTGTTTTTTGTCTAACAATGTTTGTACCTGGATAGGGGCGCATTAAATTTGGTTTTAATAGAAAAGCTGCGTCTGCCACAAAAAAGTGAGGAAATGGTATTGATGACGACGGTAGGGGCTTTTCTGGTGGTACTGAAACTGTGCTATCTAATACTGACTGTCCAAAACGGCTAGTGCGAAAAATGCCTTAAATAAAAAAAACACATTGCAGTGTTTACTTGATTGTTGAACAATTGTGGAAAGTATTATATACTATTGCTTTGAGAATGTGTGCACATATGTATGTATGTATTTACCTCCATCACTTTGGCTTCCATAACTTCCTACACTGACAGCTGTGAAAGTGTAATTTGCGTCACAAACAGCCATAAGAACAACACTAAAAAATTTTTTATAATTAAAAAACATAGACCCTGAATTTGGAGGACACTTTAATGATATGTGTTTTCCGTCGATTGCTCCCACACAATTCGGAATATTCCACATCCTCTCAAAATCTTTTTCAATATCCACGTATTGTGAAGTAGTGGGTTCACTGACATAAACTGGAGACAGCAATCGCCACAATACATCACATACTTCCAGTATAATGTTTCTAATTGTGGTTTTTCCTAATTTATAACTCCAAGCAATAGATTGGATGGAACTTGCATGCGCTAAATGTCTACATACGTATGTACATAACAGAAAAAGTTTAGGGAAATCAAAAATACAAAAAGAAAAATAGTATACATATGTATATTTAAATGCTTACAAGAGTGTTATTGACAGTCTTTCCTCAGGAGATATACGTTGGCCAGGTTTTCTTAGCGAACTTTTTATTAACGACAACAAAAGCTCGTAAAGATGCTTTGTCATTCGTGTGTGTAGGAAAAAATGTTCATCATCCACATCCTTAATTTTTTTAAAAACTTTCTGGTAGTATCCTGATGATAACCAGTCTTCGTTAACAGGTCTGGCGTACCACCTCCGCTGACGACGTTTCTTGTGACACTTTATTGATTGGTGCAATTTGCACACATTTATGAAATGCATTCCCATAATTACATCGTCCGCATCCGATGATTCAGAGTGAGAATCCCACGAAATATTCATATTTTTTAATTATTAATGAATGCTTTTCAACCACACTAATTTTTATGAAACAATTTTTCTTCACAATTTCAATGTTTTTGCGTTTATTATTTTTGCTTTAAAGAACAGCTGATTCGTTTCACAGAAAAAGTAACTATAAAATATTTACTACGTAAAAGAGCGGCAAAGAACGACAACAGAAAGTAAAAACTAATGAGGCCTTTAAAAGGAACAAAAATGTTTCAAAAACAACAACAAAATAAACTTGACAAAATTATTACTACATACATACTTATGTACGTACATACATATGTATGTATGCCTAAAATTTTTGTGGTCTTTTCTCTTGCTACTTCCCCCCACAGCATCAACAAACGCAAACAATTTTTGTTTTTATTCAATGTTCTACGTGCAATATCTTTATATATTTATAGTCTTTGCTTTAAGATTTGGTGGTTAGGAGAATTGTTGATCTGGTTTTTTTTTCTTTTTTTTTTCAAGTCGGATTTTTTGTGTGTTTTTTATTTTTTATTAACAATAAATTATATATGTATGTATATGCCCTTTTCTTTTAACACAATTATTAAAGGATGTTAGCTTTTCCGATTGTTTCGTTTTATTCTTTATTAAGCGAATTTCTTGTACATATGTATGTACAACCAAAGACTATAAATACATACATATATGAAGATGTAACACTGCCATACATTGTACGGAAAATGCTTAATTTGCTGGTGGTTTTACTACTAAAACCACTTTTTTCAAGAGAGTCATTTATTTTCTCAGAGAATTTATTATTCTCATGTCTCTACTATTCATTTTGATATGTATACATGTGTTCATACGTTTGTGTTTCTTTGCATACACAAGTATGTGTGCATGTGTGTACATTTAATAAACAAACGAAAGATTCCATATAAACAAACAAAAAAACTTTTCGAGCCTTTGCTGCAATAGAGTCATAATTCAAAATATCTTGTTTGGCAGGAAACGAATTTAAAGTCTAGAATTTACCTATAAATCAATGGTAAAATATTCTTCTCCCAAGAGAATAATAAAATACAAATATGTATCTTTCATATTTGTATGAAAATTTTGCACAATATAAAAATTGATATCGCCATTAGTTATATACATACATATTAGCTCAAAAATGACATATTTTGAATTATGACGCTTTTGAAGCAAAGGCTCGTTTTGTGTTCGCACAATATAAGTATGTGGACATAAGATACATACGTAAAGCTAATGTCGCTGATTCTTATTTGAATGGCAAATATATGTATTTTATTGTTGTACTATTGCAAGAACATCGATTCGCACCGAATTTAATATTATTTAAAATTGGAAATTTATATAACTATGTATATCTACATATATAAAAATAAAGTGTCACGACGTTTGTTCTCGCTAATCTCCGAAACTACTGGACCGATTTAAATGAAATTTCGCGCAGATATGTTAACAGTGTATAACTTGAAATATAGGCTATATGTATATGTATTATTTTGAATTTGAAATAGAAAAAATTGCTTTTTGAATAACCTGTGCCTCGTTTCTGTAACGAATGTGGGAGTTTCTCGCATCGAAAAATTTATTATCATTCTGTGAAAAACAGGATGAGTGAGAAGAAAAATATATTTTTATTACGTTTGCAGGGTGGCTCAAATAAAAATCCTACTAATATTATATGACTCATCCTACAAAAGATTGGGTGACAAATATAAACTCACATATTTTCTCGATGAGAGAACTTTTCACAAGTTACAGAAACGAGGTACTGGTCATTTATAAACAGATTTTCAAAATTATTGTTTTGTTTGAAAGGTGTTGGGTCTCATAAATTTATTTTTGGAAATCTGTTAATAACTCTGCTATTTATAAAACAATTTTCTTTCTCCTCTCTGAAAGAGTATAACAAGCCATTTCAATCAAGATCCGTTGGAAAACTTATTTTCATATATACGTGGCAAGGGCGGGCACTGCAAAAATCCTTCGGTTTATGAATTAAATGTCGCAATAGCTAAACTGTCATCTCTAAAAATAACTCAATTTAGTACCTCATCGAATTGTTCTAAAGGCGATGCGATACTTTTACCTATAAAGTTTCAAACAATTTTAGAGGATACTCAAAGAAGTGGCAGTACATCAGCAAGTGCTCACATTCCTGACGTAGATGTTACAAATATATTAGCCGAAAATGAAGATTATTTTAATGAAGATGCTGATTGTTTTAACTCTGAAAACATTCCAATAGAGTTAACATCAAGCCGCTATTTCGTTGGTTACATAGCTCAACGGATATCTTGTGCTCGCTGCCGTATGGATAAAATAAAACCCGCGCAAATTTTGTCATATCCATCAGAAATGTTTGTACATGCAAAAAATTATGATAAAAATTCAGATTTTGGAAGTTTGTGTGCTCCATCAGACTTATTTTTTGCAGTATGTAAGATTCATATAAAAGTTTTCGAAACAATTTTTTATGAATCCAAAGAAATAAAAAACATAAAAAAACTATTGTTGAGCAATGTGTAAATTGCACCAAAAATACAATATATTCCTTTTGGTTTCAAGAAAACAACGTATGCTATAAGCACAGAATGGAGATGCTAAATTTATTAATTCTTACACTTTTACGAAAGCATTCCTCGTGGGAAACATACAAATACAAATTAACGAGCGCAGAAAAACTTAAAATTTTGAAACAATAAAACATATGCTCAATCCAGAAAATTATTAAATATGTACCTATCACCAAAAATAATTACATTTCTTGTGCTAGTTATCACTTATTAAAAAGATTTTAATAAATTTTATAATAGTTTTGTAAACAAAATAATAAATTTTATGGTTTTCGAACTCAGGTAAGCGCACGTTTTATTTGATTTATGCATATACATACATACATACATAGATATTCTAACTACATATACAATTGAAAATTCTAAAATAAAATATTTAATAAAACAAATGAATATACATAGTTCGGTGCGAATCAACATAATTGTAATAGTACAATAACAAATAACGTAATTTTACCCTACAGCCATAGAAATCGGTCGCATTGGCTTTGCACTGTTTATTTGCACATGATTTATATGAAAACAAGAAACTGCTTTTAGTTGTTAATATCGTTATTGAATGTGCTTTGCACAAGAAATAGGATATACACACAAACACATTTCTCAATGAGCATCATTTATATGTTAAAACAACAAAAAAAAACCATAATTTCTCTGGAAAATAATTTCTAGTAGAGTTAAGGCAGAATTAGTCTTTACTTTCTGTTCCGTTCCTAATCAGCTGTTTTGATTCTGGTCAATTGCAATTGTGAATGATTGGTTTGTCTTTACTTTTACGTTCTGTTCAGTAGCTGACAAATCTGTAGAAAATAGAATTGAACGTCAAGTGACAGATAAAAATGTCAATGTCTTTGTATGTTGACAAATGAAAAACATTAACTTTGTGCATTTTGTTTCTCCTTGTGGTTTCTGGAGTGATTATTTACAAAGATTTTTTATTAAAAATAATGAAAATATGGATGACGAAAAACTAATTATTTTAGTTGAAGAAAACGATATTTTGTTCAACAAATTTAATAAATTTTATAGATTGCCGTATGGTCACAAATTTCAAAGGAAATGTGTTTGCCAGGTAAGTACCAGCGGAACTTATGTGATTATTTTATACACATTTACATTAATTTTTAGAGGAAAATTGTATAAAAAGATGGGTTTCACTTAGGGACAGATTTGCCAAAGAAATAAGAAAAGAAAAATGTGCATCTGGAAGTGGCGCAACGTTTATACATCGTTGGCATTTGATGAGCCAATTACAATTTTTGACACCACATATAACTCCACGTCCGTAAGTTTTTGAAAGTTTTTAACAAATTAGTTTTTACGTACTATGTATGTACGTACATATGTACATAAATATGTATATTAAAATGGTGTTATTTTTTAGAGTGCGTTCAACGACAAATGTTGTTGAAAAAAATGAGTTCGCTTGTAACGACAACAGTTTCCAACCTTTAACAGCTGAGTCGCCTTTTCAAAAGACATGTTTGGATACAGAAATGCAAGACCTCGAAAGTGAATTGCTGACCACATCAACACCAAAAAGCAAACAAGCATCAAGAGTGCGGAACAACAAAAAGCAGTATGATGATGATACTAACAAATTGTTTGTGGAAGCAGTGCAAACTTTTAAAAATTTTTGTAAGTCGAAGGAGGAAAAAGTTCAACAAAAAGAAAACGACCCCATTCTCGTCTTTGGCAAGATGGTTGTTGCTACAATACATACACTCAGCAAAACGAAGCAAACAAAGGCCATGAATTCCATTACGGAGTTGCTTACGCAAGTGAGACATGAGCCAGAATAATGTCATAATTGCAATTTAAATTAAAAATTTTAATTAGAAATCGAAAAAGAAAACGAAGCAATTTTAAAACTTCTTTTTGATACACTTTTAATACAGTTTTTATCATTTTCATTACAAAATCTGTTTTAATACAGCAACATTTACATAATACATATTATACAATTATAAAAACTGGATTATAAGTGTATCAAAAAGAAGTTTTAAAATTGCTTCGTTTTCTTTTTCGATTTCCATCACATGCCTCATAAATTTGAAGAACTTTTTAGGAGAGATAAAAACGTTTGTATTATATACATATGAGCCGTTTATTTTGAAAGTGGCATAAGTCACTTTGTTTTTAAGTCGAGATGTTTACTTTTGGATCTTAAAAAATGTATAGATAAAAAAAACACTTTCACTTTTTCATTTTCAAATCAAGACTGACTTTATTTATTTTCTTATGCTTTCTTAAATACTAATTTTACAATTTATTATCTTATAGTTAAAATATATTGCAAAACAATTCCCAATAAATTTGTCTGTATTTAGATGCTGGAGTTGCATAAATTAATATTTAAATGTTTTATTGCAAAACAATTCCCAATAAATTTGTCTGTATTTAGATGCTGGAGTTGCATAAATTAATATTTAAATGTTTTATTGCAAAACAATTCCCAATAAATTTGTCTGTATTTAGATGCTGGAGTTGCATAAATTAATATTTAAATGTTTTATTGCAAAACAATTCCCAATAAATTTGTCTGTATTTAAATGCTGGAGTTGCATAAATTAATATTG
The DNA here is from genome assembly GCA_947311025.1 of Lypha dubia. Classification (NCBI taxonomy): domain Eukaryota; kingdom Metazoa; phylum Arthropoda; class Insecta; order Diptera; family Tachinidae; genus Lypha; species Lypha dubia. The sequence goes on from OX371261.1 coordinate 53,672,075, forward strand.
AAATGTTTTATTGCAAAACAATTCCCAATAAATATGTCTGTGTTTAAATGCTGGAGTTGCATTTAGTTAGTGGGAACGGAAATGCAAATTATTAATAGTGAACTAAATAAAGTTCGTGAACTGTTCTTGGAATTGAGAATAAAGTAAAAGTAAGTAAATTAAAGTATGTACATATTTATATGTATGTTAATATTTATATTATTTTGGGTTGAGTTAGGGGAATAACAGGAGACATTATAACACCCCCACCGTTAGATTGAGGCTCCGACGAAACATTATAGATTAGTTTTGGTCTTATAATATATATAACTACTAAAATGATGCATAAAATAATTATGATATCAACGCTGTAACTAATAGTTTTTGTTGTCTTATCGTAAATATAATACATTGTTTAAATTTTCTTCGTATTTTAATTGTTTCAAGTATAGTGTTTCTAATTTTAAATCGTTTATATATATATATATATTTCTTCCTTTTACTCCTACAAGGAGCATAGGGCCGCAATTAGTAGTATAATATACACTGTCATTTTTATGGTGATGTATGATATTTTACCTACTTATGGGAAGCACAGCTGAGTGCTACCGGACGCGTCACAGGTTGCGGATAGTGGTACGTTCTGCAGATAATTTTAAATCGTTTAGGGTAATATTTTTGTTGTTTTTGATTTTTGTTATTATATTTGGTAATATTATTTTATCTCTAATTCTTAAGTTAACATTAGTAAAATTATTGTTGTTTGTAAAAACCTTACAATTTTCGAATTTTATGAGGAAAGTTCCTTTAATTTGTAATTCTTCATTATTACAGTTATGTTTAAGATTTTGGTAATAATTTTTGAATATAAGTAGTCCGGGAAGTATTTCTACTACTTCTTCCGTTTCAAAATTTTCCATAGGACAGTTAGCTTCTTTATACTCTAAAATATTTTGTATACAGTCATTTTTAAGAGTGATTAGGTTTTTCTCTAAGTTATCTTGAAAAAATGGCTTAAATATTTTTTTGTTTTGATCAGTAAGTATTGTATGTGGTTTTAATGCTAATGTTTTATTTTTAATATTCGGAATTGGTTCGAAGGTGATTTTGTTAAGAGTGTATTTTGAATATAAGGGTATTTTGAAAATTAGTAATATATTTTCGTCGTGAAGGGCCACAGACACTTTTATGTTTGTGTAGCTGTCAAAATTTGTTATAAGGTCAGTTTCCTTTTGCGTTAAAATATCTGTCGGGATAATTCCAAGTTTGCTAGAAAAAATTACTTGTCCTATGTCATCGATGTGATCTCGTAAAAGTGATATATCATTGCTAATTTGATAGATGTTTTTCATAAATACTACCTCATCCTCTAATGTTGCTATTTTATTTTGGAAAATATCTTTGAATTGATTTAAGTACTTTCCTATATGTGTTTGTTGTATATTGATATGATTCGTTATATTCTGTATTTGTGTTGATAGTAAGTTGTTGACTTGAGTTAGATTCTGTATTGTGTTAGTTAAAAGTCCTTCGTTTTCATAAAGTTGTTTCAGACTAGTATTAATGTGTTCTTCATCTTCACTATCCATTGTTCCAGCTATAAGTTTTAACCCTTTTCCAAGTATATTAACCAGTCCTCGTTTTTGTCTAAATTTTGGGTTCAAACTTTCAATCTTAGCTTTAAGTATGACGAAGTTTTTGTCAACAGTATCTAGTAATGTCTTAGTGTCTGTAGTAGTAGTTTTCAGTACAGCTATGTTATTTGCAATTAAGTCAAGTGTTTCCTCATACAAGGTTGTATTAATAACGTGTATTATTTTGGAGTAAGATTCTATGGGCCTGACTTCGTCTAGTTTAATTGGAATATATCCATTGTTGTTGGTTAGGTCTTGTATATCTAAGTATTGCGTTTTTGTGATTGTGAAGAGAGTGAATATTAGCGCCCAAGTTGTCATCTGAAAGGAAATTATTTTGTAGATTTTATAGTAGGATTGTCTCTGCCTTGGTATTTTCTTTTGTGTTTAACGTGAGATTTATGGTATTTGTGCCCAGTTCCTATTGTCTGTATATGGTCCTCATCTATTATTTTTGTATTTACCTTTCTATATACTCTATGATTCTTCCCGCCTCTTATTTCTCTAATATAGTTTGTACCATCTTCCAGTTCTATATCTTTTCTATTCTCATTTAATTTCTGTATATATTTTTCTTTTTTTGAATTTATTAGGTTCTGAATTTCTTTGTACCTATCTTCATGTATTTTTCCATTTAGAAAGTCGATGGGTTTGATTCCTGTGGTACTATGGATTGTATTGTTGTAGAAACCTATTATCCTTATCATTTTGTCTTCTATAGTTTCATCCCTATTTCTGTCATCATGTCTTAGTAAACGTATATGTTCGTTAATAGTATTATGTAAACGTTCGATGTCTGCGTTGGATGTGTGATTGCTATTGGAAGTGAAGTGTATTTCAATGTTCTCTTCTTTCAAAAATTGTTACATCGGAATAGCCTTAAATCCGAGTTCGTTGTCCACTATAATTTTATTTACTTTGCCGTACGTATTTATAATTTGCAGTAATTTGGTTTTAAACTCTGTCCAATTCCTTCCGTTAATTTGAAATGCCATTGCGAATTTAGAGAAATTATCTATTGCCGTCATGAACAGTTTTTTTTCTAAAGTGTAAAATACATCCAAGTGCATCACTTCGCGGGGTCTAGAAGGAGTTTCAGTAATTTTATACGGTATTTTGGGAGGTTTCCTCTCATATTTCTCAAGGTTGCATATTTCGCAGTTATTTATAAACTGTGTAATTCTAAGTTTCAATTTAGGGTTGTAGATACGTGTTATGAGTTCTTTAAAAACTGCTTGAATACCTCGGTGATTTTTGTCAAGGTGTTCACTTTTTATGGTATCCGTTAGTGTTTCTTCGTCTTCTATATCTTCTACTAAGTGAAAGCATCTTATGATCCTAAATTTCGTGTTATTTGCGAAGAGTTCGTCGAACGTCGTTTTTAGCACTGTATACAATTCTTCTTCTATTAGAACAGCATTCAACTGCGCAGGGTTAAAGTAATTCTTAAGTAGGATAATTGCTGTTTCTCTATCCAGTCCCTTAGTATGGATAGTTTTTCTGTTATTTCCAAAAATTGATTTGTTTTTTATCCTCAGTGAGCCTGATGTTATTTTTGTAATAACAATTTGGTTTTTGATTATGTTAATTGGGGATTTGGTTTCCTTTATTGTTGTGTGGTTTAATTCCAATGTATTAATATTACCTGAATCAAGTTCGATCCTTGATAAAGCATCGGCGTTGCCATTTTTAACCCCTCTTTTATACTTAATCTGGTAATCGAATTCTGATAATTTAAGTCTCCATCTTACAAGTTTGGAGTTGGGTTCTTTTATTGAGAAGAGCCATGTTAGAGGCTTATGGTCTGTTTCTATTAAGAATCTACGGCCGAAAAGGTAAGCCCATACAATAGCTAGTAATTCCTTTTCTATGGTACTATAGTTAATTTCATGTGTATTTAGGGTACGACTTGCGTAACATATTGGATGGTCATGGATAAGTAGTGTTTTAAGAGGGTTAAAACTTTTTTCGTATTCTGGGTCAGATATATTTAGTTTTGTATCCTTTTTTAAGTATTTTGTCATGGGTTTAGCAATTAAAGAATAATCTTTAATAAATTTCCTATAATACCCACTAAGGCCTAAAAATTGCTTGATTTGTTTTGTGCTTTTAGGGATCGGGAAATTTTTAACACATTCTATTTTTTTAGGGTTAGTTTTAATACCTTCCGGCGTTATTATATGACCAAGGAATTCCGTCTCTCTCTTGAGGAATTCGGACTTATCCAGTTGGATTTTAAGATTTGCGTCTTTTAAGCGATTAAAAATAAGTTTAATGGAATTTATATGTTCTTGTAGGGAGGTCGAAAAAATTATTACATCGTCTAAATAAACTAAACAGATTTTGTTGTTCATTAGCCGCTGGAACGTCGCTGGGGCTGTCTTCAGTCCAAACGGCATTCTGAGGAACTCGTAATGTCCTCCTTCGACGCTGAAGGCGGTTTTATGAACATCTTGCTCTTCTATCTCTATTTGGTGAAATCCCTTGGCAAGGTCTAGTGTGGTAAAATACTGGCATCTGCCCAGTTTATCCAGGATTTCATCAATGTTGGGTATTGGATATTTGTCATCGATGGTTACCTCATTTAATTTGCGGTAATCAATGACAAGTCTCCATTTTGTTTTTCCACTGGCATCCGCTTTCTTGGGAACAATCCAAATGGGTGCCGAATATGGGGAGTTGCTATGTCTTATTATTCCGTTGTTGAGCATTTCCTGAATTTGATTCTCTACTTCATTCTTATGAATGTAGGGGTATCTGTATGATTTGGTGAAAATAGGAATATTTGTCGTAGTTCTAATGCTATGTTTTATAGCGGAGGTGAACGAAAGTTCTTTATTTTCTTGATAGAAAATATCATGGTAATTGTTTATTATTGGTAGTAGTTGTGATTTTTCTTCAGAGTTTAGATGATCAATTCGAATCTGACTTCTTAGGGGTTGAGAATTTGATGCAAAATTTAACACGGTGTTTAGAGGGTCTTTTATTATTCCATTCTTAAATAGCTCATTGACGTAATTATTTTCTTCCTGTTCATATTTTCCTTATAGTGGTTTCTGTTTCTAACTAGGAGTTGTAGTGTGTTTTCTCCCATCTTTATTGTATTGCTTTCGTAACAAATTCGCGCCTTTAATGGTCGGAGTAAGTCGTTCCCTATAAGTCCGTCGTAGTATTCATGAAAGTTTGTTATGTAAAATTCTATTGTGTCGAGTCCTGTACCAAATTCTTTAAAAACGGGAATTTTGGCCTTCTGATAAATATTTATTTCGTGTTGCAGGGTTTTTATAGGGATTGGGGTAATTTTTTGTATCCATTTTGGATGACAAATATTTGGATTCAAGATGGAGTTTTTATATATGGTAGTTCCCTGAGGCTGAAAATGGAAAATTTTCATTTTTGCATATGTTTTGATCGTGTTTGTTCGGTGTTTCGAAATTATTTACATCCATTGGTTCAGGTGTTGGGGGGCGGTTGTCCCATTGTGGGTTTGTTCTATCCTGTCGTTTAAAAGGATTCCAATTACTTCGTCCATCGTGTTGGTTATAGTTATGCTGATTATTACTTCTTTGTGCATTATGTTGGTTATAGTTATGCTGAATATTACTTCTTTGTACATTATGTGGTGAATATTGTCCATTATGTTGGTTATATTTATTTCGGTCTGTTCGTCCTTGTCTATTATGTGAAAAGTTCTGTCCGTTCTTGTCTGTTTGTCTCTGGGTTTTTCGGTTATGAGAGGAATTTTGAGTACCACTATGATACTGGAAAATATCCCACCTGAAGGTGAACTATATGCGTAACCTGCCTGAAACAATATTTCTACTGCTTCTTCGAGAGTTTCGGGTTTTCTACACGTTAAAATCGTGCGCATAGGTTCAGGTAATTTTTCTTTGAACACATTTAGAGCAGTTCTTCTGTTATTTCTTGCACATTCATTTGCTGCTGGGCCCGGGCCAATTGTTAGTATTGTCTTATTGTTAAGGTTCCTAAGTCTTTTTTTTATTTCGTTGTAGAATTCAACGCTGTTGGTAGCGAAATTAGTGCTCTTTAGTTTGTCGAATAATTCTTCTAGGCTACACCTGTCGCCAAAGTTGTGGTTTAATGTTGTCTTAATATCTGTCCAAGATTGGGCTTGGCAGTTAATTTCTATGGTTTCCCGTGCCCTCCCAGAAAGTTTAGCTTTAATTAGGTCTGAGAATAAGAGTTGGGATGGCTCGTCATATGCGGCCAGAATCGGGTGTACCCTGTCTATCAAATTAGTGAAATTTTGTAATTCGCGATAGTCCCCATTAAATTCGGGAAGACGCCTTAAGTATTTTTTTGGGTCTATTCTAACTTAAAGTGGTTGGTTTTGCTCAGTCATTTCTGTTGTTATAAAAACGTCTTAATATTTTTCAGAGAAAGCGTCTATTCCTAGTAATTCTTCTACGTGGTTCTGGTATTGTGACTTCGTCAATGTCTGTCAGGTAACCGTCATTTGATTCAAACCCTGAATCTAAAGTATATTGTGGGTAGGGGTCTATGGCTTCTTCTACGAATTCTAAGTCTGAAGGGTAATCGGATACGGAACTATTATCACTCATATATATATATATATTGCAAAAATTCTGATCACCACAAAATCTATTGTGCCTTTTTTAAAAAAAAAAAATTTGTCACCCAATTTTAACTTATATGTAAAAAATAAAAATTAATCTAATCTTACTTTTAGTTGGTATTGTCGTCCTCTTGCAGGTGTTGTCTTCTTGGAACTCGTGCAGTTGTTTTCTTGATGAATTTGAAGCTTTCGTGAGTTGTTGCTATTTAAGGCTGTGCAGTTCTCGGCGTGAACTGATTTGCTTCCTTCAATGATATACTTTTAGTTGAATGGTTAATTATGGTGTCGCCCTCTTGAAGGTGTTTTCTTCGTGGAACTCGTGCAGTTGTTTTCTTGATGAATTTGAAGTTTTCGTGAGTTGTTGCTATTTAAGGCTGTGCAGTTCTCGGCGTGAACTAATTTGCTTCCTTCAATGATATACTTTTAGTTGAATGGTTAATTATGGTGTCGCCTCTTGAAGGTGTTTTCTTCTTTCCCCTTTTATTTTTTATTTCTAAGGATATATCTTTATATCCTTATTTTATTTAAAAGGTAAATGTTGTATATATATTTTTTTTCTAAGGATATATCTTTATATCCTTATTTTATTTAAATGATAAATCTTATTATCCTTTTTATATATATTTTTTCTAAGGATATATCTTTATATCCTTAAAAGATAAATCTTATTATCCTTTTTATATATATATATTTTTTTTTCTTAAGGATATATCTTAATATCCTTGCAGAGTCCGTATTAAGGATAAAAATCCCAGCACTATCACAAACAAAAAAAATATTTTCACTTTTACTTTTATGTTGGATAGGACTTACGGATCCTACCGACTGCGCCACTTTTGGATCTTAAAAAATGTATAGATAAAAAAAACACTTTCACTTTTTCATTTTCAAATTAAGACTGACTTTATTTATTTTCTTATGCTTTCTTAAATACTAATTTTACAATTTATTATCTTATAGTTAAAATATATTGCAAAACAATTCCCAATAAATTTGTCTGTATTTAAATGTTTTATTGCAAAACAATTCCCAATAAATATGTCTGTGTTTAAATGCTGGAGTTGCATTTAGTTAGTGGGAACGGAAATGCAAATTATTAATAGTGAACTAAATAAAGTTCGTGAACTGTTCTTGGAATTGAGAATAAAGTAAAAGTAAGTAAATTAAAGTATGTACATATTTATGTACGTATGTTAATATTTATATTATTTTGGGTTGAGTTAGGGGAATAACAGGAGATATTATAACAATGTTTAAGGAATTGCGTGTTAACACGTTTAAAAATATGAATGCTAACTATTGAGACGATTTTCTTGTATTTGTTATCTCATGATACTGATATTTTTCTCGACTTAAAAACAAAGTGACTTATGCCACTTTCAAAATAAACGGCTCATTTGTATCTTTTTTGTCTCCTGAAAAGTTGTTCGGAATCTAGTCACTTTATTTAATTTACTTAGCTCATTTGCCAAATGGAATTATTATATTTTTCTTTGCCAAAAAAAAATTAACTTTTTAAACATAAAATTGAATTTATTTTTAATTTTCTATTATTAAACATGAACTGATTTTTAATTTATAAAAACAAAATATAAAATAAATATATGTATATGTACATAATATAACATACTATGTTATAATATTTTTTGTGAGTTTTATTGCGAAATTATTTCTGGAACAAAAATTGCGCATGTAGACTGGGACATACTGAACGTAAAACATCAAATCAAGTTCTGATTAACAATTTGTCCCTCATTATAAAAATATTCTGCCAACCGGTTTCTTAATTGTACTGCATTTTCAGTGCTTCTTCGCATGTGAGTTGTCACAGATCTTAGCGGTCGACCTCCATTACATCGTATCTCGTTTCGCCATTCTCCGTCACTCACTGCACCATCCGGGTTTTCACTGTCCACAAAATTGCTCGGACAATACCAGCGTTTTTGATCATTTAGCATAATGAAATTGTGCAGTGCAATGCATCCTAAAACAATTCTTTCACAATTGTCAGGAGAACACTCTATAGTAGTGAGAAGTAATCTCCATCGAGCTGATAAAATACCAAATGCGTTTTCTATCACTCTTCGAGCTCGAGACAAGCGATAATTAAAAACTGTTTTTTGTCTAACAATGTTTGTACCTGGATAGGGGCGCATTAAATTTGGTTTTAATAGAAAAGCTGCGTCTGCCACAAAAAAGTGAGGAAATGGTATTGATGACGACGGTAGGGGCTTTTCTGGTGGTACTGAAACTGTGCTATCTAATACTGACTGTCCAAAACGGCTAGTGCGAAAAATGCCTTAAATAAAAAAAACACATTGCAGTGTTTACTTGATTGTTGAACAATTGTGGAAAGTATTATATACTATTGCTTTGAGAATGTGTGCACATATGTATGTATGTATTTACCTCCATCACTTTGGCTTCCATAACTTCCTACACTGACAGCTGTGAAAGTGTAATTTGCGTCACAAACAGCCATAAGAACAACACTAAAAAATTTTTTATAATTAAAAAACATAGACCCTGAATTTGGAGGACACTTTAATGATATGTGTTTTCCGTCGATTGCTCCCACACAATTCGGAATATTCCACATCCTCTCAAAATCTTTTTCAATATCCACGTATTGTGAAGTAGTGGGTTCACTGACATAAACTGGAGACAGCAATCGCCACAATACATCACATACTTCCAGTATAATGTTTATAATTGTGGTTTTTCCTAATTTATAACTCCAAGCAATAGATTGGATGGAACTTGCATGCGCTAAATGTCTACATACGTATGTACATAACAGAAAAAGTTTAGGGAAATCAAAAATACAAAAAGAAAAATAGTATACATATGTATATTTAAATGCTTACAAGAGTGTTATTGACAGTCTTTCCTCAGGAGATATACGTTGGCCAGGTTTTCTTAGCGAACATTTTATTAACGACAACAAAAGCTCGTAAAGATGCTTTGTCATTCGTGTGTGTAGGAAAAAATGTTCATCATCCACATCCTTAATTTTTTTAAAAACTTTCTGGTAGTATCCTGATGATAACCAGTCTTCGTTAACAGGTCTGGCGTACCACCTCCGCTGACGACGTTTCTTGTGACACTTTATTGATTGGTGCAATTTGCACACATTTATGAAATGCATTCCCATAATTACATCGTCCGCATCCGATGATTCAGAGTGAGAATCCCACGAAATATTCATATTTTTTAATTATTAATATTCAACCACACTAATTTTTATGAAACAATTTTTCTTCACAATTTCAATGTTTTTGCGTTTATTATTTTTGCTTTAAAGAACAGCTGATTCGTTTCACAGAAAAATTAACTATAAAATATTTACTACGTAAAAGAGCGGCAAAGAACGACAACAGAAAGTAAAAACTAATGAGGCCTTTAAAAGGAACAAAAATGTTTCAAAAACAACAACAAAATAAACTTGACAAAATTATTACTACATACATACTTATGTACGTACATACATATGTATGTATGCCTAAAATTTTTGTGGTCTTTTCTCTTGCTACTTCCCCCCACAGCATCAACAAACGCAAAAAATTTTTGTTTTTATTCAATGTTCTACGTGCAATATCTTTATATATTTATAGTCTTTGCTTTAAGATTTGGTGGTTAGGAGAATTGTTGATCTGGTTTTTTTTTCTTTTTTTTTCAAGTCGGATTTTTTGTGTGTTTTTTATTTTTTATTAACAATAAATTATATATGTATGTATATGCCCTTTTCTTTTAACACAATTATTAAAGGATTTTAGCTTTTCCGATTGTTTCGTTTTATTCTTTATTAAGCGAATTTCTTGTACATATGTATGTACAACCAAAGACTATAAATACATACATATATGAAGATGTAACACTGCCATACATTGTACGGCAAATGCTTAATTTGATGGTGGTTTTAGTACTAAAACCACTTTTTTCAAGAGAGTCATTTATTTTCTCAGAGAATTTATTATTCTCATGTCTCTACTTTTCATTTATATATGTGTTCATACTTTGTGTCTTTGCATACACAAGTATGTGCGCATGTGTGTATATTTAATAAACAAACGAAAGATTCCATATCATGGTGGAATAATAAGGTGCATTGCATGCACATGCATTTTGTTTGTGTAATAGTGCATTTACATTATCTCGAAATCTAGTGGATTAGATTTTAAATCTCTCTCAATATCTAGCTCGTTTACATTGCATGTTTTTGACATTAGTTAGATTTTATATTCTTAACAAAAACAGCTGACTAAAATGTAAAAGAAATATTGCTATACATATGTATATTCAAATTGTATTTGATAATAAACAACAATGAAAAATATAGAACATTTATTAGTATTTTGTTCATCCAGAGCGAAAAAAATCCAATCGGAAATTATGTTGTTCCGTAAAAAGAAGCGCCAGCATCTGTTAAATATATAATTTTAGAAAACAATTCAAATGTATTGCTACACACAATTGTTAAACAGCAGAATGAAATGGGTACATGTAAGTACATATAGACAATAACATCCAGTTTTTTCTTTTTTTTTTTGTACAGCGTAGTATTTTTTGGTACAATTTGGAAAGAAACCATAGTTGCATCACTAAGTACTACTAGATTTAGGTAGATTTCGTCCAAATCAAGTGACATAGTAGATTTCATTTTGTATGGGAAATCTAGTAAAAAAAAATTAGATTTAGCTCGAAATCTCGTAAGTACTAGATTTCGAGACAATGTAAATGCACTATAAAATTAATTCAAAATTGTCAAAACAAAGCTGTATACAAAACAAAACAAAAGTTGTTTTGTATGTATTTATTGGTTATGCAAAAACAAAAAGCATAACGTAAACAAAAATATTCATGATGGCGGCCAAAAATGTAAACAACTTTTGACAAGAAAAGCATACTTTTCCATTTTTTTAACGGTCAAAACACAACCCTACAAAAAACCATATTCCTTCTTGCGCACACCTGATTATTCCACCATGATTCCATATAAACAAACAAAAAAACTTTTCGAGCCTTTGCTGCAATAGAGTCATAATTCAAAAAGGCTTGTTTGGCAGGAAACGAATTTAAAGTCTAGAATTTACCTATAAATCAATGGTAAAATATTCTTCTCCCAAGAGAATATTTGGGGCTTATTTCATAAAATTTTTTGGGGCTTATTTCATTTTATTTGGGGCTTATTTCATATCCGTAAAATAGATCTAAAATCCTTGCGCCCGGCCGTAGGTCGGTTATGCAGAGAATATTTTGAACGCGAAGCCTGTGTTCGATATACCATAGAGGATAAATTCCTTGCGCCCGGCCGTAGGCCGGTTATGCTGAGAGTACTTCGAATGCGAAGCCGGTGTTCGATATACCATAGAGGATAAAGTCCTTGCGCCCGGCCGTAGGCCGGTTATGCAGAAAATATTTTGAACGCGAAGCCTGTGTTCGATATACCATAGAGGATAAATTCCTTGCGCCCGGCCGTAGGCCGGATATGCAGAGAGTACTTCGAATGCGAAGCCGGTGTTCGATATACCATAGAGGATAAATTCCTTGCGCCCGGCCGTAGGCCGGTTATGAAGAGGGTACTTTAAACGCGAAGCCGGTGTTCGATATACCATAGGGAATAACTTCCTTGCGCCCGGCCGTAGGCCGGTTATGCAGAGAGTACTTCGAATGCGAAGCCGGTGTTCGATATACCATAGAGGATAAATTCCTTGCGCCCGGCCGTAGGCCGGTTATGCAGAAAATATTTTGAACGCGAAGCCTGTGTTCGATATACCATAGAGGATAAATTCCTTGCGCCCGGCCGTAGGCCGGTTATGCCGAGAGTACTTCGAATGCGAAGCCGGTGTTCGATATACCATAGAGGATAAATTCCTTGCGCCCGGCCGTGGGCCGGTTATGCCGAGAGTACTTCGAATGCGAAGCCGGTGTTCGATATACCATAGAGGATAAATTCTTTGCGCCCGGCCGTAGGCCGGTTATGCCGAGCGTACTTCGAATGCGAAGCCGGTGTTCGATATACCATAGAGGATAAATTCCTTGCGCCCGGCCGTAGGCCGGTTATGCAGAAAATATTTTGAACGCGAAGCCTGTGTTCGATATACCATAGAGGATAAATTCCTTTCGCCCGGCCGTAGGCCGGATATGCAGAGAGTACTTCGAATGCGAAGCCGGTGTTCGATATACCATAGAGGATAAATTCCTTGCGCACGGCCGTAGGCCGGTTATGAAGAGGGTACTTTAAACGCGAAGCCGGTGTTCGATATACCATAGGGGATAAATTCCTTGCGCCCGGCCGTAGGCCGGTTATGCAGAGAGTACTTCGAATGCGAAGCCGGTGTTCGATATACCATAGAGGATAAATTCCTAGCGCCCGGCCGTAGGCCGGTTATGCAGAAAATATTTTGAACGCGAAGCCTGTGTTCGATATACCATAGAGGATAAATTCCTTGCGCCCGGCCGTAGGCCGGTTATGCCGAGAGTACTTCGAATGCGAAGCCGGTGTTCGATATACCATAGAGGATAAATTCCTTGCGCCCGGCCGTAGGCCGGTTATGCAGAAAATATTTTGAACGCGAAGCCTGTGTTCGATATAATTTAGGGGATAAAATTCTTGCATTTTATGATTTCTTCTTAAGCTTACTTTATAAAGTTAACAAATTTGGGGCTTATTTCATTTTTTTTGGGGTTTATTTCATTTTTTAAAAATTTGGTGCTTATTTCATAAAATTTTTTGGGGCTTATTTCATTTTATTTGGGGCTTATTTCGTTAATTTTGTTTGGGGCTTATTTCATTTTTTTGGGGTTTATTTCATAAAATTTTTTGGGGCTTATTTCATTTTTCGATTTGGGGCTTATTTCATTGGGGTTTATTTCGTGGTGCCGGCAAATATATGTATGTATTTTATTGTTGTACTATTGCAAGAACATCGATTCGCACCGAATTTAATATTATTTAAAATTGGAAATTTATATAACTATGTATATCTACATCTATAAAAATAAAGTGTCACGACGTTTGTTCTCGCTAATCTCCGAAACTACTGGACCGATTTAAATGAAATTTCGCGCAGATATGTTAACAGTGTATAACTTGAAATATAGGCTATAATTTATATGTATTATTTTGAATTTGAAATAGAAAAAATTGCTTTTTGAATAATAATAAGATTATTTTAATGAAGATGCTGATTGTTTTAACTCTGAAAACATTCCAATAGAGTTAACATCAAGCCGCTATTTCGTTGGTTACATAGCTCAACGGATATCTTGTGCTCGCTGCCGTATGGATAAAATAAAACCCGCGCAAATTTTGTCATATCCACCAGAAATGTTTGTACATGCAAAAAATTATGATAAAAATTCAGATTTTGGACGTTTGCAGGATGTAAGATTCATATTAAAGTTTTCGAAAAAATTTTTTCTGAATCCAAAGAAATAAAAAACATTAAAAAAAACTATTGTTGAGCAATGTGTAAATTGCACCAAAAATACAATATATTCCTTTTGGTTTCAAGAAAACAACGTACATATGCTATAAGCACAGAATGAAGATGCTAAATTTATTAATTCTTACACTTTTACGAAAGCATTCCTCGTGGGCAACATACAAATACAAATTAACGAGCGCAGAAAAACTTAAAATTTTGAAACAATAAAACATATGCTCAATCCAAAAAATTATTAAATATGTATGTAAGTACCAATCACCAAAAATAATTACATTTCTTGTGCTAGTTATCACTTATTAAAAAGATTTTAATAAATTTTATAATAGTTTTGTAAACAAAATAATAAATTTTATGGTTTTCGAACTCAGGTAAGCGCACGTTTTATTTGATTTATGCATATACATACATACATACATAGATATTCTAACTACATATACAATTGAAAATTCTAAAATAAAATATTTAATAAAACAAATGAGTATACATAGTTCGGTGCGAATCAACATAATTGTAATAGTACAATAACAAATAACGTAATTTTACCCTACAGCCATAGAAATCGGTCGCATTGGCTTTGCACTGTTTATTTGCACATGATTTATATGAAAACAAGAAACTGCTTTTAGTTGTTAATATTGTTATTGAATGTGCTTTGCACAAGAAATATAACACACACACAAACACATTTCTCAATAAGCATCATTTATATGTGTAAACAACAAAAAAAAAAAACATAATTTCTGTGGAAACTTCTTTTATTTTGTCACTATTTATGCTTATGAAACATATTTGTACCACCAATTTTTTTTACTTATGTACATACACAATTTTGAGGTTATGTGCAAATATTTTATGCCGGGAACAAATTAAAAATTCCAATTTTGGAGTTATGTGATATATCATATTGGGAAAAAGTGTTTACTCTTGTAAATGAACTTACATGCATATACAAGTATACATATGTATGTGTATGTATTTGTTCTGTCAAATTTTAGTAACACGTTTACAATTTTGCACGATTTACATACATATGTACATAAGTACATCTGTACCTACCTACAAATTTTTTTCTTCAATAATTATTTTACTTTAAAGGTTTTAAGTTTCAGGAATTAAATTTTTTAAGTTTAATTTAACTTCTTTTTTAGCTATTTTTGTTGTTTTATTTTCTGCTTTTCTTGTTATTCACTTATGTATATTTTTTGGTTTTTATTTACGAATTGAAAGACGTTATTATACTGTTGTACTTTTTGTTTCTTCTTTGTGACTAATATGTGAGATTAATATGTCAGCCTACAATAAATGAAGTTTTATTATAATTATAATAGGTTGGGTCTAATAATTAGAAATTTCAAAGGGTTTATTTACAAAGCAGGCTCACCATTTTGGGAAGCTATGTAACTAGCTAATAGCTCAAAAAGTTGCTCCCACTATTGCGTTTGGATAAAAAAGGTTGTATAAAGGTTGAACTATTTCGGTAGATCGATGAATCGCAAGTAAGATAATTTCTTGCTGAAAAGTTAAAACGAACCCTATAAGGCGACCGAATTCTGACAACTGGAAATGTTCCAATAACTAGCATGACAGTGGGGAAACTCTATGAGCTAATATTTACAATTCGTGGTAATTTTAAAAAGATACTCACCCCTATTGAATAATTTTCCAAGTGAAATTTTTTCGCTTTTCACGTATTTGCAATCGTGAACAACTCGCATGAAAATATTTTATTCAGTCCAGAATAATAACGTGAAAAATGTTCATTGAAAAAAATCCCCTTATCGTGAATAAATATGTCGCTCGGAATTTTTTCACTTCTCACATTGATATTTTCACTTTATTTTTGATGGGGAATAGAGCAGAAATTACATTGATTTCTTCTTATAATTCGAATATTAAACTTTAAAAAGTTTATTTTAATGAAAAGATCTGATAATAAGGCACAAACTGATGTATTCCTCAAAAAATACAAAAAACAGGCCGATTGCATGCAGATTTGTGAAGCTTTAAAATATTGGCATTTTTTCGTTTTGTTGGCTTTCCAAAAAGTAGCCGAATTATTGTACTACATAAAAGTTAGAATGCAATAAACAAACGTAGCAACCAATCTAAAGCTCCAACACTGAATATTTAACTTTGATTTTTTAAGTTTTCTTTAAAATAAATATGTCCGTGTACATTTTTGAACAAAAAGTTCTAGATTTTTTATTTTTTTAATCTTCATCCCTTTTTTACATTCACTAAGAACTGATAGCGTTAATAATTTTTCACGTGAGATTCACGATACCATTTTTCCCTTCGAGTGGAATTAAAATTTCACGTGAACAAAAATTTCACTTATTATTCACGATAGGGGTGACTATATTTATAAAAATGATAATGCAGTTTAGATATTCAATTAAAGATACTATAATTATAAAAGTGTTAAGGCAGTTAATATATTCAATAATTCGTTAAAAATCCATGAATAAAAATAAGGTGTCCAAACTTAGTTTGGGCAGTGATTCTATAATCCAGTAGTGTTTTAATTTTTCCCTTGTAATCGTCCTTATACATTATTACTGTTTTGTTACCTTTGTTTGCCTGTGTTAGAAAAATATTTTTGTGCTGGGGTCTAATTACCGCTTTCGATATCGAATGAACTATCGAGCAAAAATAAAACTCGATATATATAGAGTTTCCTCATGATGGCTTTCGATCGCTATCGAATCGAGTTTTCATATTAATTGTAGAAGATTTTTTTAAATTTGTAATAGAGTGGCAACACATGTTTACATGCAATATAAATAAAACAAAATACAAGTAATGTAAGTAAAAACTAGAATTTTTGTTTTTTTAATTAAAAGTTTATATTTTACAGAAAATGGATCAACAAATATTGATGGTATCATATTTATCTTCGTCGGAGCCAGAAGAAGAACATCATTTGGTTCGTATTAGGAGACAAATGCGGGATATGAGCGACGTTCTATAATTGCCAACAGAAGTGTAAGTAACAAATTTAGTATTTGGAATGAAATAATCAGGCTGAAATTCTTGACTGTATATTATTTTAGATTTAAACAGCGGTTCAGATTGTCGAAGGACAATAGCTTGCAACATCTCTTCCCTGTCCACAATTTGGCAATAGGTTCTTTGCTAAATTCGGGTGTTCGGACATAAACGCTGCCAGTATTACTTTTTGTTTTAAATTTATATTTTTCACACTTGTCCTAAAATGTGCACCATAATTACAATTTTTTTAACTCAAAAAATAAATAAAACTTAAATTTTTCACAATTTATTGCTTGCATTTAAAATTAAGAAAACCATTTGTTTTGTTTACGATTGACATTTTGGTATGGAGCAATATTTGCAAATTAACACTCGATCGATGACTCGATATCGAAAGCCATCATCTAAAATTTTATTTATTTTTGTACGATATCGAATGCCATAATCCCAAATCAAAAATTTTCGATCTAATTAGCTCGATGTCGAAAGCGGTAATTAGGCACCTGTTTTAGAAACTTCTTGGTTTCATCGTAGGCTGCCATTATTCTAATCAATAAGAAAATTTCATTATCTTTCATTTTTAAGTCTGTTCTTGATTTTTTAGTCTGTGGCCCAAAATAATATTAACATATATTTTAGTCTGTCGCCCAAAATAACTACAGACGACCAATTACCTAAAACTATTCTAATCATCAGATTTCTTTCCCACAACACATTACCTGATTAATTAATTCTATTCACGTACTCTATTGGAACATGTCTAGTCATGTCCTCGGTTTGATTCATATATTCTACTCTTAAGTCACGTTGCACAGTGGTTTAAGAGCGTCATTAATTCATTTTTTCATGTCTTCTGATCTACCTGATTTTTCCACAGTTTGTAAAAAACAATTTAATTATCATGTGACAAAAATATAAGGATTATATCTTTATTACTTTTTTGTCCACAGGCAATCAAAATTGACCTAAGTGAATGCGTTTGAAATGACCGTATTATATACGCTACCTTTTATCGCTTCATGCTTTTAAAATACTCTTGTAATGACACAATAATGATTTTTTTTATACAATTGGAAGTTATAAATGATAAATTTGCAAATAAAAAATATTTTCAAAATTAAAAAATAAATTTATTTTTCTACTAGAAATTGTCCAAACATATTTATTTTCTCCATATTCTATGGCTTGTATCTATTGATCTCCAACGACCTCTAGCCCGAGACTTATATCAAAATTAAGCTTGAAGTCTCAGCTAACGATTTCTAAATAATTCAGCTGTTCATTTCTGCCGCTAAGCAATTGCGGTATAAAAAACTAAAAAAAGTTAGTAAAATTTTTCTTCACAAGCATGTTTTCATTTAATATATGGGCGTGACTGTTGTTGCTTTTTATTTATATATATAAAAACAATAACAAAACATTGATTAAACAGTTATTATACTGGTTTTATATAAATTTGTTGGTTGCGTGTAACTTACATATATATTTGCATATACAAACTCGGCACCACGAAATAAGATCCAATGAAATAAGCCCCAAATCGAAAAATGAAATAAGCCCCAAAAAAGTTCATGAAATAAACCCCCAAAAAAATGAAATAAGCCCCAAACAAAATTTACGTAGTAAGACCCAAAAAATATGAAATAAACCCCAAATAAAAAATGAAATAAGCCACAAATTTTTCATTTAATAAAATAAACCCCAAAAAAATGAAATAAATTTATTAACTTGATGAAGTAAGCTTAAGAAGAAATGATAAAAATGCAAGAATTTTATCCTCTATGGTATATCGAACACCGGCTTCGCATTCAAAGTACTCTCTGCATAACCGGCCTACGGCCAGGCGCAAATATTATTATCCTCTATGGTATATCGAACACAGGCTTCGCATTCAAAGTACTCTCTGCATAACCGGCACAGATAACCAGAGATGACAAAAAAAAAAAATTGGATTTGGATCATATTTTATTTGTCATAAGTAAGCATCGTGAAAAAGAGACAACGTTAGTATGTTTGTTATGAAAGTAAACAAGGGGAAAAGCAAAAAAAAAGTTCAGTTTTTAGTGGAAAATGCTACATGAAAGCACGCTTAAATTTAATAAAATGTGATAATATTAAGTATTTACGGCATATAATTCGAAAATAAAGTGATAAAACAATTTAGTGTGTGCTTACATATATATTCTGTATATTAAATTTATATACATACGTACATATATGAGGTAAATTTGCCAAATGGTGGTGGTTTTTTACTTACACACATACATACATACATACTTGATAAATTCTGATATTTTGCAGATATTATAGTGATAAAATACAAACGATCAGTGAAAACCAACTTAAATTAATTAATTAATAATATTTTGAATGTAATTTATAGAAATATATGGATATTTTATTAGTTTTGTGATTTATAATTTTAATTTGGATAGAAAGACAGCACAAAGAAAAAAACGAAAACGAAGGATTGTATGAGTGTATACAAACCAGTATGCAAAATCTTCCGTCTCGTGTCATCTCTGGTTATCTGTGATAACCGGCCTACGGGCAGGCGCAAGGATTTTATCCTCTATGGTATATCGAACACCGGCTTCGCATTCAAAGTATTTTCTGCATAGGATTTTATCCTCTATGGTATATCGAACACAGACTTCGCGTTCAAAGTATTTTCTGCATAACCGGCCTATGGCCGGGCGCACGAAATTTATCCTCTATGGTATATCGAACACCGGCTTCGCGTTCAAAGTATTTTCGGCATAACCGACCTACGGCCAGGCGCAATGATTTTATCCCTATGGTATATCAAACACAGGCTTCGCATTCAAAGTAGTCACTGCATAACTGGCATACGGCTAGGAGCAAGGATTTTATCCTCTTTGGTATATCAAACACCGGCTTCGCATTTAAAGTGTTCTCTGCATAAACGGCCTACGGCCGGGCGCAAGCAATTTATCCTCTATGGTATATCGAACACCGGCTTCGCATTCAAAGTACTCTCTGCATAACCGGCATACGGCCAGGCACAAGTATTTTATCCTCTATGGTATATCGACCACAGGCTTCGCGTTCAAAGTATTTACTGCATAACCGGCCCACGGCCGGGCGCAAGGACTTTATCCTCTAAATCGATGTTATGCTTATCTCAGAAACTCATTTGACCTCCCGAAGCTATTTTAGAATTAGTGGATAAATTTTTACACCACCAAGGATCCTCGAGGTAGAGCTCCTGGTGGTTCGGGAATCCTAATAAAAACGCGAAAAAGCACTACATTCTGGGGTTCACGTTTAATCACTCCTAAAGGTCGCGTTTTGTTCGACATAATATCAAAAATGGGTTTGAATGTAGTTTCAAGTGGTCAGCCAACAAATTGGCCAACAGATCGACAAAAAAAAATTCCTGATGTTATTGACTTTGGAATTGTGAAAGGTGTGCCCAGTGTAATGATTGCAGTTGAATCATCCTTGGATTTATGTTCAGACCACTCGCCTACAATTGTCACTATATACTCGCATACAACTTCATCACCTACATGTGACTTACCAACGACATCTGCACGTTTTAATTGGCTGAAATACAAAAAATACCTGAGTGCTCATTGCTCGGACAATATGCCGTTGAGAACACCTTTTGAGATAGATGACTCTATTAGGTTGTTTCAAGCACACGTTAAAGAAGCTGCTCTTAATGCTTCTTCAAATCAACCAAGTCAACAAGTTCGATTCAACACTATTTTTTTTTGTTGATATAGAAAGGCTTTTATCTGAAAAAAGGAAAGCTCGGCGAGAATGGCAACGTTACAGATCGCCTCAGCTAAAATTAAGGCTTAAGGAGTATACCAAAAAGCTTAGAAAAGTTTTACAAACAGAAAAAACCGGTTTCCCTTCAATAATTTCTTCAAGAACTAGATGCAACACCACAAACTGATTATTCGCTGTGGCGCGCAGCCAGAGGACTTAAAAGGCCGGAGATATGTAAACCTCCATTACGAGCTTCAAGAAGTGACTGGGCAAGAACTGATGCTGAAAAATGTGCTCTTTTTGTTAAACATTTAGAAAAAGTATTTACTCCAAATATTTCTGCTGATATTATTGAACTGTAACCAGTCGTCCCGTTACAAGAAATTCCGCTAAAGATGAGTTTACATGGTAATACGAAGTATTAACACTTTGTAGAAACAAAATATTATGAAATTCTCTTTGTGTATAAGAAGAGAGAAAAAAGTCTGTTGCAGGTATTTTTTATGTTTACACGGATAATATTAATAAAATCAAAAGTCTGCAATCCGAAATAGCTGGTGGTTACAGTTCTATAATATTTACAAAAACAACTTGAATTTGTTTTAGTTGTTTTTGTAATTATTGTATAGAAATGATGCCACCTTCAATATATACTCTTAAAGCTGCCAATGTTTACTTAAAATGGCACCTCTCATAAAATGAGTATACGTATGTTTCTGAAATGGTTTAGAAAATAAACATTTACCGAACACTTGTCAGTTTTTTTATCCGTATTCTCTCTTACTCATAACAATTTACGTGTACATGATAAGAATTTTTTAAATTTTTGACATACCGATATACATGTATTACCATGTAAAGAGGCCTTAAGATTTGATATTGTGGAGATTGAAAAAGCTATTACAAGTCTAAACACAAAAAAAGCCCCAGGTATTGATAAAATAAGCAACAAAATGCTTCAAGAATTGCCTTATGTTGCAAAACGAATAATACTATTCATCCTTAATAGTATTTTACGACTGCAATACTATCCAACAGAATGGAAGGTTTCGATGATTACTATGATAACAAAGCCCGGTAAGGATCATACAAAGGTTAAATCCTATCGGCCTATCAGTTTATTGCCCAATATGTCGAAACTTTTTGAAAAGCTGTACATTAGCCACCTTATTCCTATAGTAACTAGCAGTGGATGTATTCCAGATCATCAATTAAGTTTTCGCAGTCAGCATAACACTATTGAACATGTGAATGTAGTTAGAGAAACTTTTGGAAAAAATAAATATTGTTCAGCGCTTTTTATTGATGTCACACAGGCTTTCGATAAAGTATGGCATGAAGGTCTTATCAACAAATTAACACAAAACCTACCAGCAAATATCGTCAAGCTTTTAAAAAACTTTTTAATTGAACGCAAAGTTGTAGTTAAGGAAGGCAATTTTTAAGCCCTCCGCAGTTGATTGAAGCCGGAGTTCCTCAAGGCAGTATCTTCGGTCCTTTACTTTACTTAATATATGCCTGTGACTTACCGTTAACCAGTAACATTCACACGTAAACATTTGCTGATCCGCAGATCCTAACGTAGCCGGATTTTCGGCCTGTGGGCGGAGAAATAAGCAGAAAAGTGGGCGTGACAAAACTCAATTTTTTTACATTTTTGCTTAATTTAAAGCCACCTAATAACTTAGGAAGCTGAAAACTTCCTAAAATATAGTCCTAACGATGGCGCACATCCCCAAGTAGTCGGATTTGAAATTTTCGCAATGTGGGCGGGGAAAAAGGGGCGTGCCAAAAATGTGTGTTTTTTTAAATTTCGGTTAATTTTGAAGCACCCACAATGCCCCACAATGACTACGAAAGCTAAAAATTGGCTAGCAGGAAGTCCTAACGATGGAACACAACATAAAGTATTAGGCTCTATGTACAAAGTATTAGGATCTATGATTTTTTTACTGTAGGGCGTGGAAAAATTGTGTTTTTTTTACATTTTAGCTAATTTTGAAGACCCCTAAAGACCAATGAAGCTAAAAATTGGCAAGCATATAGTACTGACAATTAGGCATATTTTTAAGTAACCAGAATTAAAATGTGTGGACTATGAATGGCGAATAAAGAGGAAAAAAAGGCGTGGTATTTTTTACTTTTCCACAAATTTTGAACGCACCATGGTAAGATCTAAATCGCATAAGAAAATCCTAAAGCAAAAACAACTATTAATTAATTTTAATACATCACTTTCTTACATAAACAAGCACACGCCGTTAAAGTAAAAACTCAAATTAGGTTAAAACATTAAAATTAATAATCCTGTATTGATGCTTTAAAAAAAACATTTCTTTAAAATTCATTAAAATAGTCAATACAAAAACTCGAATTCAAAAAATCACACAAAACAGACTTTAGTATATATCCATTTCAACATGAAATCACATTAAAGCAGTGCGGCTGTGAACAGCCGCAATCTGTCAAAACACTTTTAAGAAATTATACGTAACAATTTCAACAAACAAAAAAATTTATGAACTTTTTATACAGTTGAGAACAGTAAGAGTAGTACCTTCAAGTTCATAAATGTGTAAAGAGGCTGATAAGAGGTTTACAAAACACATTTTGTATGCAAATTCAATTAACAAACCTGTTTAATTTTTTATGAAATTGGACTGTAGTTTTTAATCAGTAGAACTCAATAGTTTTTAAGTTTTTTCCCCCCTTTTGAACAAAAAAAGTTGTAATGCACTAAAAACAGTACAAACGTACTGTATTTATCATTCCTGATCAACGATAATTTGTTCTCTTTTTAAAAGATTACACTTTACTCTCATTATTCTTTTTGTAACCAATTACTGTTGTTGTACTCTCTTTGTAAATATGTAATGTACTCTTTAGTGTAAACAGTCATGTCACAGGCTTCATTTAAAAGTCTAATTCAAGAAAAAAATATATCTCATAAAAAATTCTCAAGATGAAAACACCTTTAAAAACAAATGTGGAATTTACTTGCATAGTTGACTTGAATTCATCTATCTATATATGTATATAATTTCAGCAATAATTATTTCTCTTTACCGTTTAGGAACATTGGTATTCCACTTCACATTGTAATACTTAACTCTGTGACTGGCCTGATATTCTGTGATCAACAAAACGTTTTTATACTGCTTTTTGTAATTTTGTAGAAATAAGTAAATTATAAACAGTTAAAATTCATAAAAATTTATATATTTTAGATAACCAATAATGCGTATTAGTCAATAATGCAAATTAGTTAAATTAAATAATTATTATTGTTATTAAATTAAACAATTGCAATAAATATATACATATGTATGTTAAATTAATTCGTGTGAACTATAATACCACTTTTGTATTTGCGCTAATTCCACGAGGTAATTTAAATAAACACAGAAAACAATGTTGCCTCAAAACTGTCAAGTTGCCTTAGCAATTGGTGACAATATACTACACTCAAAATAATCCTACAGTAAAAAATACAGTAAAAGTGTTATAACTTTAACTATACTACTTTTTTTTAGTAATTTACAGTATAAATTTAGTTTTACAGTATAAATTTAGTTATTTTTTTTAACTTGGAATTTACTGAATACTGATTTTTTAATAATTTTTGTTAGTAATTTTTAAAAATTTTTGAAACTCATTTTTGAATATTTTTTTTCAAACGCACATAGAAAATTTCCATTGAAAAAAAAAAATAAATGCATATTTTTTTACAAAATTTCCGAAATAGATCATTGCCAGCCATCAAGCAATTATAAATATTTTTTTTTGAGCCAATTTTTTTATTAAAAAATTTTTCAAAATCGATTTTGGATAGGTTTTTGCTTTTAAATTTTTTTATCGTTTTCTTATAACTGCGTTAGTAGAAATTGACTAACGCATTGTAGGGCCCTTTGATACTAACAATTACTAATAACTACCAACTTTTTAGTAAGAAATACTGTAGGATTTCTATGAGTGTACAATTAAAGGCAATATTTATTTTTGTGCGCACAACTGTGACCATTTTTAACAAGGTATATATATCAAAGGTAATACTTTAGTGACGTAAATGAAACATATATTCTTTTAATATCATTAAAGTCGGCAAAAACTACTTCAATGTTCAGTGTACTTTGTACATTAACATTTAAACGCTTTTAATCCTTTACAATTTATAAAAACCACTTAGTGTTAGTTCACAAGTAATCTTGAAATTAAAAATTTTAAAAACCACTAACATAAAGAAAATAAGTAAATAAATTAAATAATATAAACTTATACATAAATAAGGGTGAGTTGTTTCATTACAAATAAACAAACAAATAAAGAAGAGAATAATAAAAGGCTACGACATCACATCTGGAATCCTGACCTTCCGCAACAAATACATTGTTGCTCACCATAACCAGCAGAACCACCATCAGCAGATCAACACCAGCTACGAGTACACAGTGAGGTAAACAATTTGTTTATTTTGTTTGTAGCTTTCGCCATCTGCATGCAAACTTTCTTCATGTCGTAATTTATAACAATTTTCTATTTACTGATCATTTTTGGAGATAATTAAAAATTTCTTTGATTAATTTTCAATGTATTCAAGTTAATATTAACTTCTAGAAGTTTGAGCGTCAACACTAATGTGAACTTTGTATGGCAGAACATTGATAATTCTGCCAACAAAAAGGCCTATTGAGTACCATTTACAATGTAATGTCGAAATAAAATAAAATTTTTGTTTCCAGCTTTTCTTTAATAATAACTTCTAATAATGGATGTACTAGACAGTGTACAACACGTTGTATTTCCAATTGAGGGGGACGGAAATTGTCTGTTTGCATCCCTTGCACACATAGTTTATGGCACTGCTTCTAGAGGGTTAGGAGTTCGAACAATGATTGTAAATCATGTGGTAAAAAATTGGAACCGTTTTAGAATTTTAACACATTCTGCGGAAGGTCACAATTATATCAACACAAAGGAGTATATCAATGATATGAGTAGGAAAGAAACTTACGGCACAACGTGTGAACTTGAGGCCGCCGCAGAGATATTTCCGTACAAATTTGAGGTTTGGAGAAATGGAGTTAAGTTTCACAGCTTTGGAAATGAAAATCGTAGTGTTAGAAAACTTCGATTTTCAGGCGAACTTTCTGGAGGTCACTTCGATGTTTACGAACCACTTTCATTGATCCAACAGTTACCTTCACTACTACCAAAAAACAAGAGAACCCAAAAAGTCCCTAAACGGAGACAAAACATAAAGAGACTATTGAAAATAGATAAGTGTCGGAAAAGACTTTCTGTAAGTCAGGAAACACCAAGTGAAAAAAGTAAACGGTTAAGTTATGATAAAATGAGTAAACAAATAACTAGAAGTAAGGGTGAAGAAATTAAACGTTTGGAAAACGAAATTAAGGAATTAAAACGACAAAAGTATAACGAATACAAAAAGAAACAAATTGCAGCCTAAAGAGAGATTGAGTCGGAGAATCAACAAAGAAAGATACTTCGTGAGAATAGAAAAAGAATGGCCAGCTCAAGATTAGAGGAAGCAACGGAGGAAAAAAGGAAGAAATTAGATGAAATAAACCAAAAAAGCGTACCCAAAGATCAACGCAAAGTAGAATTATTTCACAAAACCGACAAAATAAAGACACAATCAAAGAATTCAGTTGTGGACCCATGTCCTCTATATACTCCTCCTGTTCGGCTTAACATTTCTCTGGAGAAATACCTACAGATAAAATGTTTACTACTTGCTGTCAAAAGGGAAAAGTGGACCTCCGCGGCCTACCATCCAAACCCTTTCCTACTAACATAAAAAATTTTCTAACTGGAAAACATCGTGAATCAAAAAACTTTATGGAGAATATTCGTTCTTTTAATAGTGCACTTTCATTTGCATCACTGGGAGCCCAAGTAAAAGCCCCACCCGGTTATGGACCGTACTGTTTTCGAATTCACGGTCAAATTTATCACAGAACATTGACCCCTCATCCTGCACCTGGTGAGGCAAGAAAATATGCCCAGCTGTATATACTCGACCCGAATGAAGCGACAGATCATCGTATGAACGTTCATGAAAACAACAAATGCAGCAAATCGGTAATGAAAGCCTTAGGTAGGGTTTTTAATCGATTTAATCCTCTAGCAAAGGCTCACAAAATGTTATACGAAGTGGAGATAGAGACAGAAGCTGAAGCAAAGCGTAACGGTGTCGCAACACCAGTAGTTACTATGGCTATAAAACTGGACCGTTCGCTTGATAACAGAAGGTACAATGCGCCTCGAGTAAATGAAGAAGCTGTTGTTTTTCAAAGTACTGATGGATCTCCTCCATTCGATCGAGACCTTCTAATATATTTGAGACCAGACCCAATGGATTTAAATCGATCTTACTCACAACGTATTAGCATTCTTCATCCAAGCCTTGAACCGATGACTTATCCCTTATTTCATCCATATGGAGAGTCAGGGTGGCATCCTGACATCCCTTTAAAAGAATCGGTTAGGAAGGGAAGGAGAGTACGTGTTTCTCAAATGGCTTATTACAGTTATCATATTGCTGTAAGAGAGGGTTTTAATCAATTTTTGAGTAGTGGCATATTAACGCAACAGTACTTTGTAGATTCCTACGTTAAGATGGAGGCCAACCGTTTAAACTGGATTAGAAATAATCAGAATGAGTTTCGCGCTGAGAGCTATCATGGAATAATGGACGATTTACATTCCAAAGCTGTGGAAGAAGGTGTGGCTGCAGGTAAACCTATAATATTACCATCATCATTCATAGGAAGTCCAAGAAATATACAACAAAATTACTAAGATGCAATGACTATTGTTCGTAAGTTTGGAAAGCCTGATATTTTTTTAACGACCTCTGTAAAAAGAATATTCTCGGGAAAGTTATCGCAAAAATTCATGTCATCGGATTTCAGAAGAGAGGTTTACCCCATGCTCACATGCTTATTATGTTGGCCGATGACGACAAACCTCGCGAAAAAGACGGTATTGACAAGATCGTTTCAGCTGAGATACCAAATCCAGAAGAGTCGCCCAGACTTCACAATATATTATTGAAGCATATGGTGCATGGACCTTGCGGAACTACTAATCCCAATTCACCTTGCATGGAAGATGGGCAGTGCTCGAAAGGTTTTCCAAAACCATTTCAGGAGGAAACTATATGTAACCTTGATGGATATCCGAGATATCAACGTAAAAACACCGACATTGTATACAAAACAAAAACTGGATTTGAGGTAAATAACCAATGGATTGTGTCATATAATCCGCATCTAAACTTAAAATACAATTGCCACATTAATGTCGAAGTGTGTGCCTCTGTTAAAAGCGTTAAGTATCTTTTCAAGTATGTATATAAGGGTCATGACTGCGCTAATGTAGAAATAACGGAAAAAGCTACTGTGAAACATGACGAAATAAGAACTTTCGTAGACACCAGATATGTAAGCGCACCGGAGGCTGCTTGGCGAATTTTAGCAAAACTAATGCACGAGCAGTCACACTCAATAATACGCCTTGCAGTACACTTACCGATTCACCAAACAATTTACTTTCGACAAAACGCTATTCATCAAACAGTCAGTACTGTATCCCTGACTGATTCTACACTAATGGCATGGTTTATTGTTAATCAAAATAACTGTAATGCTGTAAAAGTTTTACTATTCTGAATTACCAGAACACTTTGTTTTTACTAAGAAGACAGGTTGGAAAAATCGAAAAAGAGGGGGAAGTAGTGTAATTGGGCGTATGTACACTGTAAGTGTATCTGAAGGAGAAAGATACTATCTCAGGCTGTTGCTGCTTCATATTAAAGGTGCGACCGGATTTAACGACTTAAAAACAATAAATGGGATAACACAACCCACCTTCAAGGATGCTGCAATAGCTTACGGCCTTCTTAGGGACGACTCAGTATGGGAGTTCACCCTTAAAGAGGTGGCAGCGTTCAGCATGCCTCAAAGACTTCGGCAACTTTTTGCTTACATCTGTGTGTTTGGAAGTCCAGTGGACACCCGGCAACTTTGGAATAAGTTCTTGGAATACTTTGTAGCAGACTTTGCACGTCAGCATAAAAGCCATGTACTTGGCTGTGAAACATGCGAAAATTTTGCTTTACAGCAGGTACAAACTACACTTATTTTACATGGAAAGACCTGTGGGGACTTCGGCTTAAGAACTCCTCCTAAAGAACTTCTTAAGGATCTGCAAGATGTTTTTAATATTGCAGAAGAGAAAGCCGAGGGATGTAAGCTTGAATTTTCGCTGAATATTCAACAGAAAAAAAATATTTCATAGAGTTATGGACGCAATATATGTTGGAGAAAACAGTTCAAACTGTTTTTTTCTCGATGGACCGGGTGGAAGTGGAAAAACCTACCTATACAAAACATTTCTTAGCGTCATCAGAGGAAAGGGTGATATTGTTCTACCAGTAGCATCTACAGGAATTGCGGCAAATCTGTTAAAAGGAGGTCGTACCTATCACTTTCAGTTTAAAGTTCCGGTGCCTTTAACCGAAACTTCTACATCGAGCCAATGCGGGCAAACTCAATTGATGCAAATCAAATTAAAAAATCAAAACTCATTATTTGGGACGAGGAAACAATGGCACCCAGTCACGCACTTAACGCGGTTGATAAATTATTAAAATCGTTATTGCAAAATAATAATCCATTTGGAGGTAAAGTATTACTGCTTGGAGGAGATTTTCGCCAATGTTTACCTGTGGTTCCACATGCTCACAGAGCGGCTATTGTACAAACATCCATAAAATATTCCGCTCTTTGGTCACGGTTTCAAATTTTACCCTTAACATTAAACATTCGAGCTGTGGACTCATGATACAGGGATTGGCTAATAAAGTTGGGCAATGGAATGCTAAGCACAGAGTTTGGAGAAGATGTTATTCAAATACAAAATGGTATGTTGGTGCAAGATTCCATTGTAAAAAGTGTTTTTGGTAATAGATTGAAACCACTTGATGTAAAAAAGTACTCAAAATCTGCTATTCTTTGCCCAGAAATGACGAAGTATGTAAAATCAACGAGGAGGTATTACACATTTTGGAGGGGGAGTGTTCTACATACTTAAGTATTGATTCAGTGGAATGCAAATCCATAGCCGAAACAGAAAACTACCCGGTCGAATTTTTAAACAGCCTTTCACTTTCAGGCATGCCGCCTCATAAGTTAAACCTCCAGGTAGGAGCTGTTGTTATGCTTCTTCGTAACTTAAACACAAAGAAAGGACTATGCAATGGCACAAGATTACAAATCACAAAGCTATCAAAAAATCTAATTTGTGCAACTATTTTATTAGGTACTGCTGAAGGAAGCACGGTATTTATTCCAAGAATTGACCTAGCTCCAATAAATCCAGATCTTCCATTTGTTTTACGCCGACGACAGTTTCCAATAAGGCTGGCTTTCTCCATAACTGTTAATAAAGCTCAGGGTCAAACGTTAGAAAAGGTGGGGATATATTTGCCTAAGCCGGTCTTTAGCCATGGTCAATTGTATGTTGCATTTTCAAGAGTTAAGACCGCAGATGACGTAAAAATAAAAGTTATTCATGAAGCTGGAAACCAGGGTATGCTTCGTAAGGGCACTCCAGAAGTATTCACAAAAAATATTGTGTATAAATATATATTTTTAAATTTTTTGTTATGTTTATTTGTGTTACGTTTGTTTTTGGTTGTTATACTCTATTTGCATTAAAAAATATTTAAAAAAATGTAAACAAATAAATTTTTGTAATATTTTGTTAATTAATTATTAAAATCATTTGTATAGAATTTTTTTGTAAAATTTGCTTTTTTGCATTAAAATAAATTCTTAAATTTGTTCTTGGCTGATGCTATTAGTGTTACAAAAACAAAGTTTTAAATGCATGGCCTGCAATGAAGTAGGCTGTATTTTTAACATTCCTCACACACACAGGACATTTTATATTATTTACTGTTTGTACGAATAAAACAAAAGCCGGAAACATATTTTGCTGGTACCTTTTTATGCTTTATTCTAGTTACGTTTTAAAACATTAGCGTCAGAAATTGACTATAAGGTCGCTTTTGAGCAATAGTCGAGTTAGGCTTCACATCGGTTAAAACTTGATTATGGCTTAAGATGGTTGAGCTAACTGCGGGTAATTTGAAAGTGTGTTAGGCTGAGAGGTAGTATAATTATCTCTTCGGGACGTCGAGCTCTTAAAAAACGAATAGAAAGGCTCCCCCTATATATAGTTAGAAGTGTCATTTCCGCGGCAATTGCTTAATATTTTTCGAAATGGAATCTCCTTTTAATTTGTCACAAGTTGCGGTACTGTGTAACTCACCAAACAAAATGCAACTTACAATAAGGTTTTTTGTGTCCAAATTCTTGGCAGCTTAGGCATTAAATTGGTCAAGCTCTTTGAAGTGGCATCTCCACGGTAAATCTATTCAATTGGCTCTTATATCTACATGCATATGTATATTCACACATAGATTAAAAATTTTCATATATTATCAGAAAACAGGAAACAAATCATTTCATTCGACTTCGATGGATATTTCCATTTAAATTGCTTAGAAATATCGAACGATATCAAATGCCCCTGATATAATTGTCATATGTACATATATATTTGAACAAAATTATGATTGTTTACTGCATAAAAAAAATTTATTTAATTTTTAATTTTAGAAGAATTTGGAGATTTCAACGAAGAATTGCATGTTGATAATTATGTATCATCAATGAAACTAGCTTTGCGACAAACAGAAAAGCTTGAAAGGAAAATAATGGAACTTCACAAGAAACGACAATCTTATTTAGACCTTTCTGTTATAATAGATGAGTTCATGGGAATTGCCAGAGGTCTAGAAACATATGGAATAGAACCCCATCCTGTAAAAGATCATCGTGGATCTCAATTGTATATCGGAATTAACTACTCAGGAATTAGTACTTTTATTTCCGGCAGACGTTCACAGCATTTCCGATGGAATGAAGTTCATAAAATCAATTTTGAGGGCAAAATGTTTATTGTTCATCTAAGCTATACTGATGCTAGCAGAGAGCCCGTAAGTTTCATTTGTTATTAAAAACCGTGCACACTGTTTTGTAACTCCATTGTAATAACTCTAAAACCGTTGGATATGTTTGTTAAAATATTAGGAATAGCTAGGACGTTCACAAACTATGAAATGTGTGAAGTAAACTTTTCAAGACTCGCACTTTTAGATATATAAGGTAATTGTCTTAACCTGTTTGTATATACATTTGATTGTTTGTAAGATCCTCCGAGGAAGCTGAACGGTAAGATCGATCGCATAGAAATTTTAAAGCCATATTAGTCACGGCCGAAAAATTTAGTTTCTTTTAACAATTTACATACATACATACATACATAATTTTGAATATAACACAAATTTTAATGTTAATAACAAATGAAATTACATACATAATTATTTAAAAACTCCACAACAAATTTGTTATGAACTGATATATAATAATTTCAATAAATAAAATCTCAATTTCGGTATTTAATTTTAACATATATTGTTACAATTGTTGGCTCAACCCAGTCATTTTCGACAAAAAAATAAGAATTGTGCAGTTATGTACATATATGTTCCTAAATAGTGAATAAGTTTGGCTTCAACTGAAAAGTAAAAAAAAAAAAACTTTTATAAAACACAGTTATGATCACATTATTATCTGGGCATCATAAAGTGAATCAGTTGTATGATGAAAGAATTAAACCAATTTGTTTACGCATGGTAACCCTGTGCAGTTCGTTGTGTTGTAGCGAGTATTTTTTCCTCTCTCTTTGTTCTGTTTGTCTGAGTTTTTTTTGAACGAAGAAGTTTTTCGAGGAAAGTTTTTGTTTCTGCTACAATTTAAAAAAGCAATCAATCTTTCTCGAACAACATACCAGACAACTACTAAAATTCACTAAAGAAATATACATACATATGTACATACATAAAAGTCGAAAATTTATTGTAATATATAATAAAAGTTGAATAAGGTGTTTTTAATAAACTAGTGCAAATGAACATATTATAATTGGATTCTTTGGATATATTTTAAACAGCAATAGATATTTGGGAATTATTAAAACCTAATCAAATACACTTATCTATTGGGATTTCGGAGTATCAGCAAATACCTTTCATAGATCATAGACAACAACAACACCAGTAAGAATAACTGCAACAGCACAGTTTTACTACCACAGCAAGAACCCCCACATCCATAACCAGAAGTCAACGGTAAGTCTGCATTTTTAATTAGACATTTTGAATTGTCCAACCCCCGTGTGCCCTGCACATTTTGGTCCTTCGAGCCGGATCCGGGTCATCTATAACCCGGCCCCCTCCCTTTTTGCTATCGGGAAAACCCCTTTTTTAAATATTTCAATTTTTGAGATATGCCGTTTTACCAATAAACGGCAACTAACCCCCTTTTATTTCATTTTGTGAGATATGCCGTTTTGTCAATAAACGGCAACTAACCCCCTTTATTTCATTTTGTGAGATATGCCGTTTTGGAAATAAACGGCAATTAACCCCCATCCTTTATTTCATTTTGTGAGATATGCCGTTTTGCAATAAACGGTAATTAACCCCCTTTGTTTCGAACAAATTGTGAGATATGCCATTTTTGCAATAAATGGCAATTAAACCCCGTTCTGAACATGTGTGTACAGTCTCGTCGTAAAACGTTTGTTTAACGGAAAAACTGTCCATTTGTATTACATTAGTGTTCTATTTTTTTTTATAAAAAAAAAAACACTAACGGTCCAAAACAAAAAAAAAAAATAAATAATAAAACATACATACACAGATGTATGTATCTTCATACCTGCGAAGCAGACCATACATTCATATTTCTCGCACAAAGAGAAACAAACATAATCAAGGAAAAAATAAACTGATGAGTTTGCCCTTGAACAAGTACAAATGTATGTACATGTCACATCACATCGCAACAGATATACATACATACATAAGGAAGTAAATAAAGATTGTCTGTGCCATTAACCACGTCACTATATGCAGTGCATACCAACAGCATTAATAAATAAAAGTTACCAAAGCAACTAATGTTGTGGTTCGTTGTTGCCCCTCAAAAGTAAATGCCAACAAGAATCTCTCGACTTGATATGCTTTACGTATAAAAGGTGGATGATTTTTTTTCTCATTACAACGCGAGTGAACGATCAAGCTCACAACTAAAACATACACATAGACATACGTTTGTATGTATGAATACATTTACGGTGGATGATATATTTTCACTACAAGAGCGAGTGAACGATCAACAAAAAATAATAAAGCATACATACATATATATACTTGTATATAAGATTGCATTTACTTCTGTTAAATAAATAGGTCAGTAGAACATACGCAACAGCTGATACATAAGAACATTTATTAACAGGTGGTTACGAGGGCAGCACCGCAAGTACCCAAAGGGAAAAACAAATTATATTTTATATTAATAAACCGAAATGTACTATTGAATACAAACTTTCTACATAATTAAACCCCGTCGTACACACATGTCAGAGCATTAAATAAATATTTTTCGCTACATGAAATCCTGAAAATAATAAGTTGGAAATTTATTTAACTATTTTCAACACATACTACTAACCCCCATTATTTTGAAAATATATATATATAACCCCCATTATTTTTAAAATATATATATATACCCCCCATTATTTTGAAAATATATATATATAACCCCCATTATTTTTAAAATATATATATATAACCCCCATTATTTTTAAAATATATATAACCCCCATTATTTTGAAAATATATATATATAACCCCCATTATTTTTAAAAAAATATATATAACCCCCATACATTGGTCGCTTATACGAAGCACCACTGAAAATTTTCTTAAAGGTTTTCACCCATATATACAGGTCGCTTATAATCAGCACCTTTGAAGATTATTTTGAATCTTTATAACCCCCATACATTGGTCGCTTATACGAAGCACCACTGAATATTTTCCTAAAAGTTTTCACCCATATATATAGGTCGCTTATAATCAGCACCTTTGAAGATTATTTTGAATCTTTATAACCCCCATATATTGGTCGCTTATACGAAGCACCACTGAAAATTTTCTTAAAATTTTTCACCCATATATAAAGGTCGCTTATAATCAGCACCTTTGAAGATTATTTTAAATCTTCATAACCCCCGATATACTGATCGTTACCTGTAAGACCAGTGACGATTTTTTAAACCCCCATAACATACATTGTCAAACAATCATTCACGCCGAACGTTTTCATTGTAATGGCAGCGTTAAAAAATTTAATACGCGCTTCTGATCGCGTGGTGAGTTTTCAAAGCTATTTTAAAGGCTTGAAAGAAGAGACGCCCACTCTTCATACCTTGGAGGCTCAAAACCAACAGCTTGAGAAGCTATGGTCTAATTTCGAGACACTCTACGAAATAGCGCTGGATAAATATGAAACAATGAAGGATGAAATCGAAATGGCCG
Source organism: Lypha dubia (assembly GCA_947311025.1). Classification (NCBI taxonomy): domain Eukaryota; kingdom Metazoa; phylum Arthropoda; class Insecta; order Diptera; family Tachinidae; genus Lypha; species Lypha dubia. The sequence goes on from OX371261.1 coordinate 53,707,013, forward strand.
CATTAGAGAATCGTTTTTATTCCACTTTTGAGGCCTATACTGATATCCGCGGAAATATTCAAGAACGTAGCGCAATTATGCGGGCCCAGGCCACCGTCACTTCATCAGTGGAACAACACGTGGATATGACCCCACATATTTCCTTACCACCATGCGATACTGAAGTCTTTCATGGTGACTACAAATCGTGGCCGACGTTCCGTGATATGTTCACGGCCCTGTACCGCAACAATAAACGTCTATCGCCCGTAGAGAAAATGTGCCACTTGATGAAGAAAACGCAAGGCGAAGCACGTGAGCTTCTCAAAACCTGTCCCATGACCAACGAAGGTTTTGCTATGGCATGGGAGAATCTCATGCATCGTTATGAAAACAAGAGGGTCCTAGTCAACGCACAATTGAAATCCCTTTTCAATATCAAACCGATGTCGCGGGAAACTAGTTCGGATCTTAGGCGTCTGCAACGTACCATCAGCGATTGTATTACCAATCTCCGTTTGCTTCAAATTGAAACCGAGAATTGGGACCCAATATTTGTATATATCTGCTCGACCTGCTTGCCTGAAGTTACCCTTAATTTATGGGAACAATCTTTGCCGCCTACAACCGATTTGCCCACTTGGAAGGAGCTGGATGGTTTTCTGACATCTCGATTTCACACATTAGAATCTGTTGCTGATATTCGATCAACATTTGCGAGTTCGAACACTTCGAAACCAGTGCATCTGGCTAAGCTGAATAAATCTAATTCGGCTTCTAAGCAAAAACTTCAAAGTTACCAGACTAATATTTCTAAAGGAAGGATGGAAAAATGTGCCCTTTGCCCACAATTTCATCCCCTTAGATTTTGTTCAGTTTTTCTAGCAATGCCAATCGACGAGCGCTATGCTACGGTCAAACTACAAAATCGATGTACAAATTGTCTGGGGACTTCTCATGGGTCTAAAACATGCAAAAGCAAATACGTCTGCCAGACATGCAAAGGAAAACATCACTCATTGCTTCATCGCAACCCCTCACAACGATCTAGCAATATAACCCCCGTAATTTCTCCACCTATGCAGGCCAATCTGAATAATAATCGGCCTCCGTTAGATAGGAGCCCATCAACGTCAGCACAAGCAGCTGACAGAACGCTGCAATCTTTTTCAACACATTTAACCCCCACTACACAATCCGTCATATTAGGCACTGCTCTCGTTGATGTATATCAAGACGATTGCAAATACACTGTTCGCGCGCTAATCGACTCTGCGTCTGAGGCAACTTTCATTTCACGCAAATTACAAAAGCGTTTAGGCCTCAGCACGCGATCTTCCCAAGCACAAATACATGGCTTAGGTGATTCATTAACTGCTACCTCAGCGCAGACATGTCCCATTAAAATAGGCTCTCCGATCGATCCATCGTTTGAACTGTTTTCAGAGGCCTTAGTCATCAGCAAGCTGACAGGTCAGCTTGCATATTACCCCCCATCATCGCTGGCAAACAGCAGTTTTTCGCATTTGCCGTTAGCCGATACTTATCGCAGCGGTGGGTCCGACATTGACCTTCTTCTCGGTGGAGATGTTTACCCACAAATAATTCAAGATGGGCTGCACTGGGATATACAACGATCTTTGGTTGCGCAGAAAACTGTTTTCGGATGGATAATTACCGGTAAAGTAACCGTAAATCCATGTAAAAAGGCAATTTCATCATTTTTTAACACCGTCGCGTTGGATGATCAACTCCGACGCTTCTGGGAGCTGGAAGATCTACCAAAGAAAACAAAATCCTCACCAGAGGATAAATATTGCGAAAGTCTGTATACCTCTACTACCTTCCGCAATCAGGATGGTCGATACGTTGTATCACTACCTTTAAAACAGGAATACCCTGAAAAATTAAATATTGGTCAATCCCGAAAAATCGCATTATCACAATTTCTACGAAATGAAGCACGATTGACCAAAAACCCCCAACTCAAAGCTGAATATGATCGGGTTATTACCGAATATTCTGCTCTTGGCCAAATGGCCAAGGTAACCCCCGCAATTGGTGACAGCGGCGTATATTATTTGCCCCACCACGCTGTTCTAAAACCCGACAGCACCACAACAAAATTACGTGTGGTGTTTAATGCATCAAATCCCTCATCAAACGGCGTAAGTCTCAATGATCTGCTTCATACTGGTCCAGTTCTACAAGCAGATTTAATGATCTTAATATTAAGATGGAGATTTTTCCGCTACGTTTTTAACGCGGACATTGAGAAGATGTACCGCCAAATTTTGGTACAACCCTCTCATACCCCCCTTCAGCGAATTTTGCATCGCAATTCTCAAACAGAATCTCTCCAAGATTATGAGTTAAACACAGTCACATTTGGCGTGAACTGTGCACCCTATCTGGCAATCAGGACGTTGCTAGAACTCGCCAAGGAGAACGAAACCACTCACCCTAACGTCGCCGGAGTCCTACGGAACTATATGTATGTCGACGACGTCCTTTATGGAGCACATACCATATCATCGGCGTTGAAATCACGCGATGAACTCATAAAAGTTCTTGCTACCGCAGGTTTTTCGCTTCGTAAATGGACGGCAAACAATGAAATGTTACTACACGGTTTACCGCCGACACATTTGCTGGATGAAGAATTCCTCACATTGTCAGACTCCAGCATAACCAAAACTTTAGGACTCAGATGGAACGCAGGAGGCGATTATTTTTATTTTAAACTCAAATCTACACCCAATCGTACTTCCGCTACTAAGAGGTGTGTGCTATCTGAAATAGCAAGATTATTCGACCCAGCCGGTTGGCTTTCACCAAAAATCATCGCTGCGAAAATCATTATGCAACAAGTATGGAAAGATGGTACTGACTGGGACGAAGATTTGAACCCCCTGACGATGCAAAAATGGCATGAATTTCTCGACGACTACATAAACATCGAGCACGTTAAAATTCCCCGTTTCATTGATTTCGATCCCTCTTATAAGGTCGAATTACACGGCTTTTGTGACGCGTCGGAAAAGGCGTATGCAGCAGCCATTTACCTTCGCGCTGAGTCCCAAGGATATGTCACCAGTCAACTTCTCGTAGCCAAAACAAAGGTTGCGCCAGTGAAGTTTGTCTCGTTACCTAGGAAAGAGTTATGCGGAGCTGAACTACTAGCTAACGTGATAGAATCTACTCAAGCTCAGCTCAACCTCAAGGATTACAACATCTTCTTGTGGACAGATTCCACCATTGTGTTGGCATGGCTGAAAAAACCGGCCCACAAGTGGAAAACTTTCATCGAAAATCGAATTTCTTCTATTATTGAAAAGGTAGGCATGGATTGTTGGTCTCACGTGGACTCCAAAAATAATCCAGCTGATCTGGCATCTCGCGGTACTACGGTTACTGAATTGTCATCAAATGAATTGTGGTGGCATGGACCTCCATGGCTCAAACGTCCCCATGATGAATGGCCATCAAGAAAAACTGATTTTGAAACTGAAGAAGAAAAACGACCCGTACGAGTGCTTACTACTACAATTCACCCCGAAGATATTCTAGCAAGCTTTTCGGATCTTCCTCGTGCATTAAGAGTCATCTGTTACATCTTTCGTTTCTACAACCGTTTACGCGCCAAACAAATTTCATATAACATCAATACCGAGCTATCAGCTAAAGAAATCGTTTTCGCCAAAAATCGCTTGATAATGGTCTGCCAGAAATCATTATTTTTCGACGAATATTCCCAGTTATCGGAACAAAAACCGCTATCCCGCAAAAGTTCGCTCTTAACTTTCAACCCATTTTTGGACTCTAATGGAGCTATGAGAATTAATGGCCGTTTGGCAAATTCTCCCACATTAACTTACGATGAACGTTACCCCATTCTACTACCATATCATGCCAGTTTTACGCGATTACTTCTCAAATACTTACATCAATATTCTCTTCATGGTCAAAATGCGTTGTTATCTCGTCTAATGCGACTACGTTATTACGTCCCAAGACTCAAAACCTTGATAAAAACGATATTATCTCACTGTCTTATTTGTGTGAGACATAAACGCCAAATCAACCAACAAATTATGGCGGCGTTACCCCCCGAACGGACAAGTTTGTCTCGCCCTTTCTGCAACACTGGAGTCGATTTTGCCGGACCCTTTGACATAAAATCGTATGCGGGTCGCGGCTGCAAAATTACTAAGGGCTACGTACTGGTTTTTGTATGTTTTTCCACCAAGGCAATACATTTAGAGGCCACCGGAGACATTTCAACACAAGCCTTTTTAGCCGCATTCGCGCGCTTTTTTTCAAGAAGAGGAACACCTCATGCCATTTATTCCGATAATGGCACCGCCTTTGTCGGCGCCTCTAATATATTACGTCAAGATAAGCAACAGTTCATGTCTTTATTGAAAAAAGGCCTCTTATCTCAGGACAGTTTTAGCCCGGTCGAATGGCATTTTATCCCTCCTGGGGCTCCTCATATGGGCGGTCTCTGGGAGGCAGGGGTGAAGAGCTTTAAATCGCACTTTAAAAAGATTTGCCTCACTCAAAGCTTTACGTACGAAGAATTTACCACCATGCTCGTTCGAATCGAAGCATGTCTCAATTCACGACCTTTAAGCCCAATGAGTGACGACCCAAGCAATTTATGCGCTCTCACTCCAGGTCATTTTCTCGTCGGCACTCCACTCTTATCTCCGCCAGAGCCTGACTTCTCCAGCCATTCCCTTAATTACGTAAATCGTTGGCAGAAGCTAAAAATACTTCATCTTCACTTGGCCCGCCGGTGGAAAGAAGAGTATTTAGGCGAACTTCATAAACTAAATAAATGGAAATTCCCCCAAAGAGATTTAGAAATTGGCGATCTTGTAGTTGTCAAGCAAGAAAATTTACCCCCTAATCAATGGCGTCTCGGCCGTGTCGATAAGATTTTTCACGGCTCCGATAGCAAAGTACGGGTGGCCGAGGTACGCACTGCCAATGGCACCATTACTCGGCCGATCGTAAAACTAATTTTACTCACAATCCCCCCGTCAACATGACAAATAATTTTCCCCCTTTACTTCTTCCCCGTTGCAGCAAACATGCATCATCGTCGCCGCAATCACGACTCCCCACTTGAGGAACGCAAGCTCGCCATTCATCTCAAGGCTAAAGTTCCCGACTGCCGTTTATGTCGAAAAGACCACCCGTTGAGAAAATGCGTAAAATTTAATAAAATGACGGTATCAGCCAGGCTGGACGTCGTCCAACGCCATCGCTATTGCAAGAATTGTCTTGCCCATTCGCATCGTCTCCAAAATTGCCGTAGTCGTGAACGCTGCAACCATTGCCACCTCAATCATCACACCCTTCTTCATCCTCCTGAAATCACTAGAGTGAACGAGCCATTGAGCCGAGCAGACCCAACCACTGTTGTGCCTACCGTCATTATCCGCATGTGTTTGGATAATGAGTGGAATCTAGTTCGCGGACTGTTAAATCCGTGCGCCGTTACGAGTTCGATCGCGGCTTTTCTGGTTGACCGGTATCATCTGCCGTTTGAGCGATTTAACGAGGACAAATGGTGCCATTTCAAGTTTCGCACTCGATTTGATGAAGAAGGAGGGACCTTCACTGTGAAGGCCCGTATTGCAGACGATTTGCCTGAAAGGCCTCCAGCAAAACGCCTGGATCGTAGTGTCACTGACACCTACCGCAACTTGCGCCTAGCTGATCCAGATTTTTTTGAAAGTCACACCATCAATTTTGTTCTGGGAGCCGATGTATATCCCAGACTGATCAGGAGCGGACTGCAAACAGCTGCTATAGGATCTCCGCTGGCACAGGATACTGTACTAGGATGGGTGATTATCGGCAAATTTGCCGTTTAAACATTTTCATTATACATTTTTTAATAATTATATGCATTTATATTTACTTTACATTTAAACCCTTCGATTATACTACAATAATTTTTATTATTATTATTATATGCATTTTATATTTAAATATTTCACTTACACCCTAACATTTTTAATAATTACATGCCTTTACACTTATTTTATCTTTGAATTATAAATAGTATTATACAGCATATATTTCTTTTTCATATCATTATACGCCGGCCCTCGTTGCTATTGCAATATAGCAAGGGGGGCGGGATGTTTACGCATGGTAACCCTGTGCAGTTCGTTGTGTTGTAGCGAGTATTTTTTCCTCTCTCTTTGTTCTGTTTGTCTGAGTTTTTTTTGAACGAAGAAGTTTTTCGAGGAAAGTTTTTGTTTCTGCTACAATTTAAAAAAGCAATCAATCTTTCTCGAACAACATACCAGACAACTACTAAAATTCACTAAAGAAATATACATACATATGTACATACATAAAAGTCGAAAATTTATTGTAATATATAATAAAAGTTGAATAAGGTGTTTTTAATAAACTAGTGCAAATGAACATATTATAATTGGATTCTTTGGATATATTTTAAACAGCAATAGATATTTGGGAATTATTAAAACCTAATCAAATACACTTATCTATTGGGATTTCGGAGTATCAGCAAATACCTTTCATAGATCATAGACAACAACAACACCAGTAAGAATAACTGCAACAGCACAGTTTTACTACCACAGCAAGAACCCCCACATCCATAACCAGAAGTCAACGGTAAGTCTGCATTTTTAATTAGACATTTTGAATTGTCCAACCCCCGTGTGCCCTGCACACAATTAGTATCCACTTTACGAAAATTGTAAAGATGGACAATTGAACGCTGATGAGAGGTGTAGCGGCCTTGAAATCAGTACTGATACGTTCTGCTAAAAACTGATTGGATATAAATAATAATATTTTCCAACACAAAAAAACTCTTAGTAATTTTGAATTTTCATTAATTCAACAAAACTGAACTTGAGCCTGATAATATTACTTTTCATATGTAAATCAATATAAGTTCAAATAATAATTACGTTTATTCGTAATAATAATAATATAAAAATATTAACTCCGCTTGGGCACGAGCTATAAATACCCTAATAGCAGGGGTCACAGTAAGATGTGAATTTCCCTAATATAGAGTAAAAACAACAAAAAAAACGTTAAAATACAAAGTAGAATACTTTGATGATAACGGACTATGAGTTTGTGTTGACTACTAGTTCCAAACAGTAATGAGGGAATTTCGTACTAACCAGCACTGTTTCACTGTAGAATAAAAATTGAATTAAAAATTAATTCTCATATTCTATTTCTGTTGAAAACTGGTTAAATAGTTGATATTCTTCTCAATTAGTATCCACTTTACGAAAATTGTAAAGATGGACAATTGAACGCTGATGAGAGGTGTAGCGGCCTTGAAATCAGTACTGATACGTTCTGCTAAAAACTGATTGGATATAAATAATAATATTTTCCAACACAAAAAAACTCTTAGTAATTTTGAATTTTCGTTAATTCAAAAAAACTGAACTTGAGCCTGATAATATTACTTTTCATATATACATCAATATAAGTTCAAATAATAATTACGTTTATTCGTAATAATAATAATATAAAAAATATTAATTCCGCTTGGGCACGAGCTATAAATACCCTAATAACAAGGTTCACAGTAATATGTGAATTTCCCTAATATAGAGTAAAAATAACAAAACCGTTAGAATACAAAGTAGAATACTTTGATGATAACGGACTATGATTTTTTTTTTTAATTAGGACCAGCACTTAGGGGATGACCCCTACGTATGCAGTGCACTGTGCCGGAACTCAGGGAGAGGGATAGGGTAGAGAAGATAGATGTTGAAAATTTACAAGGCTTAACTCTTTCACAACTCCGCCTTGCGCGTTATGTTAATTTTTAAGGCAGTGTTGAGGCGCCTCCGGTGTGAAGTAGACGCATTAACTTTGTTAAGCTGTATTAGCAGGCATTTTATTAATTGTTTTACTTCGCCGATGTTTCTGCTAACCCACGAAGGAGGGCGATGTTGTGTACGTAAGCTTGGATAGCATCAATCGCTGTCGGAACAGTTTTTTATTGACCAGTGCTATGCCTTCATCACTTGAATAGTCCGACAAGAATTAATAGAATGTCTCAATAATTTATATTAGAGAAATTAATTATGTTGATTGACTTGCTCGGGCCAGGGTTTGAACCCAGTGTAGTGTGTTGGTCAGAACACATCACAATTACCTAAAAATAATAATCACAATTACCTAAAAATAATATGTAGCGTGTTTATTGTAACACAACACCAACAACACAAAGTTCTTTATGAAAATTATTGTAAACTAAAACCACTTAGCACACTTTTACTGAGACCACACAAAATACAATATTTATGTGTACAAACAAAGGGTATTGCACTTAAGAAATATGTGCACTTATGAAATATGTATGTATGGAAATTTCGAATTAAACATTATATTATATAAACCTTTGCAATATATTACAAATAAGAAATCACAAATGAATATTATAAAAGAATTCCACAATTCACCATTATCGGGACATTTCGGTATTAGAAAGACAGTACTAAAGTTAAAACAACGTTATGTATGAAAAATGGTTAGAGATTTTATTAACAAATGCGATAAAAGCCTAAGAAATAAACAGACAAAATATATTAAAGAGAATATGGTTATAACCGAAACACCTAACACTAGTTTTGAAACAATAGAAATAGACACTGTAGGACCTTTAAGAATATCAAATGGTTACAGATACATACTTACGCTACAATGCGAATTAACCTTCTGTCAGTGCATAGTAAATTTTACATAGTCTGTGCATGGGGTCAACCTGACCCCACATATATTTAAATGCATTTTCTAAGCTTTTTGTTAAAAAATAGTCGTTTCTATTGTTATTTATTAATGAAAAAAAAACTTATTTTATTCAGAATATATAAGATTGACATTAAGATAATTTAAATTATATTATATTACATAAAAAATTAGCCAGATGCATCGTCTGACATGATTTCGTTGTTTTCTTCTTCAAGGGAATCCATTACTTCTTCGTTGACACAGTTTATGCAAACGGTTTTTATATGTGTTGTGCAAGAAGGCTGATTGCAGACATAACATCTTGTTCCTGTTTTTTTATCAGCGGATCGAGGGCAAATGTAACATCTTGGTCGCTTACTGACAGATCTATTCGCCGCTGTTCCTTCAGTTGTTGTGCTCTGTCTTATGTTTATTATATCATATCCAATTTGATTAATAGCAATTTTAACATTTTTTTTCATTGCCCGTGGGTTTGATAATCGGTGCAATATATGATCATTTACCAATTGCATAGCCAGCTCCTTCAAAAAGATTTTACGTTCATTGTTTTTCCGCTGAATATATAGTTGTGGATTAGCACATTTGTACAGATTATAAGCGGCTATACCTGCGATATCAATCATATTAAAAAATAGAACCATTGGCCATCGTTTGGTCTTTCTCTTGCAGGTATAGGTACGAACTAATTTGTCGAGTGTGTCAACACCTCCCTTTGTTTTATTATAGTCCAATATTATGTTGGGTTTATTCGTATCGAGGTCAACAATAGCATCATTGTGTAGAGTGGATAGTAACAATACATTCTTGTTTGGCTTCGGAACATAACTTACCAAAGTCAGATGGTTGTCGAAGCAAAATTTAGAAGAATTCAGGTCTCGCTTCTTAATTTCGGCCTTGTTCGTAAATTCTTTAGGTAGATCTGGTTTATTTGAGCGAATCGTTCCAATTATTGTTGTTTTTTTCTGCAACATTTGTTCTGCTAATGGACAGCTTGTAAAAAAGTTATCCATCGTAATAGTTCGTCCTTTATTGATATATGGTGTAGATAATCAATGAACTAAATTTAATGCGTAATCAACCGAACGTATCTCATTCGGTTGTTTGCCTACATAAACTTCTGCTTTCAATGGGTACGAATTCAACGCATCGCAAATCCAAAAAATCTTAATCCCGTACTTGCCTGGCTTTGATGGTATATACTGTCTGAATGAACATCGGCCACGAGTTAATACCAATTGTTCATCTATAGTTAAGAATGATGATGGTTTATAAGGTCCTTTGATATTTGCCAAAAACATATTCCAAACATCACGGAAAGCTGCTAGCTTATCTTCCTTCAAACGTTCTGCTCTAGTCTGATAATTGTCGAAGCGCAGGAATCGTAAAAGCTGCTGCACTCTTTGTAATGACATTGCAGCCCGATAAAAAGGACGATTGTCTAGGCGGTACAATTCATCCAATCTTTCGTCCCAGTTTTTATGAACACCAGCGTATATAAGTATACCAATCAGGGCATAAATTTCATTTGAATTTGTATCATACCAAATACGTGCAGGGTTACTATTAGTGTAGAAATGGCGAGCTTTTCTATTTGTTTCGGCCACTATTACATTTATTAATGTCTCTGGAACTAATTTTTTGAATGCGGACAGATGAGTATTTATATTTACAGCTGTTTCTGCAGAAATTCCTTGTCGTTCTCTCAAGATCTGAAAGTCGCGAACTCTGGTTACATTTGGTGGACTTGCTCTCCATTTTCTTTTGTACTTTTTATTTTGCGCGTAATACCAAATTCCTTCTTCTTCCACTTCAGGTTCCTCATCAGTTTCAATATTTTGTACTTCTTCTTCTTCACCAGTTTCTATATTTTCTTCTTCGTTTTCTATATTTTGCAATTCAACAGCAGCTTCATCTGCTGCTAAATCACAATCAGAAAAGTCACTATCAATGTTATCATCTGCTACCTCTTCCTCATCAGATTCGGTAATGCTATCGAAAAGATTTCGAATATCCTGGCTATTTTGTCTTTTTAGGGCCATCTAAATAACAAAACAAATTATTATATGCATAGAAAATTACACTACATAAAGTAACCAAAAAAATATATATACTCACCTTATAATAATAGTTATTTATGTGAATATATTTATAATTATTACAGACAAATAAATTTATAATAAAAACACCTCTATTCATATGTGTTGAATAGAAAACACTGAATGTTTTCTATTTTCAATTTTTGCATTTGAAAAAGAAAGAACTTCAATATATTGTTACACGGGAAATCCCCTAAAACACAAAGAAATTTAAAACTAAATACAAAATGCATAGCAAAATAATTGGGGTCAGATTAACCCCAATGCACCAAAATATGCTTGACTTGCTTAAAACTGTCGTAGCTTAGTCATTTATAATGTTTTTTCGATTATTTTTTTTGCAATGTGTGAGTTAAACATTAGTTGAGGCTTATCTAGTTGCTTGGTATAGTAAGTTGGTGTAAAACCTTATTAAATCACTTTTACAAAGACTGGGGTCAATTTGACCCCTATGCACTGACAGAAGGTTAACTAAATATGTAATAGCACACCCAATTGAAACAAAAGATGCTAGAAGTATTGCCAAAACATTAGTTGAACAGTTTATCTTGAAGCATGGATGCTTTAAAATTTTAAAATCTGATAGAGGTACTGTATTTAACAATTAATTGTTGAAAGAAGTTTGTAATTTACTTAACATAAACCAAAAATTTTCAGCACCATATCACCACCAATCCATAGGTTCTATAGAACGCAATCATCGTGTATTAAATGAATATTTATTAAATTTTGTAGATGACTATGAATGGGACAAACACTAACTATTCACCTTTTGAATTAATTTACAGTAAACTAGCAACATTACCTACAGACAAAATACAAAACATAGATAAACACTATGACACTGAGAATTACGCTAATGAAGTAAAAATTAGATTAAGAAAATCGCTAAAAAATGCTAAAAAACTAACAGAAATAGCGAAACAAAAATCAAAAGAACTTCTTTTTCTCAGCCGTTCACGAGAGATGTAAAACAACAAAAATCAACCGTTGAAATTAAAAATTTTGTTTAGCATTGGCTAAACTTATATTTAATATTTTTTAGATTTAAGATTTGAAAAACTTATTGATAATTCAATTTAAATAATTAAAGATTCAATAAATAATAAAATTATCAAAAAAAAAAAAAAAAAAAAAAATCAAAAGAAATATATCATAGAAATATAAATAGTAGTAACTTTAATGTAGGAGATTTAGTATTAATTAAACTAGAATCTAGAAAGAAAAATCAAAGCCCATACAAGGGACCATATGAAATAATAAAAAGATTAGGAGTAAATTCTTTATTAAAAGTTGATAATCTTGAAAAAATTTATCATAATAATATACTCAAATTATATAAACCTAATACAACAAATAGAAAATAAGAAATATGAATGTAAAATAATAATAAGACATTTTTTTTTACATCCAAAATTATTACAAACACGAGTATTTTTAAAGATTTAATTCATTTCATTTCAATCATAAATTCAATCTTAAGGGCAGAGGTGTAGTGTGTTTGTCAGAACACATCACAATTACCTAAAAATAATAATCACAATTACCTAAAAATAATATGTAGCGTGTTTATTGTAACACAACACCAACTACACAAAGTTCTTTATGAAAACCATTGTAAACTAAAACCACTTAGCACACTTTTACTGAGACCACACAAAATACAATATTTATGTGTACAAACAAAGGGTATTGCACTTAAGAAATATGTCAATGCAAGCGAATTGACTAAACACATTGTATTCGAAATATTACGAGGGATAATATTTCAAAAAAAAATGAAAAGTGAAAAAATAAGGCAATGCACTTGAAATAGTTCAAAGAATAATATGTCGAATAAAAAAGATTGAATGAATAATGAATAGAAATTTAAAGTAAAAGATTGAGTGGAAATTGGGTTAAAACACTGACCAATCAAAATGAAATGTTTTAACTCAATAAATCTCATCATAGGTAAGAGAGGGTAGAATATAACATAGAATTAAGAATTGTAAATATCACAAAATAGTATAAATAAGAAAGATTTTTAAATAAAGAATCAGAATACTTTTGAAAATCAAACTTGTTCTCACCTTCTAGCCGGGCACCTTAAACAGTGCTCAGAAGAAGTAAAACGTGCTGTGGCTAAGCATAGCATCATAAACAACTTAGCAAAACACTCTTTACATTTTTCCTCACACAATAAATTACAATCCTTTATACCAGGCCCCAAGTCATTGTTTGCTTAATAGTCAACGCGCTAACCACTTCAGCCAACACCACCCTTGATTATTAGTACTTTCCAAACAGTAATGAGGGAATTTCGTACTAACCAGCACTGTTTCAAGGTAGAATAAAAAATGAATTAAAAACTAATTCTCATATTATATTTCTCTTGAAAACTGGTTAAATAGTTGATATTCTTCTCAATTAGTATCCACTTTACGAAAATTGTAAAGATGGACAATTGAACGCTAATGAGAGGTGTAGCGGCCTTGAAATCAGTACTGATACGTTCTGTTAAAAATGACTGGATATAAATAATAATATTTTCCAACATAAAAAACTCTTAGTAATTTTGAATTTTCATTAATTCAAAAAAACTGGGGGATGACCCCTACGTATGCAGTGCACTGTGCCGGAACTCAGGGAGAGGGATAGGGTAGAGAAGATAGATGTTGAAAATTTACAAGGCTTAACTCTTTCACAACTCCGCCTTGCGCGTTATGTTAATTTTTAAGGCAGTGTTGAGGCGCCTCCGGTGTGAAGTAGACGCATTAACTTTGTTAAGCTGTATTAGCAGGCATTTTATTAATTGTTTTACTTCGCCGATGTTTCTGCTAACCCACGAAGGAGGGCGATGTTGTGTACGTAAGCTTGGATAGCATCAATCGCTGTCGGAACAGTTTTTTATTGACCAGTGCTATGCCTTCATCACTTGAATAGTCCGACAAGAATTAATAGAATGTCTCAATAATTTATATTAGAGAAATTAATTATGTTGATTGACTTGCTCGGGCCAGGGTTTGAACCCAGTGTAGTGTGTTGGTCAGAACACATCACAATTACCTAAAAATAATAATCACAATTACCTAAAAATAATATGTAGCGTGTTTATTGTAACACAACACCAACAACACAAAGTTCTTTATGAAAATTATTGTAAACTAAAACCACTTAGCACACTTTTACTGAGACCACACAAAATACAATATTTATGTGTACAAACAAAGGGTATTGCACTTAAGAAATATGTGCACTTATGAAATATGTATGTATGGAAATTTCGAATTAAACATTATATTATATAAACCTTTGCAATATATTACAAATAAGAAATCACAAATGAATATTATAAAAGAATTCCACAATTCACCATTATCGGGACATTTCGGTATTAGAAAGACAGTACTAAAGTTAAAACAACGTTATGTATGAAAAATGGTTAGAGATTTTATTAACAAATGCGATAAAAGCCTAAGAAATAAACAGACAAAATATATTAAAGAGAATATGGTTATAACCGAAACACCTAACACTAGTTTTGAAACAATAGAAATAGACACTGTAGGACCTTTAAGAATATCAAATGGTTACAGATACATACTTACGCTACAATGCGAATTAACTAAATATGTAATAGCACACCCAATTGAAACAAAAGATGCTAGAAGTATTGCCAAAACATTAGTTGAACAGTTTATCTTGAAGCATGGATGCTTTAAAATTTTAAAATCTGATAGAGGTACTGAATTTAACAATTAATTGTTGAAAGAAGTTTGTAATTTACTTAACATAAACCAAAAATTTTCAGCACCATATCACCACCAATCCATAGGTTCTATAGAACGCAATCATCGTGTATTAAATGAATATTTATTAAATTTTGTAGATGACTATGAATGGGACAAACACTAACTATTCACCTTTTGAATTAATTTACAGTAAACTAGCAACATTACCTACAGACAAAATACAAAACATAGATAAACACTATGACACTGAGAATTACGCTAATGAAGTAAAAATTAGATTAAGAAAATCGCTAAAAAATGCTAAAAAACTAACAGAAATAGCGAAACAAAAATCAAAAGAACTTCTTTTTCTCAGCCGTTCACGAGAGATGTAAAACAACAAAAATCAACCGTTGAAATTAAAAATTTTGTTTAGCATTGGCTAAACTTATATTTAATATTTTTTAGATTTAAGATTTGAAAAACTTATTGATAATTCAATTTAAATAATTAAAGATTCAATAAATAATAAAATTATCAAAAAAAAAAAAAAAAAAAAAAATCAAAAGAAATATATCATAGAAATATAAATAGTAGTAACTTTAATGTAGGAGATTTAGTATTAATTAAACTAGAATCTAGAAAGAAAAATCAAAGCCCATACAAGGGACCATATGAAATAATAAAAAGATTAGGAGTAAATTCTTTATTAAAAGTTGATAATCTTGAAAAAATTTATCATAATAATATACTCAAATTATATAAACCTAATACAACAAATAGAAAATAAGAAATATGAATGTAAAATAATAATAAGACATTTTTTTTTACATCCAAAATTATTACAAACACGAGTATTTTTAAAGATTTAATTCATTTCATTTCAATCATAAATTCAATCTTAAGGGCAGAGGTGTAGTGTGTTTGTCAGAACACATCACAATTACCTAAAAATAATAATCACAATTACCTAAAAATAATATGTAGCGTGTTTATTGTAACACAACACCAACTACACAAAGTTCTTTATGAAAACCATTGTAAACTAAAACCACTTAGCACACTTTTACTGAGACCACACAAAATACAATATTTATGTGTACAAACAAAGGGTATTGCACTTAAGAAATATGTCAATGCAAGCGAATTGACTAAACACATTGTATTCGAAATATTACGAGGGATAATATTTCAAAAAAAAATGAAAAGTGAAAAAATAAGGCAATGCACTTGAAATAGTTCAAAGAATAATATGTCGAATAAAAAAGATTGAATGAATAATGAATAGAAATTTAAAGTAAAAGATTGAGTGGAAATTGGGTTAAAACACTGACCAATCAAAATGAAATGTTTTAACTCAATAAATCTCATCATAGGTAAGAGAGGGTAGAATATAACATAGAATTAAGAATTGTAAATATCACAAAATAGTATAAATAAGAAAGATTTTTAAATAAAGAATCAGAATACTTTTGAAAATCAAACTTGTTCTCACCTTCTAGCCGGGCACCTTAAACAGTGCTCAGAAGAAGTAAAACGTGCTGTGGCTAAGCATAGCATCATAAACAACTTAGCAAAACACTCTTTACATTTTTCCTCACACAATAAATTACAATCCTTTATACCAGGCCCCAAGTCATTGTTTGCTTAATAGTCAACGCGCTAACCACTTCAGCCAACACCACCCTTGATTATTAGTACTTTCCAAACAGTAATGAGGGAATTTCGTACTAACCAGCACTGTTTCAAGGTAGAATAAAAAATGAATTAAAAACTAATTCTCATATTATATTTCTCTTGAAAACTGGTTAAATAGTTGATATTCTTCTCAATTAGTATCCACTTTACGAAAATTGTAAAGATGGACAATTGAACGCTAATGAGAGGTGTAGCGGCCTTGAAATCAGTACTGATACGTTCTGTTAAAAATGACTGGATATAAATAATAATATTTTCCAACATAAAAAACTCTTAGTAATTTTGAATTTTCATTAATTCAAAAAAACTGAACTTGAGCCTGATAATATTACTTTTCATATATACATCAATATAAGTTCAAATAATAATTACGTTTATTCGTAATAATAATAATATAAAAAATATTAATTCCGCTTGGGCACGAGCTATAAATACCCTAATAACAAGGGGCACAGTAATATGTGAATTTCCCTAATATAGAGTAAAAATAACAAAAACGTTAGAATACAAAGTAGAATAATTTGATGATAACGGACTATAAGTTTGTGTTGATTATTAGTACTTTCCAAACAGTAATGAGGGAATTTCGTACTAACCAGCACTGTTTCAAGGTAGAATAAAATTTTTTTTTTTTTGATATATACATATGTATATTATTTATTGAATCTTCAATAATAGATTGAAACATCAATAAGTTTTTCAAATCTTAAATCTAAAAATATTAAATATAAGTGTTTGATTCTGTAAGCCTTTTTACAGAACTTAATTGTACTTTAAGAAAATAAAACGAGTTTTTTATTTTCTTACAAGAAACTGATCTTTATTATTTAAAGAATTTAATACGAATGAACAAAATCCAAAGTGCAAGTTATATTTTAGTAAATGCAAGAACAGTTAGAGAGAGAGAGAACTTCATAATTGAAAATTTTAACTTCATTATTAAGATTATTAATATGATCGTAAAAACACAGTTACCCAATTATTGATATTTAACATTTTAAATTGTTTTTGTAAACAAGAATTTGTGTAAATGAAATTTATATACTGCAGGGCCGGACCTGCGGTGAACATCCTCCCCCCGTTGGAAGGCCCTGGCTTTCAACTTGGTGTTCATCAATGGGTAATACAGCCAAATTTTTGACAGCTCTTCTTAACAATTTATTGCTTGTTTGAATCTCCGCAACTCGGGCCACACCATCTTCACCACATATTATATCTTTCACTCGACCCATTTGCCATTTTTGAGGGGGAAGATTTTCGTCTTTCAGTAGCACCATATCACCCTTAGTTATATTAGACAAAGATTTACGCCATTTATTACGCTCTTGCAGGAGAGTTAGGTAAGCCGAGCTCCACTTATTCCAAAATGTTTGCTGCATTAACGAAACTTGCTGCCACCTATTTAACCGAGATATGTTAATATCAGTTATATCGGGTTCAGTTATAGATATTAATGGGCCACCAATAAGAAAATGGCCGGGAGTGATAACATCTAAGTCATTCGGATTGTCCGAAATTGGACATAATGGCCGAGAATTCAAAATTGCCGATATTTGGCACACCAATGTTCGCAGCTCATCGAATGAAAGCATCGAAACGCCTACAACCCTTTTACAATGATATTTTGCTGCCTTTATTGCGGCCTCCCAAAGGCCCCCAAAATGTGGAGGAATAAATTTCCAATTTATCCCTTCATTTAGACACTCATGATGCACCAGATCTAAATGTGATTTGCTAATAAACAATTGTTTTAGTTCTGACAGCTCGTTTTTTGCCCCAACAAAGTTTGTGGCGTTATCCGACCAAATTGTGTGCGGCTTTCCTCTTATAGAATAAAAACGTGTTAGGGCTGCTAGAAATGCTGGCGTTGAAAGCTCTGAAACGAGTTATAAGTGTGATGCCTTTGTGGCAAAACAAATGAAAATGCAAAAGTAGCATTTAATTGGCAGCTTTCTTCTCACTCCGCTTTTGTAGTAAAAAGGGCCACAAAAATCAACACCAGTTGTGTAAAAGGTTCTGCATTGGGCTACGCGCTCATGCGGTAAATTGCCCATAATATGTTGTGCATACTTGGGCCTTAATAGAAAACATTGTATACATTTTGCAATAACCGAACTTACAGCCTTTCGTCCACCAAGCGGCCAATACTGCAATCGAATTGTAGCGAGTAAGCATTGTGGACCAGCGTGCAGAAGCCTTTTATGAAAACTCATTACCATCGCACGGGTGAAGGGGTGAAGTTTTGGTAATACTATGGGATGTTTTGCTTCAAAGTTTAAGTCTGAGTTTTCAATTCTTCCTCCGACACGAATTAGACCTGTAGAATCAATAAACGGTGCTAATGGATGAAGCTTGCTTGCCGTTGACACTGAATTATTTGCCTTTAAAGCATTATATTCGGCAGGAAAATGTATTTTTTGTATATTTCGTATTAGTAAATTTGTACCCATTTTTAATTCATACGGTGTCAATGGGCCTGCGGTGATTTCTGGATGTAATTTGAATTTTAAAACTACAAATTTATGAACATACCCAAAAATACGTTGCATTTGAGAAAAAGAGTTGTGATATTTGCAATTTACTGCCCAATCATTCAATGGTGTAACAAGTAATGCCGAACGTTTTCGTTCGGGCAAATCAGATATAAATGTTAGAAGTTTTGGCCAAGTTGAAGAGTCGTATTTTAAGAACTGTGGACCATGTTTCCAAAGTTGTGATGAAAGAAGCTCATCTGGCGTTGCGCCTCTGGATAAAATGTCAGCGGGATTAAGGTCAGTAGGGACATGATGCCAAGTCATTTGACTCGTAAGATTTTGTATGCGACTCACTCTATTGGATACAAAAATGTTAAAATTTGATGATTGCTCACGTAACCAAGACAAGAGTATCATTGAATCTGACCAACAGTGCACTTCACATTGAGCTGAAAAGGAAGTTAAAGCAGTGTTGACGAGTTCAGATAACAACAAAGCTGCTGAAAGTTCCAATTTCGGGATTGTTATTGTTTTTAGTGGTGATACGCGTGACTTTGAGCACAATAAGTTGGTTTTGATGACTCCATCGAGTTCACTACGTACATAAATACACGCGCCATACGCTGCCAAACTTGCATCACAAAATGCATGTTTTTGTACAAGACCACTTGACATTTGAACAAATCGGGGAAATATCAAGCTGTTTACTGTAGATAGTTTCGAAATAAAATCAGTCCATGCCAAATGTAACGATTGTGGCAGACTTTCGTCCCAATTCAAATTATGCTTCCACAATGTCTGCATAAACAATTTTGCCTTTGTAATAATGGGGCCAATAAGACCTAAAGGGTCATATATGCTTGCGATTGTAGATAGTATAGACCTTTTTGAAATAGAACTGTTACTTGGCGATAAGTGAAATGAAAAGATTAAGTTGTCAGACTTAGGGTTCCATACTAGACCCAAAGTTTTGGTTATATCTATTTCATCGTGAAATTTAAAAAATTGTTCTCGTTCAGCAACCGGAATATCGCTTAAAACTGCTTCTTTGTTGGAGCACCACTTTCGAATAAGAAAATTGCCTCTTTTTAGCAATTCTGTAACTTGTTGTCGAATTTGCTTTATATCATCAACAGATTCACCTCCCGAAATCATGTCATCGACATAAAAGTCTCGCCTAATAATTTTTGCAGCAATTGGAAAATTATTTTCTTCATCAAATGCTAGCTGATGCATTGCACGAATTGCTAAAAATGCGGCAGGTTTTGTACCGTAGGTTACAGTATTAAATTTTTAAGTTTTAATTTCCTCACTTGGGTTTTCTCTCCATAGTATGCACTGTAGATGGTCATCTGGATGAGATACCTTTACACATCGATACATTTTGCAAATGTCTCCAGTAAGCGCTACTTTAAATAAACGAAAACGTAAAATAGTACTAAAAAGTTTCGGTTGTATTGTGGGCCCTGTATACAGAATATCATTCAGTGAATACCCTGATAACGTTTTGGCCGAACCATCAAAAACTACACGCAACTTTGTAGCTGTGCTTTCTTCCTTTTTTACACAGTGATGAGGTAGGTAATAGGTGTTTTCAACGGGCGAGTATGAAAGTAATGACATGTGTTGCAAATCAATGTATTCGTTCATGAAAGCTACGTACTGTTTCTTTGTATCAGGAAATTTATTTAGTTTCTTTTCTAGGTTTTTAAAACGTTGTAAAGCTAACCCATATGAACTGCCAAGAACACTGCTGGGCTTAGCCTCTGGTAAATTAACAGAGTACTCACCAGAAATTAGTCGTGTTGTTGTTTGTTTAAAATAATTTTCGCAAAAGTCGTCATCAGCTGCATAAGAACCTGTACCATTAAAATTGTTTTCTATTTCCCAAAAATTTTTAATAAGATCGCCAACATCTTGTTCCTTTTGATATCTTCCAGTAGTGGCTAATGACGAAGCGTTTGACGTGTTGAACCCAACACCAGATACTACCCATCCAAATAATGTTTTTTGCAAAATCGGCAGATTTCTGCCTAAACGAATTTGGCCAACACACATTAACTCGAAAAATAGACTGGCTCCAATTAGAATATCGGTACGACCAAGTTTGTTAAAAAGGGGATCTGCCAATTTAATATTTTGAGGAATGTTCCAATTGGCTATATTGGCGCCTACATTAGGTTCATAATCCGTTATAGAGGATACTATAACTGCTGAAAAAGAAGTTGAAAAATTTCCAATTTGAGATTTTACCGTAATATTAACAAATTTGTCCGCAACAAATGCATTAACACCTATGCCCGAAAACGAAATATTTGATTTGTTTGTGTGTAGTTGAAGCTGCTTTGCAAATCGAGTTGTTATAAAGTTTAGTTGTGATGCTGAGTCCAAAATAGCACGACAAGGTAAAAATGAACCAGAATAATTTTTTACTAATACGATTGCCGTTGCTAACAAAACGTTGTAGTCCATATAGTGTCTATGCGTAGTAGAGGAAAGAGCGGCTAACGATGAAGCAAGAGCTGACTGCGATGCTGATGGTGTTACTGATTCTGCCGCTGCTTCAGTAGACGAACACTTAACTGGAGAGAAATCTTGCTGTATATTATCAATATGCAATAAAGAATGGTGTTTGGATGTACAAAAACGGCAGTGACCTGATTTGCAATCTTTTAAAACATGACCTCTTTTTAAGCAATTTAAGCAAAGCTGCAGCCTTTTAGGTTTTTTAAAACGAATATTTGGGGAAAGATTTTCAAAACGTGTGCATTTAGATATGAAGTGGTCCTTTGCATAACAAAATGCACAGATAGCTAATGACGATGCTGAAGCAACAAGAACATTTCGTCCTTGGTTTTTATTTTTACAGTTCTGATTTGTAGATTTTTTAATCATAGAGTTTTCGATAGTTTCTAAAAAACGACATCTTTTATCTAAAAAAGTTTCAAGACAAGTCCAGGTAGGAAGCTTATCTGTAGAAAGCTCCTCTTCCCATTTTGCTTTAGATTTTAAATCAAACTTTGAAGTTATTACATGAATTAAAAACCCATCTGCTATTTGCTCCTTGGTACTCATATTTCGCAGAGCACGTATGTGAGCACTAAGTATATCACTAAGTTGGCGAATACTTGCGGGAAAGTCCCTTTCAACTTTATTTAAATCAAAGATTTCCCTAATGTGAGATTGAAAAATTACCAGTTTGTTGTCAAAACGTCTCTTTAATAGCTTGATGGCTTCATCGTAGTTGGCATCAGTTGGCTCCAATGAAGATATTTTATCCAAAGCAGCACCCTTTAAACAGGCACGTAAATGCTGAAATTTTTCAATTTTTGTAATATTGTCTTTATCAACAACGGTACAAAACATGGAGAAAAAATCAGACCATTCAAGGTACGATCCAGAAAAAGTTGGTATTTTTAGTTCAGGCAGACGTGAGCTGCGGTTAGGTAATGAATGTGAATGAGCTTCATCCAAAGAGAACTGACAAAATGTCGATGTGCGTTGTTGTGGCTGTTCTGCAGTTCTCAGGCTATTTAATTGGCGTGTTAATTTAGCCTTTAATTCGAAATAAATGCAATTAAATTTGTATCGGACATCACTATCCATCAGACTGCTGTCCATTTCTTCTAAGGTGGCCTGAGCTTGATCGAAACTATTGTTGAGGTTCTCGACGAATTCGAGACGAACCAAAATCTCATCAGAATTATATTCTTTCAAATGTACGGCGCTTAATGCCATGTTTAAGTTCACCATCTGACGAGTAATAACGTTTACCTTATTTTGAGCTGTTACTAAGCTTGGGTTAGCAATAGGAACATCTTCTTGGCCTTCAGCCATTTTAGTGCTGTTGTTAATAAATATGAAAATCGAAATTGACACGAAATTACAATTCCGATCACGTCGGGGTCACAAATGTTTGATTCTGTAAGCCTTTTTACAGAACTTAATTGTACTTTAAGAAAATAAAACGAGTTTTTTATTTTCTTACAAGAAACTGATCTTTATTATTTAAAGAATTTAATACGAATGAACAAAATCCAAAGTGCAAGTTATATTTTAGTAAATGCAAGAACAGTTAGAGAGAGAGAACTTCATAATTGAAAATTTTAACTTCTTTATTAAGATTATTAATATGATCGTTACCAATGATGACAGTTACCCAATTATTGATATTTAACATTTTAAATTGTTTTTGTAAACAAGAATTTGTGTAAATGAAATTTATATACTGCAGGGCCGGACCTGCGGTGAACAATAAGTTTAGCCAATGCTAAACAAAATTTTTAGTTACAACGGTTGATTTTTGTTGTTTTACATCTCTCGTGTACGGCTTATAGAAAGAGTGTCCCTCCTCCTAAGCCGGGTGTGGCCTCTATACTCTAGAATAGTGCGCGCAAGTGGGTTTGGGTGCAACTCAAGTTTTTTAATGTATTTTTTCGCGTGTTTCGTAAATACTGTCTTTACCAACGGAACGTCTAGATCTTTATGAATTCTATGGTTTCTGACATACCAGGGGGCTGCAGTTATTGTACGTAGAATTTTATTTTGTCGCCTTTGAATTTTATCTACATTCGATGCTGAGGCAGTGCCCCATAGCTGGATTCCATAGGACCATATTGGTTTCAGGATTGCGTTGTATAGTAGAAGTTTACAGAATAGGCGCAGTATAGAATTTCTTCCCATAAGCCAATTAATTTGGCCTGTTTTTAATTTCATTTGCATGAACTTTGCGTCTATGTGCGATTTCCATGTTAAACGGCGATCAAGGTGAACGCCTAGATATTTGACTACAGTATGTTTCGGAATAGTCTCGGTGTTGATTTGTATAGGCGGGCATGTTTCTCTGCGCAATGTAAAAGTCACGTGAACACATTTCTGCTCGTTTACTCTTATACGCCATTGTTTGAGCTATTTTTCTAATTTTCATATGAACCCTTGTAAGTTGATGGAGGCTTCTACTGGATTTTCATGGACGCTTAAAAAAGCTGTATCATCAGCAAATGTTGATGTATGAATGTTATTGCTTAACGGTAAGTCAGAGGCATAAATTAAATAAAGTAAGGGACCGAAGATGCTGCCTTGGGGAACTCCGGTTGACTGCGGAGGGCTTAAAAAATTGCCTTCCCTAACTACAAATTTTCGTACCTCTAGATAGCTTTTTAAAAGCTTGACGAAGTTTGCGGGGAGATTGCGTGTTAATTTGTGGATAAGACCTTCGTGCCATACTTTATCGAAAGCTTGAGAAACATCTATAAAGAGCGCAGAGCAATATTTCTTTTTTTCAAAGGTGTCTCTAACTACGTTCACTAGTCTGTGAGTTTGTTCAATAGTGCTATGTTGTCTGCGAAAACCGAATTGATGATCTGGAATGCATCCACTTCTAGTCACTATAGGCATCAGCTTGCTCATATACAGCTTTTCAAATAGTTTTGAAATGGTGGGCAATAAGCTAATAGGCCGATAGGATTCAACCTTCATATGATCCTTGCATAGCTTTGCTATCATAATAATCATCGAAACCTTCCATTCTGCAGGATAGTATTGCAGCCGTAGAATACTATTAAAAATGAAGAGTATAACTCTCTTTGCAATATAAGGCAGTTGTTGAAGCATTTTGGTGCTTATTTTGTCGACACCTAGGGCTTTTCTGGTGTTAAAACTAGTAATAGTATTTTCAATCTCCGTCATGTTAAATCTCATCGGTATTTCTGGTAAAGAGACGACTGGTGGCAGTTCAACAATATTAGCAGAAATATTTGGAGTAAATACTTTTTCTAAGTGTTTAACAAATAGATCACCTTTTTCAGCATCAGTTCTTGCCCAGTCACCATTAGAGGCTCGTAATGGTGGTTTGCAAATCACTGGACTTTTAAGTCTTCTGGCTGCACGCCACAGCGAATAATCTGTTGGTGGTGTTGCATCGACTTCTTGCAGAAATTTTTGCAGCGAAGCTGTTTTTTGTGATTGTAAAACTTTTCTTAGCTGTTTGGTACATTCCTTAAGCCTTAATTTTAGCTGAGGCGATCTGTAACCTTGCCATTCTCGTCGAACTCTCCGTTTTTCAGTCAATAGCCTTTCTATATCTGCACAAAAAATATTGTTAAATCTCGCTTGCTGATTTGGTTGAATGGAAGAAGCATTAAGAGCAGCTTGTTTAGCATGTGCTTCAAACAACCTAATAGAATTTTCTATGTCAGCAGGTGTTCTCAATGGCATATTTTCCGTGCAATGAGCACTCAAATATTTTTTGTATTTCAGCCAGTTAATACGTGCAGGTGTCAGCGGTAAATCACATGTTGGTGTTGTAGTTGTGTGTGAGTAAATAGTGATAATAGTAGGCGAGTGATCTGAAGACAAATCTAAAGATGCTTCTACTTCATTCATTTCGCTGGGCACGCCTTTCATAATCCCAAAGTCGATAGCATCAGGAATTTTTTGACGATCCGTTGGCCAATATGTTGGCTGACCACTTGAAACTACATTCAAACACATTTTTGAAATTGTGTCAAACAAAACACGACCCTTAGGACTGATTAAACGTGAGCCCAAAATGTGTGTTTAGCATTGTAGTCGCCAGCTGCTAGAAAACGGGACCCCAGTGTTGTATAAAATGCGGTATATTGACTCTCTGAAATTGAAAACCTGGGAGGAGAGTAAACTGTAATATGATTAAAACAATTTAGTTATTCTGATGCTCTCTAGGGAGCTCTCAATTTATTGTGGAGGATTTGATGATGAGAAGAGTTTAAGAAAATAAATAATAGTGCCGGCGCTCAAGAACGCCACTGGCAAATAAAAGTAAAAGGCAGATGAATGCCAGTATGAATTAGTAATGCCGATTGAAAGGCAAAGTATTAATTGATTCCTTAAACTAATTGACATTGGCTTATATACTAATTATGAGAATAATTCTTAGGGGTACATTAACATAAGAGTAAAAGAATAGAAATATATATTATTGTTGGGCAAGCATATTTAGCTTTCAACTATTTATGTATGGCATGTGTTCAACAGTTTTAAAGTTCAACGAGTGCATACTTAAAAGCAACAGATACTTTGTGTAGCTTATATCTACAATCAAACAAATACAGTTAATAAATGCGATTCATTTAAGTGCATTGTGCTGCTGCACTTAATTAATTGTACAAGTAACAAATTACCGACACACACAAAATATCTTGCTAGCAGTTTGTCAATGCTTGCATGTTGCGGTACTATTGAATCGCAATGCATACCACACACTGTTGGCCACATGCTGTAGCATGTGTACGCAAACGTACGTGTAGCATTAGCTGTAGTACAGAGTCATCTTCTGAGACCGATAGCTGTTACAAGGATGATCTTAGATCGCATCCCACACATTTAAAAGTTGCTAGACATCGATGCTCTTCCGCAAAATCTGTTGGTAAAAGCCAAAGAAGTAAAGGCCATAAAATGATAATGCCATCTTCACGAATAGAACGGATATATTATTATACACATTGTTTAACACATTCGTTTTCATCGTCGTCGGCGCCAAGTCCGTTTAACAGTGTGATGAAGAGGCGTAAAAAAATTCAAAGAAATGCCTTCAAAAGAGAATCAGACTGTCACTGCTGCAACGAGAATGAATTATGTGACGAATATGTGCATATTGCTGACACGTCTACAGGAGGAGAATGGAGTGTTGAAAATTGTTGTTCTCCTAAAAAAAAACTAAAAGTGGAGGTGTACCTCCATCCTTTACAAGAATGTTCATATAACGTTAGTTCTATGGACATTCTTTTACAATTAGTTTTTAATTAGCCTAACTATAAGTGTAATATAATATTTATTTTGTTTTTAAAGAAAAGAAAAAAAATTATAATATTTAGATGTACATATATTCTAATTTTATATTAGTTCGGCCAAACAATACTATTAAATGTTAGTTATTATCAAACATCTTAAGTCTATTTTTATGAACTATTTGTTGTTTATTTGTTTTCTTATCTTCTATGGTAACATTATTTTTTAAATCTCTTTTTTTTATTTTATACGGACCCTTTTATTGATTTTCCAATTTATGCCCTGAATTATTCCTAAGTAAAACTAAATCTCCTATTTTAAAATTATGTTCTAAAATATTCTTATCGTAATTTAATTTTTGTTTTATTTTATTTCTATCTAAAAATAACTGCGCGCGTTTATGAGCTAGTTCTAACCTATATTTTGCCTCTTTGGCATAGTTATCCACATTATATAGTGGCGTCACACTATCTATTTTAGCAAATTGCCTAAAATTGTTTGGTAATTTTGAAAATACTAACTCATAAGGACAGTAGTTATGCACCGTTGACGGTGTTGTATTAAAACAGTATGTGAAATACTTTAACCATTCGTCCCAGTCAGTTTTGTCCACAGATATATAAGAACGAACATATTCGTTAAAAGTTCTATGACTTCTTTCTATTGTTCCTAGTGTTTGATGGTGATGTGCCGTGGAAGTTATATTTTCAATTTTTAGTAGTGTGCATAGTTCCGTCAGTATAGAATTTTTGTACTCTGTTCCCATGTCCGAAATAAACGTTTTCATTGGACCATAGGTTAATACAAAATTTTCAAATATGTATCGCTTTTGCGATTGTTCTTGCAGATTTATCTGGTGTTGGTATTGTCACCAAATATTTAGTATGATCACATATTAAAGTAATTGCATACTCATTTCCATTAATTGATTTTGGAAATGGCCCTATTGTATCTACATACACCGTGTCGAATGCTTTTTCTGGTGTTTCTGTTATAGTCATAGGACTTTTATTATGGCTTATTATTTTTGATTTCTGGAATTTTTTACATAATTTCACATATTTTTCCAATAGTAATACCTCTTTATTTTTTCTAATGTTCTATATATTCCACAATGTCCTCCCTCTATCGGATCATCGTGGTATTTCAGCATTATATCAAGAATTGCCTTAGCATTCTTATCATTTATATTGGTCACCTCATTAAGTAGCGCTACTTTTAATTTTTTTAAATATTTATTGCCCATATTTTTAAATTCATTTATGGAGATAAATTCGAAAATTTTCTCACTGGGTGCCATTTGTAGTGTCTCTACACTAAGTTTACCGGCCACTTTCTCAAGCCTTGGGAAAAATTGTCCTAGGTCAATATTCCCATTAGTAAACAAATCATTTATATTTATATATGGGAGTAATCTTCAATTTATAGTACATTCTGACGTCAGTGTTCTTTAGTGGTACATATATATTGGGCTCTTTATCATTATTTTTAATTTTATGCTGAATATTTTCGGTATTACTTTGTTGTTTCTTTTTATATGCCATAGATCTTGTTGTAGTTTTCAATATTGTATTAGTTTTTATATTTATGTCTTTTAAGTCATTAATCGTTATTCTTGATAACGCGTCCGCAACGTAATTATCTTTTCCCCTAAGGTATTCTATAGTAAAATTGTATTCTTCCAAATCCAATCTCATTCTTGTTAATTTTGAACTTGGGTTTTTCATAGAAAATAAATAAGATAATGGTCTGTGATCAGTACGAACAAGGAAATGTTTACCATATATGTATGGTCTGAAGTGTGTAATAGCCCAATGGATAGCTGTCAATTCCTGTTCGATTGTGGATTTATTGCTTTCACCTTTGCTAAAAGATTTTGATGCATATGCTATTGGTAATTGCTTTCCATCATATTTCTGTGTCAATACGGCTCCACAAGCTTGTTTGCTTGCGTCTGTTGTTATACAAAATTCTTTTGTGAAATCAGGGTATTGAAGTAGTGTGGGTTTTATCAGAGCTTTTTTCAGGTATTTGAATGCATTGTCACAATCTTTAGTCCATTCAAATTTTATTCCTTTTCTGGACAATTTTGTTAGATGTCTGGAATATTCTGAGAAGTTTTTGATGAATCTTCGATAATAATTACAAAATGCAACGAATCGTTTTGCACTATCCGCATCCTTTGGCGTTGGATAGCTTTCGATAGCTGCGTATTTACTATCATCAGGTAATATTCCTTTGTCTGTACATTTGTATCCAAGATAAGTGACTTCTGTCCTGAAAAATGAACATTTTTCTGGATGAAGTTTTAAGTTGTGTTTTCTACACAAATCAAATACATCTTTTAAATTTGAAAGCATATGTTTCTCTGAACAACCTAACACCACTAAGTCGTCCATGTACAGGAAAGCCTGGTTTGGTTTTAGACCAGCAAAAGCAAGTGTCATCATTCTTTGAAATGAATTTGGAGCTATTTTTAAACCATACGGTAATCTAGTAAATCTGTATGAGCCATTGTTTATTGAAAATGCTGTCAAGTCCCTAGATTTGTTCTCCAAGCCAATTTGGTGAAAACCTAACATTGTTTATTGAAAATGCTGTCAAGTCCCTAGATTTGTTCTCCAAGCCAATTTGGTGAAAACCTGACATTAAGTCTAAACAAGAAAAGCTGGTCTAGAATATCATCTATTCTAGGTATTGGAAACTTATCTGCAATTAGTTTTTTATTTATTTGCCTGTAGTCTATGACAAGTCTCCATCTTTTCTTATCGGAATTGGGCAGTGATTTCTTTGGTACGAGTAATATTGGACTGTTGTACTCAGAGTACGAAGGTTCTACAATTTGATCATCTATTAGTTTTTTGACCTGTTTATCTATTTCTTCTTTATGTGTATGTGGTATACGATAATTTTTGATGTATACCGGTTCTTTATCTTTTACCCTCAACTTTTGTTCATAGAAATTATTTATTGTTATTTTTTCTGATTCTAAACCGAAAATATCACTGTATGTTGAGCATAATTCTGTTAATGTATTTTTAAATTGTTCCGGGAAATTTTTCTTCAAAATTTTTAGTATTTCTGATTTTCTTGATATATTTTTGCAATAATTTTCTTTTATTATATCATAATCAGAGATGTTTTCGGTTTTTATGTTACTTTTCTTAATTTTGGCATTAGTGTTATTAGTGTTTAAAAAACGAACGTATGCTTTGTTAGTGTTAACTATTGTGTTTGGAATGAAGACGCCTGGTGCAATTTCTTGATTAGGAATTAGTATTTCACTGTTTAAATTGTTAAATTTTATTTTATGTATTATTTCACATCTTGGTGTTAAAGTTATTTCGCTATTATTATTTGTTATTGGTATATTGATTGTGTGTGATATATTAAATGGTCTTAGGATAAGGCAATCATTGTTTTCGTTAAAATCCAACATGCAATTATACTTTTTCATGAAATCCATTCCAATGATTCCATCGCATGGTATTGGAAAATTATTGTATACCACTTGAAATTTATGTGGTATTAAAAATTTTTCGAATTTTAGATCAAAAAATATACTTCCCATTGATTTTATATTGCCCTGTCCTATTCCACTAAAAACTGTTGTGTCATTAGTATTTATTTTGTTTAATCTGAAAAATTTTGATTTTATTAGTGAAATGTCAGCACCAGTGTCTACCAAATTGGGAGTGTAGTGTCAGTATTATTTATTTGAACATTAATGAAGAAACTTAAGTTGAGGTTTAGATGATATTTATTTACTGAATTGGTCTTAGGGGAAATTCGGAGTTTTCCGAATCATTTTGATTTGATTCTGTTGCTCTTATGTAGTTGTTGTTCCTACGATTATTGTTGTATCTTTGATGGTTTCTGTTGTAATTGTCATTATTATTGTAATTGTTATTATTATTGTAATTGTTATTATTATTATTATTACGTGGGAAATTATTTCTTCCACGGAATCGTGTATTATTGCCACGGAAATTGTTATTGGGTCTGTATTTTTGCCCATAATATAGAATGGCATTTTGTTGACCTGTGGCTTCGGTACAACTATTGACAAATTTGCTGACAGCTTCGTTCATTGTATTAAAGGTTCCTGCTTCCATAATTAGTCTTACTTTGTCTATGGTGCAGTTCTTAGTCATAGCTTTTACAGCATGTTGTGTAGCATATTTATTTGATATTTCTGGTGTTAACCCATCAGAAATGTATGCTCCTTCCAGTGATTTTGTAAGTGTTTCAATTTCACTACAATATGCATTTGCTGTTTTGGTGTTTTGTTTAATGTTCATTAATTTGGCTGTCAGTACCTCGACTGATTTGCCTTTTACGCTTTTTTTTTAATTTATTGCTAATGTCACCTATGGTGTTTTCTGTACTAACAAGGTTTCTTGCATTGCCTTTTAATTTTGTTTTTATTAAGTTTACTGCCAAAGATTCGTGATTGCCTTTTATGGAATCAACTAAAGACAGTGAGTCTAGAAATGGCCGTAAATTTTCAGATTTACCATCGAAATCTATAATTAGCCTTGCAGCTGTGTTTAGAAAATCTATTTCTGTTTGTGCCATTATGGATGTGTTTGATGTACAAATTTGTTGCAGATCTATTTTTTCGTGCAATGTTTGTGGTAGTTGTATTTTAATAGTTTTTCTTTCCGCTATCTGTATTACTCTATTCCTTATGTCTTGGAAAAATGCTTCGGCTGCTTTTTTATGTGAAGGTGTTAATCTTTGATAATTTACGTTTAAAATAACCCTTATTTCTTCTAAATATTGTATAAGTTTTTTATAATGTTTATTAATTGTGTCCTCTTTTATTGGTCGGTCTATATTGAGGCATTTGTAACTTTTTTCAAATTCAATTTTGATTTTTCTACAGTGTTCTAGGATGTCTAACCAGTCCATGTGAAAATTTTATACTTTGTCTAGATCAGTTGCTCTGCTTAGATATTGCTTCCTTAGGGATCTTTTATGTAACAAGTAAATTTTTAATAGAAGACTAACTGTGTTTATTACCACCAATATTAATAGTAGTGTCCATAACTAGCCTATGTGTTCTGTATGGTCAATAATTTCTAAATTATTTACTACGTTAGCGTTTGGTTTTTCTATTTTGGATTGCGGTTTTCCCATTTTATTCTTATTTCTACGTATTTTGACAATATAAGTGACCGTTTACATTGAATTATTTGTATGGAATATCAATTTGTTTTATTTAAAATTTAGTTTTGAATTTAATTATTTTTGATTAAGTTTAATTTTATTTACATATGAAAAGTAATATTATCAGGCTCAAGTTCAGTTTTATTGAATTAATGAAAATTCAAAATTACTAAGAGTTTTTTTGTGTTGGAAAATATTATTACTTATATCCAATCAGTTTTTAGCAGAACGTATCAGTACTGATTTCAAGGCCGCTACACCTCTCATCAGCGTTCAATTGTCCATCTTTACAATTTTCGTAAAGTGGATACTAATTGAGAAGAATATCAACTATTTAACCAGTTTTCAACAGAAATAGAATATGAGAATTAATTTTTAATTCAATTTTTATTCTACAATGAAACAGTGCTGGTTAGTACGAAATTCCCTCATTACTGTTTGGAACTAATAATCAACACAAACTCATAGTCCGTTATCATCAAAGTATTCTACTTTGTATTTTAACGTTTTTGTTGTTTTTACTCTATATAAGGGAAATTCACATATTACTGTGACCCCTGTTATTAGGGTATTTATAGCTCGTGCCCAAGCGGAATTAATATTTTTATATTATTATTATTACGAATAAACGTAATTATTATTTGAACTTATATTGATTTACATATGAAAAGTAATATTATCAGGCTCAAGTTCAGTTTTATTGAATTAATGAAAATTCAAAATTACTAAGAGTTTTTTTGTGCTGGAAAATATTATTACTTAGCTATTTCATCTCTTTTGGAAATCCAGTCTTTCACCCAACACTTTCTTTTTTATATAGAATCTAATTTTCTTATTTTTCTACGTTTAATTAAAATTGCTAATATAGCAATTGCAGCAACTCTTGATTTTTGTGCCGACATAATAGGTGTGATCCCGTACTCAACATTGGGAGCCAGCGGGATCCCAATTTGCACGAAAACTGTTCCCGTACACAAAGTTCGTGCAAGTGAGAGAGATTTTGAGAGAGAAATATTCTTCTTCTTCCTGCACGAAACAGCCCGTACTTTTTCTTCGGGCTAGTTTGTGCAAGTAGTAATCAATCATTTGAGGGTGGTGTTGGCTGAAGTGGTTAGCGCGTTGACTACTAAGCAAACAATGACGTGGGGCCTGGGTTCAAACCCAAGTCAATCAACATCATTAATTTATGTAATGTACATTAGTGAGACATTGTATTAATTGTTGTCGGACTATTTAAGTGATGAAGGCATAGCACTGGTCACTAAAAACTGTTCCGACAGCGATTGATGATGTTCTAAGCTAATACACAACATCGCCCTCCTTCGTCGGTTAGCAGAAACATCGGCGAAGTAAAACAATTAATAAAATGTCTGCCAATACAGCTTAACAAAGTTAATGCGTCTACCTAACACCGGAGACACCTCAACACTGCTATAAAAAATAACATAACGCGCAAAGCAGAGTTGTAAAAGAGTTAAGCCTTCTACATTTTCAACATCTATCTTCTCTACTCTATCCCTCTCTCTGAGTTCCGGCACAATGCACTGCATACGTAGGGGTCATCCCCTGAGTGCTGGTCCTAATTAAAAAAAAAAAAAATCAGCTGTTTATGAAATAAACAATAACAAATAAGAAATTTGAATTTTACCTAAAAAGAATAATGATGAAATAACTGTTACTTTTGCAAAAAGCAAAGCAAAATATGTATGTTTGGATATACAAACATAGATATGTATGTGTGTACTAACTAAAATCTCTTTAAAAGTGAAATACTAATCAAAAACAGTATTCATTTTTTTGTTTACTTTCACAGCAATTTCATACAAACTTTTGGGATAAAAATGTGGTTTTTAGTGTTCCCGTACTTTTGTGCGTTTTTGTCTCTAATTGAGAGAAATTCTTGTTTGCTCTCATTTTACCGGACTTTGCCCAAAAAGTACGGGATCAAACCTAATGTAAACTCGTCGTTATTGCTTGCCTTTCACAAAAAAACAGAGCAAAGACAGTTTTTTTCGTTTTCGTTTTGCTCAAGAGAGAGTCATTTGCGAGCTCTGCCAAAAACCTGAAAACACGTGTAAACATCAACGCAATATATTGCATGAATTAACCATGCAAAAGTTTGCGTGCAAAATAAAAATTGATTTCAGCAAGAAATTTTCATGCAATATTTGCATTGGTGTGAACATTTGTGCAAACTTTTGCTCCAAATTATTTTCAACTTGCTGCAAATTGTTTGCATCGTGTGTACCTAGCTTTAGATTTTCTTTCGACATCGTTGAACAGGCAGTTAGTGAAAAAGTTTTGTGATTTTTTTTTTTTTTTATTTTTATATTGAATATAATATTGTTATGTGTATTT
This sequence comes from Lypha dubia, assembly GCA_947311025.1. Classification (NCBI taxonomy): domain Eukaryota; kingdom Metazoa; phylum Arthropoda; class Insecta; order Diptera; family Tachinidae; genus Lypha; species Lypha dubia. The sequence continues at coordinate 53,741,054 of OX371261.1, forward strand.
CAGCATGTGATTTAAATATTCATGTTGTATATGTTTGTAATATATTATTTTCCTATACATACTTCATGCGAAAATTATAAGTGTATGTATGCATACATATGTAAAAAAGATTTCATTATTTATTTATATTAAAAAATTTAATTTGTAAAAAAAATATAGTAAAAAAAATCTATTTGTATTTGTGTTGTTCCATCTCGGCTTCAAGTCGGCCGATTTGTGTCCATATTTCGGATGCAATGTCCCAGGATAGTGCTTCAGCTTCAGGTGCTCCTTCGGATAATTTGTGGTCGCCAATGTTTTTTTGGCTTAAACACTCTTCTGACGGAGACTTGGCTGTCCGTCAGGTTCCGTTTGGTGCTAATTTTAAAGCACTTTGTAATCCAGGACTGGCAGGATCGCCATGTAATATGATTAAAACAATTTAGTTATTCTGGTGCTCTCTAGGAAGCTCTTAATTTATTGTGGAGGATTTGATGATGAGAAGAGTTTAAGAAAATAAATAATAGTGCCGGCGCTTAAGAACGCCACTGGCAAATAAAAGTAAAAGGCAGATGAATGCCAGTATGAATTAGTAATGCCGATTGAAAGGCAAAGTATTAATTGATTCCTTAAACTAATTGACATTGGCTTATATACTAATTATGAGAATAATTCTTAGGGGTACCTTAACATAAGAGTAAAAGAATAGAAATATATATTATTGTTGGGTAAGCATATTTAGCTTCCAACTATTTATGTATGGCATGTGTTCAACAGTTTTAAAGTTCAACGAGTGCATACTTAAAAGCAACAGATACATTGTGTAGCTTATATCTACAATCAAACAAATACAGTTAATAAATGTGATTCATTTAAGTGCATTGTGCTGCTGCACTTAATTAACTGTACAAGTGTCAAATTACCGACACACACAAAATATCTTGCTTGCAGTTTGTATATGCTTGCATGTTGCGGTACTATTGAATCGCAATGCATACCACACACTGTTGGCCACATGCTACAAAACAGATGATATCACAAGCTTTTGATAAAAATTTTCAATGCAGATGTTCGTTGCTTGAAGATATTCTTCACGAAGGTCATTTAATAGGTAGTGTTTTATTCGAGTTTTTATTAGGATTCCAGAGCCACCACAAGCTCTACCTTGAGGATCCTTGGTGTCGTAGAAATTATCCACACAAAAACAAAAATGTGAAAATAAGGCCAAGTTCGTATCCAAAAAGTTTCGGCCGTAAAAAGTAATGAGATCAAAATAAGGACCAAGTTTTTGATAGGCAACCATAAGCTTGGCAAAATTTTTCAAAGAATTCTTTCCATATTAGAAAGGCAAAAAATTTTTGCCAAGCTTTTTGTTTGCCTAGAAATGAGATGGAATTATACCTATCAAAAACTTGGTCCTTATTTTGATCTCATTACTTTTTACGGCCGAAACTTTTTGGATACGAACTTGGCCTTATTTTCACATTTATGTTTTTGTGTGGATCTCACTTCTTTTTTCGAAGTTGTTTTCGTATAAATATTTCAAATTTCAGCTTTCTATCTATACTGGAAGTGCCCCATACAAAGAAGGGGCAGTCAGGTCCCCCCTGGGAGGAAAGTGCCCATTTTCAGATTTTTCTGGTTATTTTCTCGCCAAGACCTACCTGTGTACCAAATTTCAGCTTTCTAGCTATACTGGAAATGCCCCATACAAAGAAGGGGCACTCAGGTCCCCCTGGGAGGAAAGTGCCCGTTTTCAAATTTTTCTGGTTATTTTCTCACCAAGACCTACCTGTGTACCAAATTTCAGCTTTCTAGCTATACTGGAAGTGCCCAATAATATTGATGAGTCAGTCAGTGAGTCAGTGAGTATGTACTAAAATATGGACTTTTCACACCTTAATATCTCGGGAAGCTTCTACGGTAGAACTTTCAAATTTAACCTGTGAGGTCACCAATGTGGGGAGAACTTATGTTTCAAGTTTCATTATATTATGATCAAGAGGAGAAAAGTTATGAGGGGGGTAAAAACAGCTCGAACTGTTTCGTGTAAATATACACACTGTGTGGCCGAACTTGGACTGACGCACTACCGTGCGCCTAGATATCCACTAATTCGAAAATAGCTTCGGGACGTCAAGTGAGTTTCTGAGATAAGCATAACATCGATTTTTTTATCCAGAAGAAAATATTCAATTTCATTTTTATGTTGGCAGATGCCGTTTGCGTTCCAAAAACAGTTCTAAAGTTCATGGTTTTTTCAATACAGCCTGCAACAAGGTAGACTGCATTTTCAACATTTCCTGCATCATACAGGACATGTTGAGAGTAAATGTATTTACTGTTTGTATTAGGATCTCTATCGAGGCTTCAATAAATAAAAATAAATAAATAAATAAATAAAATAAATAATATAATAAATAAATAAAATAAATAAAAATTGACTATTAGGTTTTTGTTGAGTAAGAGTTTTCGATCTGTTGGCCATTATGTTGGCTGGGCACTTGAAACTACATTCAAACCCATTTTAGAAATTGTGTTAAACAACACACGACCTTAGGAGTGATTAAATGTGAACCCCAGAATGTGTGTTTAGCATTGTAGTCACCGGCTGCTAGAAAGCGGTGGCCCAGTAAGTTATAAAAACGCGTATATTGGCTCTCGGTACTTGAAAATCTGGGAAGGAATAGACAAATGATATTACAAGTTTTTGATAATAATTTTCAATACAAATATTTGTTGCTTGAAGATATTTTTCACAAAAATCATATAATAAGTAGTGTTTTATTCGAGATTTTATTAGAATTTCCGAGCCACCACCAGCTCTACCTCGAGGGTCCTTGGTGTCGTCGAAATTATATCCACTAATTTTAGAATAGCCTCGAGACGTCAAGTGAGTCTCTGAAATGAGCATTACATCGATTTGTTGATTCATTATGAAATATTCTATTTCATTTTTATGTTGCCAGATGCCGTTTGCGTTCCAAAAACAGATTTTCAAGTTCATGGTTTGTTTAATACTGCCTGCAACAAGGTAGACTGGATTTTCAAGATTTCCTGCATAATACAGGACATGTTCAGGGTAGAAGTATTTACTGTTTGAATTAAGCTCTCTATTGAGGCTTCAATTCAACTAAAACTAGAACCTTTATCTTCATTTGCTGGTACCGTTTTTTGCGCCGTAGTCTGGTTACTTTTTAAAATATTAGCGTATGAAAATTGACCGTAAGGTTGTTGTTGGGCCATAGTCGTGTTAGACTTTAAAACATTTGAGTATTGATTATGGCTAGACGACGGTTGAGGTAACTGTGGGTAGTTTAAAGGAGTGTTGGGCTGAGCGGGAGTAGCATTTGTTTTTCTGTTCGACGAATTTTTAAAAAGAGAATAAAGAGGGCAGCCCCTATAGTTGGCAGTGTAATTTCCGGCGCAATTACTACATTTTTTTGCTTTGGTATCACCTTTTATTTTGTCACAGTTAGCGGTACTGTGTAACTCGCCATATACAACGCAAACGGTAGGCAACTTGCAATAAGTTTTGGTATGGCCAAATTCTTGACAGTTGATGCATTGGTAACTCTTCGATGCAACAAGTATTTTAAGCTATAGAGTGGGTGCGATTCATTTTTTTTAATTTTCAAGTCGCCTTGCTGTAGCTCGACTCTAAAAATAGGTTGGGGGATTTTTTGGTGTATGCAAATATTTATGTATTTACACACAAGCAAAAAATAAAATAAAACCAGTAAGATAACTGTTTAATAAATGTTTTGTTTTGTATATTTTTTTTTTGTGAATTTTCTTTCAATAAATTTTTAATATTCAGTTGCGACGATTATAAAAACGCGTCTGTTCGCTGCAAGAGTTGAAACTCTAAAAATGTAGAATAGAAACTCTAAAATTGTAGAATAAAAATGAATTAAAAATTAATTCTCATATTCTATTTCTCTTGGAAACTGGTTAAATAGTTGTTATTCTTCTCAATTAGTATCCACCTTACGAAAATTGTAAAGATGGACAATTGAACGCTGATGAGAGGTGTAGCGGCCTTGAAATCAGTACTGATACGTTCTGCTAAAAACTGATTGGATATAAATAATAATATTTTCCAACATAAAAAGCTCTTAGTAATTTTAAATTTTCATTAATTCAATAAAACTGAACTTGAGACTGATAATATTACTTTTGATATATATGTACATCAATATAAGTTCAAATAATAATTACGTTTATTCGTAATAATAATAATATAAAAAATATTAATTCCGCTTGGCCACGAGCTATATATACCCTAATAACAAGGGTCACAGTAATATGTGAATATCCCTAATATAGAGTAAAAATAACAAAAACGTTAGAATACAAAGTAGAATACTTTGATGATAACGGACTATGAGTTTGTGTTGATTATTAGTACTTTCCAAACAGTAATGAGGGAATTTCGTACTAACCAGCACTGTTTCAAGGTAGAATAAAAAATGAATTAAAAATTAATTCTCATATTCTATGTATTTCTGGTTAAATAGTTGATATTCTTCTCAATTAGTATCCACTTTACGAAAATTGTAAAGATGGACAATTGAACGCTGATGAGAGGTGTAGCGGCCTTGAAATCAGTACTGATACGTTCTGCTTAAAACTGATTGGATATAAATAATAATATTTTCCAACATAAAAAAACTCTTCGTAATTTTTAATTTTCATTAATTCAATAAAACTGAACTTGAGCCTGATAATATTACTTTTCATATATACATCAATATAAGTTCAAATAATAATTACGTTTATTCGTAATAATAATAATATAAAAAATAAAAACAAAGATTCTATTAAAAGCCCAAGTGAAGATTTAAACAACTTGGTAAAGTTTCTTACTATGAAAATGAAAAAAGAAGACGAATATCGGGACAGAAGCAACATCACCTTTGATAACTTCGCTAAAATACTGTTCAACACTGCACACCTCTGAGAGTAAGAATGCTACTTGCTAAAGCAAATTTGGTTCCAAGTCTTATATATGGCTGTGAATTGTTTTCTAGTTGCGATAGTGTTAGTAAGAGGAAACTCGAAGTATTATATAATAATATAGTAAGATATGTTTATAATCTCAAGAGGCGCGATCATGTTTCATTGCATGTCAAAACATTATATGGTGTATTATTTGAAAATCTCCTAAAGATAAGAACACTAATTTTACTCCACAAAATTATATACACCCAAAAGCCTGAATATCTATTTCAGAAGATTAGATTTGCCTGATCTTTAAGAGGCAAAAATATTATAATCCCTAGATATCATTACCATGTTTCTGAATGGCAGTTCTTTTCACATGCTGTTCGTCTTTGGAATTCTCTTCCACATTATCAACAAATTAATAGCAACGCAACAAATTTTAAAAAAAAATTCTTTTTATTTATTTTGATTAGATTAAATATTTTCTACATACTTACGTACAAACATATGCCCTTACTTTGTAAAAATTTTATTTAATATTAAATAATTATTTGCATACATTTCTTTTTTTTTTCTTAAATTTAATTATGGCGAACCTTGTTATGCAAGGAATTTAATAAATAAATGTATAAAATAAAATAATTTCTGATTCAAAAAAAAAAAAAAAAATCGCGGAGACATACGATTTATCAAAAAAAAAAAAATATGTGGATCCGCGTAATAAAATGATAAAAAACGCGAAACTTATCTTAGAAACAGTATTAGTAAGTGATTTCAATGGACTTAAAAAAATAAAGCTGGAAGAGTTTGGCAAAATATTGCATAGTGATGAATTACATAAATTATAATCTAGCAAAACCAAAAATGATGATTAAACTTTTCACGATTATGTTTTACAAATGAAAAAATTCGCAGCGGTAGGAAATATCGAAGAAATTCAGTATATTGTAAATGGACTGAAAATTAAAAATGAACTTAAAGGCTGTGCACATACTACGTAACGCTGTTTTCAGAGATTACGGTTACGGTTAATTTTTGTTGTTTTACATCTGTCGTGAATGGCTGAGAAAAAGAGTATCCCTTCTTTTCAGCCGGGTGTGGCCTCTATAATGAAGAATATTGCGCGCAAGTGGATTTGGGTGCAACTCAAGTTTTTATATATTTTTTCGCGTGTTTTAAAAATACTGTCTTCACCAACGGAACGTCTAGATCTTTATGAATTCGATGGTTTCTGACATACCAGGGGGCTGCTGTTGTACGTAGGATTTTATTCTGTCGCCTTTGAATTCTTTCGACATTCGATGCTGAGGCAGTGCCCCATAACTGGATTCCATAGGACCATATTGCTTTCAGGCCCGCGTTGTATAAGAGAAGTTTACAGTCACGGCTTAGTATAGAGTTTCTTCCAATAAGCCAATTCATTTGGGTTGCTTTTAATTTCATTTGTGTTAACTTTGCGTCTATATGCCATTTCCATGTTAATCGACGATCAAGATGAACGCCTAGATATTTGACTACAGTGTGTTGAGGTATAGTCTCGGTGTTAATATTTATAGGCGGGCATGTTTCCCTGCGCAACGTAAAAGTGACGTGTGCACATTTCTGCTCGTTAACTTTTATACGCCATTGTTTGAGCCATTTTTCCAGTTTGGATACATATTCTTGTAAGTTGCGGGAAGCTTCTACAGGATTTTCGTGAACGCTTAGGAAAGCTTTATCATCCGCAAATGTTGATGTATGAATGGTTCTGCTTAACGGTAAGTCAGAGGTATATATTAAATAAAGTAAGGGACCGAAGATACTGCCTTGAGGGACTCCGGCTTCAATCGACTGCGGAGGGCTTAAAAAATTGCCTTCCCTAACTACAAATTTACGTTCCATTAAATAGCTTTTTAAAAGCTTTACGATGTTTGCTGGTAGATTTTGTGTTAATTTGTTGATAAGACCTTCGTGCCATCGAAAGCTTGTGGGACATCAATAAAGAGCGCAGAGCAGTATTTCTTTTTTTCGAAAGTGTGTCTAACAACATTCACAAGTCTGTGAGTTTTTTTAATTGTGCTATGTTGTCTGCGAAAACCGAATTGATGATCTGGAATACATCCATTACTAGTCACTATAGGCATCAGCTTGATCATATACAGGTTTTAAAATAGTTTTCAAATGTTGGGCAATCAACTAATAGGCCGATAGGATTCTTGATCCTTGCCGGGCTTTGTTATCATAATAATCATCGAAACCTTCTATTCTCTTGGATAGTACTGCAGCCGTAAAATACCATATACATAAATGAATAGTATTATTCTTTTTGCAGTGTAAGGCAATTCCTGAAGCATTTTGTTGCTTATTTTGTCAGCACCTGGGGCTTTTCTGGTCTTAAGACTAGTAATAGCCTTTTCAATCTCCACAATGTTGAATTTTAGCGATATTTCTGGTAAAGAGACGACTGGTGGCAGTTCAACAATATCAGCAGAAATATTCGAAGTGAATACTTTTTCTAAGTGTTTAACAAAAAGTGCACCTTTTTCAGCATCAGTTTTTGCCCAGTCACCATTAGGGGCTCGTAATGGGGGTTTGCATATCACCGGCCTTTTAAGTCCTCTGGCTGCACGCCACAGTGAATAATCAGTTTGTGGTGTTGCATCTAGCTCTTGAAGGGAAGCTGTTTTTGAGTTTGCAAAACTTTCCTAAGCTGCTTGGTACACTCCTTAAGCCTTAATTTTAGCTGGGGCGATCTGTAGCGCTGCCATTCTCGTCGAGCTCTCCATTTTTCAGTCAATCGCCTTTCTATTCTTCTACAGAAAAAATATTGTTAAATCTCACTGGTTGGTTTATTTCAATTGAAGTAGCATTAAAAGCAGCTTGTTTAACATGCGCTTCAAACAACCTGAGAGAATCGTCTATGTCTGTTCTCAGCGGCATTTTTTCCGAGCAATGATCACTCAGATATTTTCTGTATTTCAGCCAGTTAATACGTACAGATGTCATCGGTAAATCACATGTTGTGTGTGAGTAAATAGTGACAATTGTAGGCGAGTGGTCTGAAGATAAGTCCAAAGATGCTTCAACTTCAACCATCTCGCTGGGCACACCTTTCACAATTCCAAAGTCGATAGCATCAGGAATTTTTTGTCGATATGTTGGCCAATATGTTGGCTGTCCACTTGAAACTACATTCAAACCTAGTTTAGATATTGTGTCGAACAAAATTCGTCACTTAGGAGTGATTAAACGTGAAACCCAGAATGTGTGTTTAGCATTGTAGACGCCAGCTGCTAGAAAACGGAGACCCAGTGATTTATAAAAAGCCGTATATTGACTCTCGGTAATTAAGAATCTGGTAGACGAATAAACAGATGATATTACAAGTTTTTGATAGTAAGTTTCGATGCAGATGTTCGTTGCTTGAAGATAATCTCCACAAAAATCATTCAACAGGTGGTGTTTTATTCGCGTTTTTATTAGGATTCCCGAACCACCACAAGCTCTGCCACGAGGATCCTTGGTGTCGTAAAAATTATATCCACTAATTCTGAAACAGCTTCGAGATGTCAAATGAGTTTCTGAGATAAGCATAACATCGATTTTCTTATCCTGAAGAAAATATTCTATTTCGTTTTTATGTTGGCAAATGCCGTTTGCGTTCCAAAAACAGATTTTTAAGTTAATGGTTTGCTTAGTACAGCCTGCAACAAGGAAGACTGCATTTTCAACAATTCCTGCATCATACAGGTCATGTTGAGAGTAAATGTATTTACTGTTTGTATTAAGCTCTCAATAGAGGCTTCAATAAATAAAAATAAATAAATAAATAAATAAAATAAATAATATAATAAATAAATAAAATAAATAAAAATTGACTATTAGGTTTTTGTTGAGTAAGAGTTTTCGATCTGTTGGCCATTATGTTGGCTGGGCACTTGAAACTACATTCAAACCCATTTTAGAAATTGTGTTAAACAACACACGACCTTAGGAGTGATTAAATGTGAACCCCAGAATGTGTGTTTAGCATTGTAGTCACCGGCTGCTAGAAAGCGGTGGCCCAGTAAGTTATAAAAACGCGTATATTGGCTCTCGGTACTTGAAAATCTGGGAAGGAATAGACAAATGATATTACAAGTTTTTGATAATAATTTTCAATACAAATATTTGTTGCTTGAAGATATTTTTCACAAAAATCATATAATAAGTAGTGTTTTATTCGAGATTTTATTAGAATTTCCGAGCCACCACCAGCTCTACCTCGAGGGTCCTTGGTGTCGTCGAAATTATATCCACTAATTTTAGAATAGCCTCGAGACGTCAAGTGAGTCTCTGAAATGAGCATTACATCGATTTGTTGATTCATTATGAAATATTCTATTTCATTTTTATGTTGCCAGATGCCGTTTGCGTTCCAAAAACAGATTTTCAAGTTCATGGTTTGTTTAATACTGCCTGCAACAAGGTAGACTGGATTTTCAAGATTTCCTGCATAATACAGGACATGTTCAGGGTAGAAGTATTTACTGTTTGAATTAAGCTCTCTATTGAGGCTTCAATTCAACTAAAACTAGAACCTTTATCTTCATTTGCTGGTACCGTTTTTTGCGCCGTAGTCTGGTTACTTTTTAAAATATTAGCGTATGAAAATTGACCGTAAGGTTGTTGTTGGGCCATAGTCGTGTTAGACTTTAAAACATTTGAGTATTGATTATGGCTAGACGACGGTTGAGGTAACTGTGGGTAGTTTAAAGGAGTGTTGGGCTGAGCGGGAGTAGCATTTGTTTTTCTGTTCGACGAATTTTTAAAAAGAGAATAAAGAGGGCAGCCCCTATAGTTGGCAGTGTAATTTCCGGCGCAATTACTACATTTTTTTGCTTTGGTATCACCTTTTATTTTGTCACAGTTAGCGGTACTGTGTAACTCGCCATATACAACGCAAACGGTAGGCAACTTGCAATAAGTTTTGGTATGGCCAAATTCTTGACAGTTGATGCATTGGTAACTCTTCGATGCAACAAGTATTTTAAGCTATAGAGTGGGTGCGATTCATTTTTTTTAATTTTCAAGTCGCCTGGCTGTAGCTCGACTCTAAAAATAGGTTGGGGGATTTTTTGGTGTATGCAAATATTTATGTATTTACACACAAGCAAAAAATAAAATAAAACCAGTAAGATAACTGTTTAATAAATGTTTTGTTTTGTATATTTTTTTTTTGTGAATTTTCTTTCAATAAATTTTTAATATTCAGTTGCGACGATTATAAAAACGCGTCTGTTCGCTGCAAGAGTTGAAACTCTAAAAATGTAGAATAGAAACTCTAAAATTGTAGAATAAAAATGAATTAAAAATTAATTCTCATATTCTATTTCTCTTGGAAACTGGTTAAATAGTTGTTATTCTTCTCAATTAGTATCCACCTTACGAAAATTGTAAAGATGGACAATTGAACGCTGATGAGAGGTGTAGCGGCCTTGAAATCAGTACTGATACGTTCTGCTAAAAACTGATTGGATATAAATAATAATATTTTCCAACATAAAAAGCTCTTAGTAATTTTAAATTTTCATTAATTCAATAAAACTGAACTTGAGACTGATAATATTACTTTTGATATATATGTACATCAATATAAGTTCAAATAATAATTACGTTTATTCGTAATAATAATAATATAAAAAATATTAATTCCGCTTGGCCACGAGCTATATATACCCTAATAACAAGGGTCACAGTAATATGTGAATATCCCTAATATAGAGTAAAAATAACAAAAACGTTAGAATACAAAGTAGAATACTTTGATGATAACGGACTATGAGTTTGTGTTGATTATTAGTACTTTCCAAACAGTAATGAGGGAATTTCGTACTAACCAGCACTGTTTCAAGGTAGAATAAAAAATGAATTAAAAATTAATTCTCATATTCTATGTATTTCTGGTTAAATAGTTGATATTCTTCTCAATTAGTATCCACTTTACGAAAATTGTAAAGATGGACAATTGAACGCTGATGAGAGGTGTAGCGGCCTTGAAATCAGTACTGATACGTTCTGCTTAAAACTGATTGGATATAAATAATAATATTTTCCAACATAAAAAAACTCTTCGTAATTTTTAATTTTCATTAATTCAATAAAACTGAACTTGAGCCTGATAATATTACTTTTCATATATACATCAATATAAGTTCAAATAATAATTACGTTTATTCGTAATAATAATAATATAAAAAATAAAAACAAAGATTCTATTAAAAGCCCAAGTGAAGATTTAAACAACTTGGTAAAGTTTCTTACTATGAAAATGAAAAAAGAAGACGAATATCGGGACAGAAGCAACATCACCTTTGATAACTTCGCTAAAATACTGTTCAACACTGCACACCTCTGACAGTAAGAATGCTACTTGCTAAAGCAAATTTGGTTCCAAGTCTTATATATGGCTGTGAATTGTTTTCTAGTTGCGATAGTGTTAGTAAGAGGAAACTCGAAGTATTATATAATAATATAGTAAGATATGTTTATAATCTCAAGAGGCGCGATCATGTTTCATTGCATGTCAAAACATTATATGGTGTATTATTTGAAAATCTCCTAAAGATAAGAACACTAATTTTACTCCACAAAATTATATACACCCAAAAGCCTGAATATCTATTTCAGAAGATTAGATTTGCCTGATCTTTAAGAGGCAAAAATATTATAATCCCTAGATATCATTACCATGTTTCTGAATGGCAGTTCTTTTCACATGCTGTTCGTCTTTGGAATTCTCTTCCACATTATCAACAAATTAATAGCAACGCAACAAATTTTAAAAAAAATTTCTTTTTATTTATTTTGATTAGATTAAATATTTTCTACATACTTACGTACAAACATATGCCCTTACTTTGTAAAAATTTTATTTAATATTAAATAATTATTTGCATACATTTCTTTTTTTTTTCTTAAATTTAATTATGGCGAACCTTGTTATGCAAGGAATTTAATAAATAAATGTATAAAATAAAATAATTTCTGATTCAAAAAAAAAAAAAAAAAAATCGCGGAGACATACGATTTATCAAAAAAAAAAAAAAAATATGTGGATCCGCGTAATAAAATGATAAAAAACGCGAAACTTATCTTAGAAACAGTATTAGTAAGTGATTTCAATGGACTTAAAAAAATAAAGCTGGAAGAGTTTGGCAAAATATTGCATAGTGATGAATTACATAAATTATAATCTAGCAAAACCAAAAATGATGATTAAACTTTTCACGATTATGTTTTACAAATGAAAAAAGTCACAGCGGTAGGAAATATCGAAGAAATTCAGTATATTGTAAATGGACTGAAAATTAAAAATGAACTTAAAGGCTGTGCACATATTACGTAACGCTGTTTTCAGAGATTACGGTTACGGTTAATTTTTGTTGTTTTACATCTGTCGTGAATGGCTGAGAAAAAGAGTATCCCTTCTTTTCAGCCGGGTGTGGCCTCTTTAATGAAGAATATTGCGCGCAAGTGGATTTGGGTGCAACTCAAGTTTTTATATATTTTTTCGCGTGTTTTAAAAATACTGTCTTCACCAACGGAACGTCTAGATCTTTATGAATTCGATGGTTTCTGACATACCAGGGGGCTGCTGTTGTACGTAGGATTTTATTCTGTCGCCTTTGAATTCTTTCGACATTCGATGCTGAGGCAGTGCCCCATAACTGGATTCCATAGGACCATATTGCTTTCAGGCCCGCGTTGTATAAGAGAAGTTTACAGTCACGGCTTAGTATAGAGTTTCTTCCAATAAGCCAATTCATTTGGGTTGCTTTTAATTTCATTTGTGTTAACTTTGCGTCTATATGCCATTTCCATGTTAATCGACGATCAAGATGAACGCCTAGATATTTGACTACAGTGTGTTGAGGTATAGTCTCGGTGTTAATATTTATAGGCGGGCATGTTTCCCTGCGCAACGTAAAAGTGACGTGTGCACATTTCTGCTCGTTAACTTTTATACGCCATTGTTTGAGCCATTTTTCCAGTTTGGATACATATTCTTGTAAGTTGCGGGAAGCTTCTACAGGATTTTCGTGAACGCTTAGGAAAGCTTTATCATCCGCAAATGTTGATGTATGAATGGTTCTGCTTAACGGTAAGTCAGAGGTATATATTAAATAAAGTAAGGGACCGAAGATACTGCCTTGAGGGACTCCGGCTTCAATCGACTGCGGAGGGCTTAAAAAATTGCCTTCCCTAACTACAAATTTACGTTCCATTAAATAGCTTTTTAAAAGCTTTACGATGTTTGCTGGTAGATTTTGTGTTAATTTGTTGATAAGACCTTCGTGCCATCGAAAGCTTGTGGGACATCAATAAAGAGCGCAGAGCAGTATTTCTTTTTTTCGAAAGTGTGTCTAACAACATTCACAAGTCTGTGAGTTTTTTTAATTGTGCTATGTTGTCTGCGAAAACCGAATTGATGATCTGGAATACATCCATTACTAGTCACTATAGGCATCAGCTTGATCATATACAGGTTTTAAAATAGTTTTCAAATGTTGGGCAATCAACTAATAGGCCGATAGGATTCTTGATCCTTGCCGGGCTTTGTTATCATAATAATCATCGAAACCTTCTATTCTCTTGGATAGTACTGCAGCCGTAAAATACCATATACATAAATGAATAGTATTATTCTTTTTGCAGTGTAAGGCAATTCCTGAAGCATTTTGTTGCTTATGTGGAGGGTGAAAGGATGTGGTGTAATAATGTTTTGAGAATGTTATGGCAGGATCGCCATGTGGAGTAATAAGGATGTTTATATTTTATTTCCCTATAGCCCTTGGTTTATTTTAAACAGCTGGAAGGGTTCCAGCTAGTAATTAGGCGTTCAAAAGAACTGCCAGAATATTCTTGAAACTAAATTAAAAACAAAGGCAAGCGAGTGCCGAATTATGTTGATAGTTTAAGTCTGATTTTATTTACAAAATATTCTAGCTTAAATACTACTTATGAGAATCTATATGATAATCTAGAATTGAGTGATTTGTAAATCACTCAATTTATTAATAAAGAAAAATAAAATATCATACAATTAAATTGAATTAAATTTTCATGTGTCATCAACTTGCACACAGTAATTTTTGTAATTTAATATTTGTTCCAAATAACTTTTGCCACACTTCAACATGTGTAACATTATCGCTTGTTGCGCTACACACTTAAAGTTGGTATTTACCTACTGTGCAAGTTGTATGACATGTGTACACTACACCCTCTCCGCTAAGAGAAAAATTAGGGGATTGATTTTTCTTGATATTCATAGTACCGACAATATTTGTAAAATAATTCTTAATTTCTATTTACATATGTTATAGTTTTACAAAGTAATTCTTAATATAGTTATAATTTTATAATTTACATAATTCTTAATGTAGTATTTAATATTTTTATAATTTTTACAATAGTATTCTTATAATTTTTAGTGTTTATTGTGTACTTAATTATTGTTTCTAAAGCCTATATATGGTTTTAATTGATTATTATGGAGTTCTTTTTCAATTCCGTGGTAGTTTATTATGGTATTTACACCGTTATGTCTAATTATTTTATATGGGCCTTTGTACGGGCTTTGATTCTTTTTCCTATTTTCTACTTTTATTAAAACTAAATCTCCTATTTTTAGATTTAAACTATTACTATATCTATTTTCTATGATTCTTTTTTCTTTTGTTTTTTCTGTAAGTTCCCTAGCTCTATTCAAAGAATATTTTAATCTTTGTTTCAGCTCTTTTGCATAGTCATCATAATTGTATATTTTGTTATTTTCTGTGTCATACAATTCTGATGGTAAGCATGGCAATCTACCATATACCAATTCAAATGGTGTGTAACCAGTGTCTATGTGTGGTGCCGAGTTGTAGGCAAAAGTAAAGTAATTTATCCACTTATCCCATTCGTAATCGTTTGCTGATGTAAGCAAGAATTCATTGAGAACCCTGTGATTTCTTTCTACCGCACCCATTGTTTCATGGTGGTAGGGGGTTGAGAATGTTTGTTTGATCTCAAGTAACGAGCATATGTTGCGCATTAGTTCGTTTTTGAATTCTGTCCCGTTGTCTGATTTGAGCACTTTAAATTTACCGTATTTCAAAATTAATTGCTCTACTAGTGTTTTGGCAGTTGAAAGTGCGTCTTGTGTTGACATTGGGTGAGCAATAACGAATTTCGTTAGTTCGCATTGCATTGTCAATATGTATCGGTATCCGTTTGAAATACGAAGAGGTCCTACAGTATCAATTGATATAATCTCAAAACTGTTGCTTGGGGTGTCCGTTAATGTAAGTGGTTCTTTAATATGTTTGGTTTGTTTGTTTATGTTACATTTGTCACAGTATTTTACGAATTGCTTTACCATCTTATTCATGTTTTTCCAAATGTATCGCTGTTTAAGTTTAATAATTGTTTTTCTAATTCCTAAGTGGCCTGCGTGTGTGGTATTGTGGAATTCGTCAATTAGTTTATATTTTAAAATGTCATCTGTTATTCTTTTTGGGGCATTGTATATTAATATTTTTAGTTGAGGACTTTTGTTATTTATTCTTATGTTTGCATATGCTTCTTTTAATTCTTCTTTCGTATATACTTTAAATATTTTATCGTTATTTGCTAGCGCTAATTCTTTTATATTTTCTTTACTCATTTTTGTTATCAGTTTTCTCAGTATCGAATCTAGTTTCGCTGAGTTATCGCTGAATCTTGCATGCATATTATTATCATGTATATTTTTGGTATGTAACTTCTTCATAATCGAATCTTGTTTCGATGAATTATCGTTACATCCTATATTCATAGCATTCTTATTTTGGGTACACAATTTCTTCATGGTCGAAACTGGTTTCGATGAATTATCATTATGTCCAATGTGCACAATATTATTTTCAATATATATGTCGACTTCTTTTATGTTTTCAAATCTATTAAATTGCAATTTCTTAATGTTTTTTATATCACTTATGGATGTGCATTCCCATATTTGAAGTTGATCAGGCTTCCGAGAATTACATTTTTCCATACTCTTTTCTTCTACACGTGTTTCACTAAAATTGTTATTTGCCTCATTATGTTCTTTATTATTTGCCTCATTATATTCTTTATTTGTCTCTTTATTTTCTTTATATGTATGTCATTATGTTTTAATTTCAAGTCATCCAAAAATTTGTTGAACCGTTCGTTGTCGTTTATATTGTTGAAATTTAATATGTCATAGTTTTTTAGAGAGTCAGTTTGAATTTTAATGCCCTGTAAAGTTACTTAATCGTTCGTTGTGTTTAAAATTTTTAAGTGTGTCATGCGGCTTTTTTTTTTTTTTTTTTTTGAGCTATTGAATTACTCAAAAATACACCTGGTTTCAATTCATTATTAACAATTACGTTGTCTCCATTTAGATTTAATTTTAATGCTTGTATGATTTCAATTAATAATATCTTGTAATATCTTAACCTGATTTATTTAATAAGAAGACTTGCTTTGTTGATGGTTGTACATGAATGTTGGAAGTTGTGTGTATTTGTGTGTAAGTTAAAAAATGTTAGGAAATAAATAAAAATGTATATATGTATGTATAATTATTTTATATTTTAAACTACATATATATAATAATAATATTCAAGAGGTTTTCATTTAAATATTCATTCTTTCATTAAGTTCCCATTTGTTTTTATATATTCAATTAATTAATTTGTAAGTAAAATTAACGTGTGTATGTATTTATAATTCAATTTCTTTTGTATATTTTTTTTTTTTTTTTTTTTTTTTTTTTTGCAATTCATTCATATTATTTGTTGTGCTTGCTTTTTTTTTTGTTGATTTTTATATTATTTTAATGCTGTTTTAAGTTAAGTTTGTATGTATGTATAATTGTAAATTATTTAAGCAAAACTTAAAATATTGAAACTAGAGAACATCTTACATTTGCGATTTTTATAAACCTAACCCAAACGTGTTTACGTCATTTTAGATTGTCAGTACTTTGTTCAGCCAAATTTTTGGTGGCCTTTTGACAGGCTAAGTCACGTTGATTTCCACGAGTCATGATTGGTACTTTCTATTACTAGCAAATTTTTAATTTCTGGATTCTTTATTCTGGACAATTTATTTTTAATCAAACAATACTTTTAAACAATTTTACGACTGTGTCCGTTTTGGGTTTTCTTCTCTTCTACTTTTTGAATTGTAAATACACATTGTAAATAAATCATCTTTATGTGGTGTCAGCAGGATCAGTTCGAAGTCCGCAGGATTGTAAGATTTTTGCTAATTTTTGATAATAAATTTTTTGTATGGTTGGTCGGAATCGGCAGGATCAGTTCGAAATCCGCAGGATCGCCATGTGGAGGGTGAAAGGATGTGGTGTAATAATGTTTTGAGAATGTTATGGCAGGATCGCCATGTGGAGTAATAAGGATGTTTATATTTTATTTCCCTATAGCCCTTGGTTTATTTTAAACAGCTGGAAGGGTTCCAGCTAGTAATTAGGCGTTCAAAAGAACTGCCAGAATATTCTTGAAACTAAATTAAAAACAAAGGCAAGCGAGTGCCGAATTATGTTGATAGTTTAAGTCTGATTTTATTTACAAAATATTCTAGCTTAAATACTACTTATGAGAATCTATATGATAATCTAGAATTGAGTGATTTGTAAATCACTCAATTTATTAATAAAGAAAAATAAAATATCATAAAATTAAATTGAATTAAATTTTCATGTGTCATCAACTTGCACACAGTAATTTTTGTAATTTAATATTTGTTCCAAATAACTTTTGCCACACTTCAACATGTGTAACATTATCGCTTGTTGCGCTACACACTTAAAGTTGGTATTTACCTACTGTGCAAGTTGTATGACATGTGTACACTACACTTATTTTGTCAGCACCTGGGGCTTTTCTGGTCTTAAGACTAGTAATAGCCTTTTCAATCTCCACAATGTTGAATTTTAGCGATATTTCTGGTAAAGAGACGACTGGTGGCAGTTCAACAATATCAGCAGAAATATTCGAAGTGAATACTTTTTCTAAGTGTTTAACAAAAAGTGCACCTTTTTCAGCATCAGTTTTTGCCCAGTCACCATTAGGGGCTCGTAATGGGGGTTTGCATATCACCGGCCTTTTAAGTCCTCTGGCTGCACGCCACAGTGAATAATCAGTTTGTGGTGTTGCATCTAGCTCTTGAAGGGAAGCTGTTTTTGAGTTTGCAAAACTTTCCTAAGCTGCTTGGTACACTCCTTAAGCCTTAATTTTAGCTGGGGCGATCTGTAGCGCTGCCATTCTCGTCGAGCTCTCCATTTTTCAGTCAATAGCCTTTCTATTCTTCTACAGAAAAAATATTGTTAAATCTCACTGGTTGGTTTATTTCAATTGAAGTAGCATTAAAAGCAGCTTGTTTAACATGCGCTTCAAACAACCTGAGAGAATCGTCTATGTCTGTTCTCAGCGGCATTTTTTCCGAGCAATGATCACTCAGATATTTTCTGTATTTCAGCCAGTTAATACGTACAGATGTCATCGGTAAATCACATGTTGTGTGTGAGTAAATAGTGACAATTGTAGGCGAGTGGTCTGAAGATAAGTCCAAAGATGCTTCAACTTCAACCATCTCGCTGGGCACACCTTTCACAATTCCAAAGTCGATAGCATCAGGAATTTTTTGTCGATATGTTGGCCAATATGTTGGCTTTCCACTTGAAACTACATTCAAACCTAGTTTAGATATTGTGTCGAACAAAATTCGTCACTTAGGAGTGATTAAACGTGAAACCCAGAATGTGTGTTTAGCATTGTAGACGCCAGCTGCTAGAAAACGGAGACCCAGTGATTTATAAAAAGCCGTATATTGACTCTCGGTAATTAAGAATCTGGTAGACGAATAAACAGATGATATTACAAGTTTTTGATAGTAAGTTTCGATGCAGATGTTCGTTGCTTGAAGATAATCTTCACAAAAATCATTCAACAGGTGGTGTTTTATTCGCGGGTTTATTAGGATTCCCGAACCACCACAAGCTCTGCCACGAGGATCCTTGGTGTCGTAAAAATTATATCCACTAATTCTGAAACAGCTTCGAGATGTCAAATGAGTTTCTGAGATAAGCATAACATCGATTTTCTTATCCTGAAGAAAATATTTTATTTCGTTTTTATGTTGGCAAATGCCGTTTGCGTTCCAAAAACAGATTTTTAAGTTAATGGTTTGCTTAGTACAGCCTGCAACAAGGAAGACTGCATTTTCAACAATTCCTGCATCATACAGGTCATGTTGAGAGTAAATGTATTTACTGTTTGTATTAAGCTCTCAATAGAGGCTTCAATATGACTAAAATTATACCCCGAATCTTCATTTACATTTCCGGTTTTTTGCGCCGTACTCTGATTGCTTTTTAAAATACTAGCGTATGAAAATTTGTTGTTAGCTTGTTGTTGAGCACTAGTCGCGTTAGACTTGAAAATGTTTGAATATTGATTTTGGCTGGTGGACGGTTGAGGTAACTGTGAATATTTAATAGGGGTTTTAGGCTGAGCGGGAGTAGCATTGGTTTTTTTGTTTGATGAAAACGAGTAAAGGGGGTAGCCTCTATGGTTGGCAGTGTGATTTCCGCCGCAATTGCCACATTTTTTCGCCTTGGGATCACATTTTATTTTATCACAGTTAGCAGTACTGTGTAACTCACCACATACAACGCAGACTGTAGGCAACTTGCAATAAGTCTTCGTGTGCCCAAATTCTTGGCAGTTCAGGCATTGAACAGGTCCAGCTCTTTTATGTGGAAGCTCAACAATAACTCTTCGATGCATCAAGTACTTTAAGTCATATATTGGATGTGCTTCTTTTATTTTTATGCCATCTGGCTGTAACTCGACTCTAAATATTGGTTGGGGGATTTTTTCTCTATTTTTAATGTTTGAGACATTTTTCACCATGTAGCCACTATTTTCAAGGCCAGACTTGACCTCTTCTCGATCCACGCTGGAGTCTATACATTTTATTACGACTGTTAGACCTTTAGCACTCTTTAATTAATACGTATAGAAGTTTTTATTTTTAGATTCTAAATCTGAAACAATTTTTCGGTAATTATTTTCATGAGCTACCTGAATTTATGTTTCATTGATGTTTCCGCGCTTAATTGGAATTACATAAAACTCATTTTCTCCAATTAATGAGATAAGGCTTTTAACCAGCAAACTGGAATTCTGCTCTCTTAAATATATGGGTGGGGGCTTACTCGAACTTGTTGTAGTTTTGTCTTCATCGCCTTGTTCAGATAAAATCGCGAAACGATTTACGGAAATTATTATATTGTTTTTTCCATCTCGGGGACCTTTCGCTGTTGAAGCAATTTGAGCTGATTTTGGACTTCTTCCCCTTTTTAACACGGTTATGTATCTATCTGCGTTTATCTGGACTATGGACCGTTCAAATGAAACTTCACGGATGCATGATAACAGTAGAAGACAGAATTAAATCTAATTTACAAAACCTAAACATGGGCATTGCAGGTGCAAAGGTAGAAGGACATGCAAATGAATGCGCCTTAAATGAAAATAAAATAACAATAGATCACGACATAATTATAATTCTATTAATCAATTTTGTATTTGTCGCAATATTTAATTTTTCACAACATTATATAAATTTATTAGAATGTTTGTTTAAGCAATAGGTCTTTTGATTTAATATATATATATATTGTTGTTTTATTTATATTTATTTTCGATATTTCGCTAACAATTTGTTAGCATCTTCAGGAAAATTTTTTTTTTTTTTTTTTTTTTTTTTTTTTAATTATTTGAAATTTTAATATTGATTTGTGTATTGGGTGTCATAAAATTTTTTTTTTTTCAATAATTTTTTATGGAAAAAGTCTAGGAAAATTTAACTACAGTATATAAAAAGGTTTTTGTATGAAATGTCACAAAAATTGTTTCCAAATTTTAACATAAAAAAATTATTGAAAATGAGTTAAGTATTGGATAGATATAAAATTTTTAACATAGAAAAAATTATTAAAATTGTTATGTTATAAAAATAGTGTTAAAAAATTAACATTGAATTTAATATATCAACACAATTAACATTAAAATGTATAATATGTATCCAGGCTGTTTTTTAACATAGAAAAAATTATTAAAAATGTTATGTTATAAAAATAGTATTTAAAAAAATTTTAACATTGAATTCAATATATCAAAACAATTAACATTAAAATGTGTAGTATGTATCTAGGCTGTTTTTTAAATATAAATATCAAAAAATTATTTACAAATTTTTATAAGCTTTATAAAAGTTAAGAATAATAAAAATCCTACAGGAAATTAAGTTATTATTGGTGTAAAACCAAGAAGCAATAATGTGATTATTTTCCTGTGGGACCATAATATAATTAGATATGTAATTAAACAAAGTAACAAAAAATTCATAGTGAAACAAGAAACAATCATTTAACATTTAGATTTTTACTAACTAAATATCTATAATTCTGTGCTAAATTTTCTGTATCTACTTTGAAATTTATTCTTTGTGTTGCTGGTGTATTAATTATCTCTAACATTTCTAACATCAAACGTTGTTTATAATTATTTTCTGTATTCAGAATTGAAACATTTTCAAAGTTAGGAAAGTGAACTAATCTGGAACAATGAGATGACAACGCTGTCTTCTTTAATAATAATAACATTATATAAAAATATAAAGAAAACTTATGTCCAAAATGCATAGATAATATCCAACATGCATAGGAAGATCTCTAAAAAAATATATATATATATAATTTATATAAAAAGTTATATTATAGAAACAGATGGAACAAATTGTTGTAGAGCTTGAGAAATTAATAATAAATGCTAAAAAAATCTATAACAAGAAAATATGCAAAAGAAACAATACAAGAAAAACTAAAGTTAATAGAACAACTAAGTGAAAGATTTATAAAACTTGTAAGTCATTTAGCAAATCCATTAAGAGATGAAAATATAATCCAATTTATAGATTAGATTAGATTAAAAAAACAGCAATCCAGTTATTAATGGAACATAAGGGAACATGCACATTTTTGATAGATACAGGTTCGGAGATATCACTTTGTAACAAAAATGTAATATACAATTATTACAAAAATAATGACGACATTTGCCGACTGAGTGGCATTACAAATGAGTATAAAGAAACACTAGGATCAGCTAATTTGACCATAATACTAGAAGAGATATTAACAAACAGATTTCAATTAGTAGACGAAGAGTTTCCCATTATTACTGATGGAATTTTGGGAATAGATTTTTTCTATAGATACAACTGTCAAATTGACTATGAAACACTCACTTCCAATAGAAAATAGAATAGAAATTAATACAAAAAGAATAAGTGATATAATCATACCACCAAGAACCGAGAAAATAGTACCAATAGACGTTGACATTAATGAAGATAGTGTTACCTGTAGTAAGGAAATAACAAACGGAATATTTTTGGCAAACACACTAATACCGAAAAATGGACAACGATATGTTAAGGTTTTGAATACATTAGAACAACCGGTGCGTCTAGAAAACTTGAGAGTCACGACAGTACCATTAAAAATTATACAGTTTATAAAAATACGCATGTCCCTAACATCAAACATTCAGAGCAAAGATTCAAAAAATTGCTAGAGAAAATAGATTTCAAAAGCATTAAAGAAGAAAATAAAAAAAATATATGTTATATACTGAGACAATATCAAGATATTTTTCATCTCGAAGACGAACCATTAACTGTAAAAAATTTTTATAAACAGAGCAATTAAACGATAACACTCTCACTTCCATAAAAAATTACAGACTGCCACAGGCACAATTAAATGAAATAAAGAAACAGGTGCAAGACTTGTTGGACAAGAATATAGTGGAGTCATCAATTAGTCCATATAATTCACCATTACTATTACTACCAAAAAAAAGGACAAAACGACGCGGAGAAATGGCGTTTGGTTGTAGATGGCAGGCGTTTAAATGATAATATAATAAATGACCAATTCCCTTTAACTAGACTAAATATTTTTCCACTTTAGATATGACAAGCTAATTTCATCAAATAGAGCTTGATCAATTATTACTTACAGCATTTTCCACACCCAACGTTCACTTTCAATATACAAGACTACCATTTGGATTAAAAATATCATCTAACAGCTTTCAAAGAATGTTGACAATAGCTTTATCCGGTTTGGATTCGGAGGCATTTTTCTACGTTGATTATATTATTACTGAATCCAGCGATATGTTGTTTCCTGAAACCAGAAGTTTTGTATTTGGGATATTTTATTACACTGCGTCACAGCATTTTTTGGCAGAAACGCCACTATATAGCCATTAATCTAGAGACAAAACATAGTCAAACTGCGTACTTGGTTTTCATTTCCTCATCTTTTGTCCTTTTTAAAGGACTAAACATTTTTCAAGAATGCTTATTTCAAATAATTTTTTTTAAATATCAGTATCTATTATTTCTTAGCAAACTTGGTACCAAATGAAAGGGAAGGCTCTATAGAATTTTATAAAAATATTTATTTCTGTTCCTCTAAATAAAAATATGAAAAAATGTCCTTTTAAAAAAATATCCTTCCATATCCTTGAAAGTTTTTATTAAATTTTTTTTTTTAATTATATGTTGTTGCATTAAATTAACTCTATAAGACTTCAAAGTTTCATGATTTAATCTCCTTAGTTCAAAAGGTGTGATGGGTTTTTTCGCGGTACAAAATTAATATATGTATAAAATTAATTTATGAAAAACAACTTATAATTTTGAACCAACAGGGATACAAATATTTCCTTCATTCGTCCTGAAAAAAGGGTCCTTTAAAAAAATTTTTCCAAATCCTTTAAAGCTTCCATCAAAAAATATTTTAAAAATTATGTCTTGTAGCCTAAAATGAATTCTATAAACTATAGCGTTGAATGTCGCGCTAGCAGCAGGGTACGTATTTGCTGTATATTCCAACATAGATTTTAATATGCCACTGTCATCTTATGGCTCAACGCTCTGATTTCCGTTTGCAGTTAGTTCTTAAAATAATAGAGATTTACATATTATGTAATTTTTTTCTGAAATCACTACTTGTAAGTCGCTAAAAAATTATATTTACAGAAGTTATGTTATAAATTCCAATTAAAAATTTTTTATATCGTTTTAGCATTGCGAAAAATTTATAATAGTTTACCAAACGGTTTTTACGGGAATTAAACTCAAATGCAGTGTTCACATAAAAATAAATTTTGTGTTGTTTGCGGACTATTCACCCCTTTAAAAAAATCGCGCAAGATTTCTGCTAAAATAATAGAAGCGTATGAAATGTATTTTTGTAAAAACTTTGTTTTCAATAAGTGGTATATACCAAAAATAGTATGTAACTACTGTCATAGTGGCTTAATCAAAATAAAGATGACAGTGACAATGAGACATAGTACAGCGAGGGGAATCTTTCAGAATTTGACGTATACTCAAACAGATCAGAACAAATAACACCTCATTTTGTTACCCAAAATGATTTTGATGATTTGGTGAGAGACATGAATATATCACAACGAGCTGCAGAATTATTAGGTTCTCGTTTCCACCCCTACACATCAAATTGGGTTTAATTAAAAACTTTGTAAAAAATTTTAATGCAGAAGGTTCAGCTATGTGCCATTTAAAAGCAATGTTTCCGAAATTGAGCGAGACGAAGGTTAATGCCGGTTAGTTTACTCTTAAAAATTTCTATATACAATGTTATCATAGCACAATTTAAACGATTCATTAATTTTCAGGGTTTTCAATTGACCTCAATTAAAGCAGATTATGAAATGCAACGCATTCCCAGGACTATTTTCTCCAAAAGAAATAAATGCATGGGATAGCCTACAAGATGTAATTAACAATTTCTTAGGCAGTAAAAAAAGCCCATAATTATGAAGAAATCGTCCGATGCTTAATTCATAACTTTGGAGAAATGTGTAAACATGTCGCTAAAAATACATTTTTTAGACAGTCATCTAGATTTTTTTCCAGTAAATTTAGGCAATTTCAGTGATGAGCACGGAGAAAGATTCCATCAAGATATTTCAATAATTGGAAGTCGTTTTAAGGGACAAAACTTATGTAACATGGTTGCAGAATATTGCTGGTCACTTTGTCGCAATTCTAACACACTCCATAAGCGAAAAAGCGAACGACTTCGTTTTGATTAAAACTGCATAGATTATATGTTATATATCATAAGTTGTTTTTCATAAATTAATTTTATACATAGAAATTAATTTTGTACCGCGAAAAAACCCATCACACCTTTTGAACTAAGAGAGATAAAATCGTGAAATTTCGAAGTCTTAATTTAATTAATTTAAGGCAACAACATATAATAAAAAAAAAATTTTAATAAAAACTTTCAAGGATATGAAAGGATATATTTTTAAGAAAACATTTTTTTTTATTTTCATTCAGGGGAACTGAGGTAAATATTTTTATAAATTCTATATAACATTCCCTTTCATTTGGTACCAAGTTTGATAAAAAATATTAGATACTAATATTTAAAAAAAATTATTTAAAATAAGCATTCTTGAAAAATGTTTAGTCCTTTAAAAAGGACAAAAGATAAGGAACTGAAAACCCAAGTACGCAGTTTGACTATGTTTTGTCTCTAGATTAATGGCTATATAGAAACGCTTCTGCCAAATAGAAAAAATTTAAATTTGTCACGCAGTGTTACAAAGTATGGTATAAAAACTGACCCGACCAAATACAAAGTAATTGAACAGTATACTAATCCAAAAAACGCGGACGACGTGAAACAGTTCATAGCTTTCTGTAATTACTAATGAAGATTCATTCCAGACTTCGCCAGAACAGCAACTTGCCTTAATAATTTATTAAAAAAAAAATTAACGTCCGAATGGCCAAAAGACTGCAGCATTTGATAAGTTAAGAGACAAATTTAAAAACACGCCTATATATATATATATATATATAAATATATATATATATATATATATATATATATATTTTGACGACAAATATGGGTCTGGGAGCAGTTATTTCGGAAACGATCTACCCATATCATATGCAAGCAGAACGTTGATTAAGCGTGAGAAAAATAAATCCGTGATTGAGAAAGAATTACTGGGCATTTATTGGGGAATAAACTTTTTTTATGCCATATCTATATGGTAGGAAATTTACCGTCGTCACAGACATAAAAATCCGTCTTCGAAACTAACCAGAATTAGACTTGAACTATCAGATTATGACTTTAATATAATATATAAGAAGGGAGCGAATAATACAAACGCAGACGCTCTATTACGCGTGGAAATAAATTCCCAAATATTAAGAGATATGATTCCAATCTATATTGACGAAAAAGAAAAGAAAACTCTGGCAATAACTCGCAGTATGTGTAACACAGAAAGGAATGAAAATACGAACGTTCATTGAGAAGAAAATAATATAAAAGACTGCATATCTCGGAAAGAGACTGATCACCTCCATATGTGGGAATGCACGTCAACAAATAATATCAAAAAGCTTCAAAAAATTTAATTTATATATGATAAAAGCTGCAGCAAGAATTAAAGCAAAAATTAAAGAAGAATTTAAAGGAAAGAAATGATAATATTACGCCTATTATCTGTGATAAAAGTGAAAACCCAATGTTTTCAGAAACATTTGGCGAGAAACTTTTATTGAAATTAAATAAATTTAAATTTAAAGAGTACGTACTATACGAAAATGATTAAATATTTAAATACTAGCTGAGCGCCCCGGCTTCGCACGGAAGCTATTTACTTTTATAAATTTCGATTTACCTAATCAAAGCACATCAAGACTTTCACGAACAAAAATAGCGACTTTAATGACAAAATTCATACTACATCAGTAACACCCAATTCACACGATGATTTTTTCTATGGTTTTTAAATCACGATTTTTTTGTTTATGTAGGCGAACGGGGTAGAGAAGCAAAAGGTGTAATGAAAAAATCACATTTTCAGTTCTCTGTGATTTGTTATTTACGTGCAAACGAATATATGTATTGCCACATGAAAATGAAAAATGAAATAAAGCAAAATAAGAAATAAACGAATTGTGTAAAGAAAAATATAAGAAAAAATCACATTTTCAGTTCTCTGTGATTTTTTCTTATATTTTTCTTTACACAATTCGTTTATTTGTTATTTTGCTTTATTTCATTTTTAATTTTCATGTGGCAATACACATATGTATTCGTTTGCACGTAGTTTGCACGTAAATAACAAATTGACATACATATGTACATACATACATACACATGTCAATTGGTTTTTATACAAATAATAAAGTAAAGAAGAATAACCGATTACGGAGAAAAAAATCAACATATAAAACATTAGGAAAAAGTCATCGTATGAATCTGTAAAGTTTTTGATCATGTTGATATATAAAATTAAACTATTATAATACGTTACATGTACTTATGTACGTATTTTGTAAAATTTCTGTGAAAATTCGGCCTATAATAGTTTTAATTTTATAATGGTTTTTCCTACTCGTGTAAAATTGTTTATGTGTAAGTTACTATTATTAGTTAATATTGAAATGTTAAAAATATAAACACAAAAATTTCAGAACATGGAAAAATATCACGATTTTTAGAGCTCTGCTCTTCATGGTGCGATGGGGGTTGAATTTTATTTTTCGTAACATAATAATCGACACTATTATATTTTATAGCTATATTTTTCTTTTGGTTTTGATTTGCTTGTCGTTTAAAAGCGACTTTGTTATTGTTTTTTTTTAAATCAAGACGAGAAAATGTGTAGGTATGTAGGTATGTATATGGCGTGTTACTCACATTCAACTGCAATAACAATAACAAAATATTTAATATACTCCTATGAATGTATGTATGTATGTATGTATGTATGTTAGTGTTTCGTTTTTGTTTTGCTTTATGTTGCTGAGTTGCCGAGCAACAAAACCAAACAAAACGTCAAGCGTTTGAACTATTATGCTTTGTCGAATGTAGTACATATTAGGTCAACAAAATTAATTGAAAATAATTTTTTGTTTTTTTTTTTATTAAATAAATATTATATTATTTAAAAACTAAAATTTTTAAAATATGGATTAAATTTCTTAAAACAATGTCATAAACTCAGAAAAATTATTAAATCTTCACACATTTTATGTAGGTATATACCTAATGAGCATAGCTATAACCGGGTTGTAGTGTATCTTACTAACTCATAATGCTTGTACTATGAATGCAGCAGAACCATTAATAAAGTATCAATAACAGTTCTTTTGCTGTATGCATAGTGCAATGCTAAATTGCTTACTAATAACTATTTGAGTGACACATTTTCATTTGAGTACAATTCGAAATACAAATTATGATGATTAGTCAAGTGGAAATGTAGATACGATCCTTCATAGTATTGAAAGAGAAAGAAGCAATAATTGTATGGTTACCATAAGTTAGAAAGGCTAAGATTAATTTTCATAATTAGTATTTAAGTCAAATAAATTTAAATAAAGTTATCATTAATTCATGATCAAACGCTTGTGTTTTTACTCAACAAGTTAAAACCTTACATGGCGATCCTGCAAACCTAAATTATTTTAGAAGAACAGCAAATTAAAGGAATAAATAGCAAAATTGCTTATCCTTTTTGCTACATTTAAAATAAAATAAGGACAATAGACCCCAGCAGACATAGCACATGCTCAGCTGGGATCTATCAAGCAAAATTAAATCTTTTTTTTCTCTTTTTAACGGAACAACCTTTGGAGGACATCCTGAAAAAAATCAAAGAGGCTGAAGAACGCTGGGCACGCTTGCTGCAGCAACGCAACATCAAAAGCCACAAATGCTGGAAGTAAGCCACAAGTGAAGAAATTTTTGATCCTGCCGACACCACATAAAGATGATTTATTTACAATATGTATTTACAATTCAAAACGTAGAAGAGAAGAAAAACCAAAACGGGCACAGACGTAAAATTGTTTAAAGGTATTGTTTGGTTAAAAATAAATTGTCCAGAATAAAGAATGCAGAAATTAATAAATTTGCTAGTAATAAAAAGTACCAATCATGACTCCTGGAAATCAACGTGACTTAGTCTGTCAAAAGAACACCAAAAACTTGGCTAAACAAATCAAAGGCAAACGCACTCACAATTTAAAACAACGTAAACACGTTTGGGTTTGGTTTATAAAAATCACAAATGTAAAATGTTCTCTAGTTTCAATATTTTAAGTTTTGCTTAAATAATTTACCTTTATACATACATACAAACTTAACTTAAACAGCATTAAAATAATAAAAAAATTAAAAAAAAAGCAAACACAACAAATAATATAAATAAATTGAAAAAGAGACTACAAAAGAAATAGAATCATAAATAAATTAACTAAATACATACGTTAATTTTACTTACAAATTAATTAATTGAATATATAAAAATAAATGACAATTTAATAAAAAAATTAAGATTGAAATGAAAAGCCCTTGAATACTACTAAAATAAAATAATACATAAGTACATATAATTTTTATTACTATTCTTTATCTTATATAAGTTATATTTAAATATTCTTAAAAAAAAAATCATATTTAAATCATAAAATAAACCTAATAACAATTTTGTAACTATATTATAAATATCGCTACATCTTTAAAACTATAAAAAAAATAAAAGAATATTTTATATATTATAAACATATAATAACATATACACAAAAATAGAAGAATAACAAAATTTAAAAATGCAAACATTCTTTTCAGTTAGTAAAATCAAATTTTCCAATAATATTACTACTACTCTTCCAATGCACACAAAAACATCTACGTCACTACAAAAAAAAAAAAACCTCCAAGAACAGAAATCATACAAGCATTAAAATTAAATCTAAATAGCGTAATTTTTTTAAAAAAGGTGTATTTTTAGGTAATTCAGTAGCACATAATAGCAAATAATAAAAAAATATCAAAACGTTTTTCATATAGAAAACGAAAAAATAAACGTCAACAATTTTTACAAACAGAAAATTTCAACTTCGGACAATAACCCTGTTTACATAAAAAAATTATAGATTACCACACTCACATACTGACATAATAAATGAACAAGTCCAGACAATTCTTAGTAGTAACAGACCACAGACCTTTAATTTCGTTATTTTCACATAAAAACTTCTCATCTAAAATGACAAGAATTATGGCTCGATTATGGATAGCAACCGAACCACAGTTGCGTTGCCAGTTGCTGAGAATTGTATTACGGATGGCAACTGGCAACTGAGAGCTGCCAGTTTCAGTTGCTATTTAGTGTTTTTCTGGCAACCACAAATTTTCAGTTGCCGGCTGGCAACGCAACTGAAGTTCGGTTGGTATCCATAATCGAGCCATTAGACTAGATTTAAGTGATTATGATTTTAAAATCGTTTATAAAAAAAGAAAAATGTATACTAACGCTGACGCACTTTCTAGGATAGAAATTAACTCTGACATACTAAAACAAATGATACCGCAAGAAAACGATGAAAAAGAAAAGAAAATATTAATAACAGCAAGGGCCATGCATAATAAGAAAAAGAGGCAAATAAAAATAATGAGGCAGAGAATAATGATAAAAATAATCATAAAAATAAAACGTACGTACAAGAAAATAACATGGAAAAATGAAATTCTCAGAAGTTTGATCAACTTCACATATGGGAAGGCACCTCCATTAATGATATCAAAAATATGAAGAGATTGAAATTTAATGAAATTGATAATACAAAAGACATCGATGTAATTATAGAAAATAATATTGTGCACATAGGACGTGATGATAATTCTGCGAAACCAGTTTCAGAAAATATAAAATAATTAGCGCTATCAAATGATGATGAAATTTTTAAAATATATACAAAAGAAGCATACAAGAAGATAAAAATAAATGATAAAAGTCCTCAACTAAAAATATTAATATACAATGCCGCAAAAAGAATAACAGATGAGATTTTAAAATATAAACTAATTGACGAATTCCATAATACCACACACGCAGGCCACTAAGGAATAAGAAAAACAATTATCAAACTAAAACAGCGAAAACATGAACAAGATGGTTAAGAAATTTATATCATAATGCGACAGTTGTAACAAAAATAAACAAACAAAACACATAAAAGAACAACTTACACAAACACACACACCAAGCAGTAGTTTTGAAGTAATTTAAATAGACACTGTAGGTCCTCTTCAGATATCAAACGACTACCGCTACATTTTGACAATGCAATGCGAACTGACAAAATTTGTCGTTGCACATCCTATGCCGACAAAAGATGCACCTGTAACAGCAAAAACATTAGTCGAACAATTTATTTTGAAATATGGTCAATTTAAGGTACTTAAATTCGACAGAGGGACAGAATTTACAAATGAACTTATGAAAAACATATGCTCATTATTACAAATCAAACAAACATTTTCCACACCATACCACCATGAAACATTAGTTTCAATAGAAAGAAACCAGAGGGTTCTCAATGAGTTTTTGTAAACAACTGTAAACGATTATGAATGGGATAAATGGATTCCAAACTTCACTTTTGCCTACAACACGGCACCACATATAGATACAGGCTACACGCCTTTTGAATTAATTTATGGGAAATAACCAAGCATACAATCTGACACTGTAAATAATAAAATAAAAATCAACAACTATGATGACTATGTACAGGAATTACGAATAAGATTACAATCTACATTAAACAAAGCAAAAGAATTAATAATAATGTCAAAAGATAAAAGAACAATTAATAATAAATATAATAAACTTAATCTTAATGTAGGAGATTTAGTATTAGTCAAAAATGAAAATACAAAAAACATCAAAGTCCTTACAAAGAACCATTTAAAATAATAAGTATGGATGGTGTAATCACCACAATAGACTACAACGGAAGAGAAAAAATATACCATAATAATAATTTAAAACCAATTAAAACATTATAGAATAAAATCTTAATATAACTACTTATACATACATACATATACATAAGTAAAAATAAGATATACATAAACATGTTAAATAAATAAATAATAAGAAAATTTTGTAACAATACTATGAAGAGATTAGAAAAATTCTTCCCCTAATTTTTCTCTTAAGAATGATGGTGTAGTGTAACTTACTAACTCATAATGCTTGTACTATGAATGCAGCAGAACCATTAAAAAAGTATCAATACAGTTATTTTGGGTGGCACGAAATAAGCCCCAATGAAATAAGCCCCAAATCGAAAAATGAAATAAGCCGAAAAAAATTTCAAAATTTTTTGTTTGGGGCTTATTTCATTTTTTAAAAATTTGGGGCTTATTTCATAAAATTTTTTGGGGCTTATTTCATTTTATTTGGGGCTTATTTCATATCCGGAAAATAGATCTAAAATCCTTGCGCCCTGCCGTACGCCGGTTATGCAGAGAATGCTTGGAACGCGAAGCCGGTGTTCGATATACCATAGAGGATAAATTCCTTGCGCCCTGCCGTAGGCCGGTTATGCAGAAAATACTTTGAACGCGAAGCCGGCGTTCGATATACCATGGAGGATAAATTCCTTGCGCCCGGCCGTAGGCCGGTTATGCAGAGAATGCTTGGAACGCGAAGCCGGTGTTCGATATACCATAGAGGATAAATTCCTTGCAACCGGCCGTAGGCCGGTTATGCAGAAAATGCTTGGAACGCGAAGCCGGTGTTCGATATACCATAGAGGATAAATTCCTTGCGCTCGGCTGTAGGCCGGTTATGCAGAAAATACTTTTAACGCGAAGCCGGTGTTCGATATACCATGGAGGATAAATTCCTTACGCCCGGCCGTAGGCCGGTTATGCAGAAAATACTTTGAACGCGAAGCCGGTGTTCGATATACCATGGAGGATAAATTCCTTGGGCCCGGCCGTAGGCCGGTTATGCAGAGAATGCTTGGAACGCGAAGCCGGTGTTCGATATACCATGGAGGATAAATTCCTTGCGCCCGGCCGTAGGCCGGTTATGCAGAAAATACTTTGAACGCGAAGCCGGTGTTCGATATACCATGGAGGATAAATTCCTTGGGCCCGGCCGTAGGCCGGTTATGCAGAGAATGCTTGGAACGCGAAGCCGGTGTTCGATATACCATGGAGGATAAATTCCTTGGGCCCGGCCGTAGGCCGGTTATGCAGAGAATGCTTGGAACGCGAAGCCGGTGTTCGATATACCATGGAGGATAAATTCCTTGCACCCGGCCGTAGGCCGGTTATGCAGAGAATGCTTGGAACGCGAAGCCGGTGTTCGATATACCATGGAGGATAAATTTCTTGCGCCCGGCCGTAGGCCGGTTATGCAGAGAATGCTTGGAACGCGAAGCCGGTGTTCGATATAATTTAGAGGATAAAATTCTTGCATTTTATGATTTCTTCTTAAGCTTACATCATAAAGTTAACAAATTTGGGGCTTATTTCATTTTTTTTGGGGTTTATTTCATTTTTTAAAAATTTGGGGCTTATTTCATAAAATTTTTTGGGGCTTATTTCATTTTATTTGGGGCTTATTTCGTAAATTTTGTTTGGGGCTTATTTCATTTTTTTGGGGTTTATTTCATAAAATTTTTTGGGGCTTATTTCATTTTTCGATTTGGGGCTTATTTCATTGGGGCTTATTTCGTGGTGCCGTTATTTTGCTGTATGCATAGTGCAATGCTAAATTGCTTACTAATAACTATTTGAGTGCAATTCAAAATACAAATTATGATGATTGGTCAAATGAAAATGTCAATACGATCCCTCATAGTATTGAAAGAGAAAGAAGCAACAATTGTATGATTACCATAAGTTAGAAAGGATAAGATTAATTTTCATAAATAGTATTTAAGTCAAATAAATTTAAATAAAGTTATCATTAATTGTGTTTTTACTCAACAAGTTAAAACATTACAGGGTGTGTAATAAAATAGTTTTTATTTATTTTATTTTTGTCTTAGAGCTTGTGTAGTTGGAGCTCCTAAGACTTTTGATTTATTAATTGTATTGTAAACTAAATGACATTGGCTTATATACTAATTATGAGAATAATTCTTAGGTGTACCTTAACATAAGAGTAAAAGAATAGAAATATATATTATTGTTGGGTAAGCATATTTAGCTTCCAACTATTTATGTATGGAATGTGTTCAACAGTTTTAAAGTTCAACGAGTGCATACTTAAAAGCAACAGATACTTTGTGTAGCTTATATCTACAATCAAACAAATACAGTTAATAAATGTGATTCATTTAAATGCATTGTGCTGCTGCACTTAATTAACTGTACAAGTGTCAAATTACCGACACACACAAAATATCTTGCTTGCAGTTTGTCAATGCTTGCATGTTGCGGTACTATTGAATCGCAATGCATACTACACACTGTTGGCCACATGCTACACCTCCACCCTTTACAAGAATGTTCATATAACGTTAGTTCTATGGACATTCTTTTACAATTAGTTTTTAATTAGTCTAAGTATAAGTGTAATATAATATTTATTTTGTTTTTAAAGAAAAGAAAAAATTTTATTTATTTGTTGCGGGTTAGCAATATCTAAATATATATTTCGTTGGTAGCTATACCAATTCATCAGTAGATGTTTTATGTTTAAAAAAATTCCAAAGCTCATCTATTTATACAAAAACTCACAAATATATTTTTGTGAATTACAAAGCATAGGTGTAGAAAAGTAAACACATTCATAATGGAAAATTATTGTTGTGTGTGTTTGAGAAATTTTTTAAATGCTATTTTTATGCTTTGTAATTCACAAAAATATATTTGTTAGTTTTTGTATAAATAGATGAGCTTTGGAATTTTTTTAAACATAAAGGGTAACACATCTACTGGTGAATTGGTATAGCTACCAACGAAATATATATCTAGATATTGCTAACCCGCAACAAATAAATAAAATATAAAACATAAATACTTGAGTACATGCTCAAATAAATGTAAAAATTTTGTAACGGGGAGATTTGCTTTTCATTTTTGCCTTATAAAATACTTTTAATGGCAACCAGCGGTTGTCTAATTGTATAGGTGTAGAAAAGTAAACACATTCATAATAGAAAATTATTGTTGTGTGTGTTTGAGAAATTTTTTAAATGCTATTTTTATGCTTTGTAATTCACAAAAATATATTTGTGAGTTTTTGTATAAACAGATGAGCTTTGGAATTTTTTTTAAAAATAAAGGGTAAAACATCTACTGATGAATTGGTATAGCTACCAACGAAATATATATCTAGATATTGCTAACCCGCAACAAATAAATAAAATATAAAACATAAATACTTGAGTACATGCTCAAATAAATGTAAAAATTTTGTAACGGGGAGATTAGCTTTTCATTTTTGCCTTATAAAATACTTTTAATGGCAACCAGCGTTTGTCTAATTGTATAGGTGTAGAAAAGTAAACACATTCATAATGGAAAATTATTGTTGTGTGTGTTTGAGAAATTTTTTAAATGCTATTTTTATGCTTTGTAATTCACAAAAATATATTTGTGAGTTTTTGTATAAATAGATGAGCTTTGGAATTTTTTAAACATAAAGGGTAAAACATCTACTGATGAATTGGTATAGCTACCAACGAAATATATATCTAGATATTGCTAACCCGGAACAAATAAATAAAATATAAAACATAAATACTTGAGTACATGCTCAAATAAATGTATAAATTTTGAAAAGAAAAAATTATAATATTTAGATGTACTTATATTCTAATTTTATAGTAGTCCGACCGAACAATAATATTAAATGTTAGTTATTATTATATATCTTAAGTCTATTTTTATGAACTACTTGTTGTTTATTAGTTTCCTTATCAACTATGGTAACAATTTTTCTTAAATCTATTTTCTTAATTTTATACGGACCTTTATACTGGTTTTCCAACTTATTTCCTGAATTATTCCTAAGTAGAACTAAATCTCCTATTTTAAAATTATGTTCTAAAATATTCCTATCATAATTTAATTTTTGTTTCATTTTATTTTTATCTAAAAGTATTTGAGCGCGCTTATGTGCTACTTCTAACCTAAATTTTGCCTCTTTGGCATAGTTATCCACATTGTATAGTGGTGTCACACTATCTACTTTAGCAAATTGTCTAAAATTGTTTGGTAATCTTGAAAATACTAACTTGTAATATGATTAAAACAATTTAGTTATTCTGGTGCTCTCTAGGGAGCTCTCAATTTATTGTGGAGGATTTGATGATGAGAAGAGTTTAAAAAAATAAATAATAGTGCCGGCGCTTAAGAACGCCACTGGCTAGAGATTTAAAAGGCAGATTTATATGCCAGTGATTTAAGTAAATAAAAAGCCGATTTGAGGCTGAGTTAAGACTGTTTTTAATACTGATGCCGATTCAAGGCAAAGTATTGATTGATTCCTTAAACTAATTGACATTGGCTTATATACTAATTATGAGAATAATTCTTAGGGGTACCTTAACATAAGAGTAAAAGAATAGAAATATATATTATTGTTGGGTAAGCATATTTAGCTTCCAACTATTTATGTATGGCATGTGTTCAACAGTTTTAAAGTTCAACGAGTGCATACTTAAAAGCAACAGATACTTTGTGTAGCTTATATCTAAAATCAAACAAATACAGTTAATAAATGTGATTCATTTAAATGCATTGTGCTGCTGCACTTAATTAACTGTACAAGTGTCAAATTACCGACACACACAAAATATCTTGCTAGCAGTTTGTCAATGCTTGCATGTTGCGGTACTATTGAATCGCAATGCATACCACACACTGTTGGCCACATGCTACACCTCCATCCTTTTCAAGAATGTTCATATAACGTTAGTTTTATGGACATTATTTTACAATTAGTTTTTAGATAGCCTAAGTATAAGTGTAAAATAATATTTATTTTGTTTTTAAAGAAAAGAAAAAAAATTATAATATTTAGATGTACATATATT
This sequence comes from Lypha dubia, assembly GCA_947311025.1. NCBI lineage: Eukaryota > Metazoa > Arthropoda > Insecta > Diptera > Tachinidae > Lypha > Lypha dubia. Next base: position 53,778,020 of record OX371261.1, read on the forward strand.
CTAATTTTATATTAGTTCGGCCAAACAATACTATTAAATGTTAGTTATTATTAAACATCTTAAGTCTATTTTTATGAACTATTTGTTGTTTATTTGTTTTCTTATCTTCTATGGTAACATTATTTCTTAAATCTATTTTTTTTATTTTATACGGACCCTTTTATTGATTTTCCAATTTATGCCCTGAATTATTCCTAAGTAAAACTAAATCTCCTATTTTAAAATTATGTTCTAAAATATTCTTATCGTAATTTAATTTTTGTTTTATTTTATTTCTATCTAAAAATAACTGCGCGTGTTTATGAGCTAGTTCTAACCTATATTTTGCCTCTTTGGCATAGTTATCCACATTATAAAGTGGCGTCACACTATCTATTTTAGCAAATTGCCTAAAATTGTTTGGTAATTTTGAAAATACTAACTCATAAGGACAGTAGTTATGCACCGTTGACGGTGTTGTATTAAAACAGTATGTGAAATACTTTAACCATTCGTCCCAGTCAGTTTTGTCCACAGATATATAAGAACGAACATATTCGTTAAAAGTTCTATGACTTCTTTCTATTGTTCCTAGTGTTTGATGGTGATGTGCCGTGGAAGTTATATTTTCAATTTTTAGTAGTGTGCATAGTTCCGTCAGTATAGAATTTTTGTACTCTGTTCCCATGTCCGAAATGAACGTTTTCATTGGACCATAGGTTAATACAAAATTTTCAAATATCGCTTTTGCGATTGTTCTTGCAGATTTATCTGGTGTTGGTATTGTCACCAAATATTTAGTAAGATCACATATTAAAGTAATTGCATACTCATTTCCATTAATTGATTTTGGAAATGGCCCTATTGTATCTACATACACCGTGTCGAATGCTTTTTCTGGTGTTTCTGTTATAGTCATAGGACTTTTATTATGGCTTATTATTTTTGATTTCTGGCATTTTTTACATAATTTCACATATTTTTCTAATAGTAATACCTCTTTATTTTTTCTAATGTTCTATATATTCCACAATGTCCTCCCTCTATCGGATCATCGTGGTATTTCAGCATTATATCAAGAATTGCCTTAGCATTCTTATCATTTATATTGGTCACCTCATTAAGTAGCGCTACTTTTAATTATTTTAAATATTTATTGCCCATATTTTTAAATTCATTTATGGAGATAAATTCGAAAATTTTCTCACTGGGTGCCATTTGTAGTGTCTCTACACTAAGTTTACCGGCCACTTTCTCAAGCCTTGGGAAAAATTTTCCTAGGTCAATATTCCCATTAGTAAACAAATCATTTATATTTATATATGAGCCGTTTATTTTGAAAGTGGCATAAGTCACTTTTTCAAAAAAATCGAGTTAATGGCAACACTAAATAATATTGAACGGTATCTTTATTGAAGTAGTGTGGGTTTTATTAGAGCTTTTTTCAGGTATTTGGATGCATTGTCACAATCTTTAGTCCATTCAAATTGTACTCCTTTTCTGGACAATTTAGTTAGATGTCTGGAATATTCTGAGAAGTTTTTGATGAATCTTCGATAATAATTACAAAATGCAACGAATCGTTTTGCACATCCGCATCCTTAGGTGTTGGATAGCTTTCGATAGCTGCGTATTTACTATCATCAGGTAATATTCCTTTGTCTGTACATTTGTGTCCAAGATAAGTAACTTCTGTCCTGAAAAATGAACATTTTTCTGGATGAAGTTTTAAGTTGTGTTTTCTACACAAATCAAATACCTCTTTTATATTTGAAAGCATATGTTTTTCTGAACAGCCTAACACCACTAAGTCATCCATGTACAGGAAAGCCTGGTTTGGCTTTCAACCAGCAAAAGCAAGTGTCATCATTCTTTGAAACGAATTTGGAGATATTTTTAAACCATACGGTAATTAAGTAAATCTGTATGAGCCATTGTTTGTTGAAAATGATGTTAAGTCCCTAGATTTGTTCTCCAAGCTAATTTGGTGAAAACCTGACATTAAGTCTAAACAAGAAAAATATTTTGCTCTGCCGAGCTGGTCTAGAATATCGTCTATTCTAGGTAATGGAAACGTATCTGCAATTAGTTTTTTATTTATTTGCCTGTAGTCTATAACAAGTCTCCATCTTTTCTTATCATAATTGGGCAGTGATTTCTTTGGTACGAGTAATATTGGACTGTTGTACTCAGAGTACGAAGGGTCTACAATTTGATCATCTATTAGCTTTTTGATCTGTTTATCTATTTCTTCTTTATGTGTATGTGGTATACGATAATTTTTAATGTATACCGGTTCTTTATCTTTTACCCTCAACTTTTGTTCATAAAAATTATTTATTGTTATTTTTTCTGATTGTAAACCGAAAATATCACTGTATGTTGAGCATAACTCTGTTAATGTATTTTTAAATTGTTCCGGGAAATTTTCCCTCAAAATTTTTAGTATTTTTGATTTTCTTGATATATTTTTGCTAAAATTTTCCTTTATTATATCATAATCAGAGATGTTTTCGGTTTTTATGTTACTTTTTTTGATTTTGGTATTAGTGTTATTAGTGTTTAAAAATCGAACGTATGCTTTATTAGTGTTAACTATTGTGTTTGGAATGAAGACGCCTGGTGCAATTTCTTGGTTAGGAATTAGAATTTCACTGTTTAATTTTTTATTTGATGTATTATTTCACATTTTGATGGTAAAGTTATTTCACTATAATTGGTATATTGATTGTGTGTTGCATATTAACTCGTTTGTTAATTTGTTCTAAATTTTAATCACAGCACATAAACTGGATTAAAATCTAAAATTGCTAAAACAACAAGTGGCACTTGAAACCGAGTTGTTTTCCAAAATGTAGATTAACTCTTTTGTTAATTTGTTATAGATTTTAGTCACAGCACATAAACTGGATTAAGGTTAAAACTATTAAAACAACAAGCGGCACTTGAAACCGAGTTGTTTTCCAAAAGAAATGATTGAGGCACACTCTTCAATGTTCAAACATAAAAAAGGCGATCTTTAGTTAAATTTTACTTCTTTTATACAATATTCATTCTTATTAATTTTACATACTTGGCATATTTAAATTTAAGTTCATTGGCTGTGTGGCCATGAACATGAGACAACCAAAAAATACCTAGAATGCAATTTTGTGGATATAGGTGAACGCACTACATAAACAGTACCAAAAAATAAAAACTGCATAATAAACAATCGTCAATTACAAACAAATATATAATAAACGAAACTAATAAAATTGCATTCTAAGTATTGTATTACAATTTTATGAACATGACAAACAAAAATGCATGATCTACAAAAGAATTGCTAAACTTTATGGAAAAGAATGAAAACTAAAAATTAATAAATTTACAAAATTGTACAACAAACAAAAATAATACAATTATGAACATCCTCCCCCCGTTGAGCGCAGCTCAAAAGCCTGTGTTTAAGATGCTGGTGGTGGCAGTTTATGATATTCTGAGTTGAAGTGCCGGGTAAAAAAAAATCTTCTTGTTTAAATAAGTACTGTGAAATCCGATGTTGTTTGCAGGTTGCGAGGAGCTGGAGTTGGTGTTGGTTTGAAGTTACATTTTCATTTGATGATTAAATGGACCACGATGCATCCGTAGGAAGGTTGAATTGATGATTGGACGTGCGTCTCCTTTTCGTGGGACTTTCAGATTCATTATTGTTTTGGTGGATGTTTGATTCAATTACTTGATCTTGTGCAGATATGTCGTTAACGTCTTCACTATATATTGGTAACAGGGTAAACGTGTAATTGGCCTTCTGTAGCAGCCTGTTGAGGTTTTAACGTCGGCTACTCGGACGAGATCGTCATCTCCTTGATGTACCTTTATGACTCTGCCCAAGGGCCACTGTAGCGGAGCTGTGTTGTCTTCTTTGATTATTACCATGTCCCCGGGTTTAATATTGATTGCTTAAGTTTTCCATTTGTGTCAATATTGTAGTTCATTTAAATATTCCCGCGACCATCGCCTCCAAAACTCGTTTTTTAGATGAGTTACTAATTTCCACCTGGTCAGTAAGTTACCTCGTTCTTGTGTGCAATTTGCGTCAACTTGAGCATTTAGGGGTTCCCCAATCAAGAAATGTCCCGGAGTTAACGCTGCTAAATCATTCGGGTTTTCTGACAACGGGCTGATTGGCCTTGAATTGAGAATTCCTTCAATTTCAATTACTACTGTGTCCAGCTCTTCATAAGTGAGCGATGCTGTTGTGGCACTTCGGACAAGAAGATGTTTTGCTGACTTTACAGCGGCTTCCCATAAGCCACCGAAATGTGGTGCTCTTGGGGGTATAAAATGAAATGTTATTCCTCTCGATGTACATTCTCTGTTAATTATGTCTTGAGCTGAGCCAGAATGGATAGTTTCTGATAGTTCTGTTAATTGATTTTTTGGCCCTACAAAATTGGTAGCATTGTCACAATAGAGATTCCGGCACTGACCTCGCTTACTTATGAATATTTTTAAAGATCTTATAAAGGCTTCGGTGGTAAGATCACTAACTAGCTCCAAGTGTACTGCCTTAGTAGCAAAGCAGCAAAACACTGCGATGTACACCTTTTGAGGCTTCTTCCCTCTCACCTTGTAATGAACCCAAAACGGTCCACAAAAGTCAACCCCAGAGTTGATGAATGGTCGAGCTGGTGTGACACGAGCAGCTGGTAAATTGCCCATGATCTGCATGAGTAATCTTGGCTTGGCCTTGGCGCATCGAACACAATGTTGTACAATAGATCTGGCTGCTGCCTTTCCCTTGATTGGCCAATATCTCTGTCTCATATGTGAAAGGAGTGCTTGGGGACCGCAGTGTCTATTTTGATCATGCACCATTTGCATGAGTAATTTTGAAATTGGGTCATTGTAGGGAAGCAGCATTGGATGTTTGGCATCATATGAAAGCAAAGATGTGCTTATTCGTCCTCCTTCTCTAATTATACCGTTCGAATCCAAGAATGGGCTAAGGTTGTTGAATGGACTTGACTTATTTACTTCATTATTTCTTTTTAGATGTTTTATGTCGTGTTCAAAATCTGACTGCATTGCTCGTACGATAACTACCAGAGCTTGTTCTAGTTCCATTACTGTTAAAGAGATTTCCGCACGTTTCTCATTTATTTTTCTTGTGTTGTTGATAAATCGTAGCATGTATGCTACAATTCTTTGTAATGTTCGAAAAGATCCTTTGTGGTTGATGTTGTAGATAATTGTTGTTGCATTTTCAATTGCAAGAACGGCGGCTGTTTTCTTTCGCTCCATGTTGTTTTCAAGTACTTCTGTGGCCCTTGAGTATTTTTGTGGCCAAGCTGCTTCATGCCCATGTAGGAAGATAGGCCCATAAAACCATAGATTGCATGCTGGTAATGCTTTCGGAGATAGTCCTCGGGATATGATGTCCGCAGGATTTTCCTTTGAACTTACATGTCGCCATTGTTCGGGCATTGTCAACTCCTGAATTGCGGATATTCGATTGGCTACAAACGTTTGATATGATGATGACTGTGAATTGATCCAGGCCAAAACAATCATTGAGTCTGCCCAAAGGAAAGTAGGAGTATTCTATAGTTTTAAATATCTTTTAACCCTGGCAGTTAGTTGAGCACCCAAGTGTGCTGCGCAGAGCTCCAGACGGGGAAGACTTTGTTTTTTTAAAGGTGCTACTCGTGATTTTGCGCATAGTAGTCTTACTATTTTTTGACCATTTTTTATAACTGACCTTATGTATATTGCTGCCCCATATGCCCTCTCCGAGGCATCAACAAATGCATGAATTTGTATTCCTGATGCAACCTGGCCTTGAAAAATATGTCTCGAAAACTTCAGGTTGTCTATGTGTTTTAAGTCGTTCCGAAAATTCATCCATCTAGTATGTAGCTCTGCTGGCAAGGCTTCATCCCATACAAGTTTCAACTGCCACAATTCCTGAATGAACATCTTTGCTGTCACTACGATTGGAGACACAATTCCCAGCGGGTCGAATAGTCGAGCCAAATCTGAGACTACTGTTCGTTTAGTAACACGACTTGTATCCCCCAAACGTACCTTTACACAGAACTCATCAACCTTTGGTATCCATGTGAATCCCAGAGTTTTGACTGTTTGATGGTTTTCGTTGTTAAAATCAATGTTTACTTCTTCAATTGTTGAGACGTTTTGAAGTAGTTGGTGATGATTTGCACTCCACTTTTGTAAATTTAGACCATGCTGGTTCAATATGTGCTTTAATTCTTGCTGAATTGCGATTGTTGTGCTCAAACTATCATCTCCTCCCATTCCGTCATCGACGTAAAAATTATTGAGTAGAAATTAGGCTCCAAGAGGGTACCGTCCTATATTCTTATTTGCAATTTTCTGTAGACATTTAGTTGCGAGGTACGGTGCAGCTCGTGTACCGTAGGTTATTGTGTTCAATTGATAATACTTGATTGCTGCAGTTGGATTCTCTCTCCAAATAACAGTTTGAAATTTCCTGTCTTCCGGGTGTATAAACATTTGTCGATACATTTTTTCGACGTCCGTGGTGAAAACAAAGCGTGGTAGTCGAAAACGGAGTATGATGGAAAACAGTTCACTTTGAATTGTTGGACCAGTATACATTAAGTCGTTCAATGATATCCCAGTAGAGGTCTTAGCCGAGGCATCAAATACTACTCTTAATTTTGTTGTCGAACTTTCAGGCTTGAGTATTGTAGCGACACGTTTTCCGCTTTGAAGCTGGGGTAGGCTCAGCGTTGTCCAGGGTCGTTAACAGATTTGCTTATTTCCAGAAATAAGAGAAAACCCAGGAAAGTGTTTCTTGTACGTTATAATTCGTATCACTTTATTTCTCTTATTTTGATTTCGTATCTAACTTATACGGTTTGTTTGTTTATCTTATTGATAAATGTGTTGTCTCTTCAGAGTAAGAGAGCAGTGTCTAGATTTCTCTTGGTGTCGGACTAGCATACACACCACTAGCTATCTATGACACTATCAATGTGCTATTGTTGTCGGACCAACACACACAACAATAACACACCGTGTTCTCAGAGAGTTAGTTCCAGTCGTTTTGTACTGAAGTTGACTGTTTAGTGATGTCGGACCAGCACACACACCACTATATAATCTCCTTCACTAAATTCGGTTGTAGCCGGACCAGCACACACCACAACAGAATTCAGTTCGCACAAAAAAATGTTATAATTGCTCTTATTAAACAAGTTTAACAAGAGGTCTTACCGCATTAGCAGCTGCCAACCAACTCAACTCGATCAATTCATGTGTCGCCTTTTATAGCTAAATGCTGGCACACACAATATGCACACACAACCGTACTCATACATTGTGCATACGTTGTGTGCGTGACCGGCTGTTCGATGGCTGGGTTGTGCAGCGCTGTTTGTAAGGGTAAGTTACTATTTATATCATATCTACCATGCGATGGCAGTTTACTTGTCCGTTAACTTTAAATGATTAGTTTGAATTCATTTGAAATAGATAGTGAGGTTAATTCTAATGATTATGTACGATTCTTATTTTATGGTTAGGTACAAAATTATATAATTCACGAAAACAATATAAAATGACCATAAAATAAAATAAAGTAATATAATAAAAATAGAAAATAAAATAATAATTCATAAACACAGGAAATTCATTTATACTTAAACTATGATGAACTCAGGTATGGTGTTGTTGCGGCAAAAACGACGCTTCGGACTTTTGTCGTCACAGTATACAGTGGTGAGGAATGAAGTAGTTAGGTTTAACTAAGGAATTGACATCTATTTTGGTCATATGACCTAGTGACTCATACTCTTCCATGCATCGTATGTATTGCTTTTTAGTTTCTGGTGCTTTTGCAAATCGGCGCTCTAATGCAAGAAATCTGTTGAAGGCTATACCCTGAGACTCCCCTAGTTCCTCAGGATTACTGCAAAATGGTAGTCTAACAACAAATCTTCCATTTTGATCAATTGTATAATTATTTGCGAAATGATTTTCACAAAGCTTTTGTGAAGGAGAAAGCGTCTTGTCTGCTGCTTCCACCTTTTCTAGTTCCCATAGTTGAGTAATGCTTTCTTCTAGATTGATTTCTTCTTCAGTACAGATCCCACAGGTTGCCGATGATAGCTGACTTTCACCAACCCTTCCTGAAATGACCCATCCTAATACCGTATTTTGCAAAGTCGGCAACTCATTACCCAATTTTATTTGTCCGATTGACAATAATTGATGATAGAATTCTGCACCTAGAAGCACATCTATTTTATCAGGGCGATTGAACTCCGGGTCTGCAAGTTTGATATTTTTCGGAATTGGCCAATTATGAATGTCAATTATTTGTGAAGGCTGTGAGGAGATTATTTGAAGAAGAACAGCTGCTTCAATTTGCGTAGTGAAGTTGTTGAGCCTCGAATGTAATGCGATATTGACTCTGTGCCGAACCTTAGTGTTGCTTGCTCCAATGCTGCTTATACAGATCGAAGCTGGCTTTGTTGAAAGGCCTAAGCGCTTAACTAATCGTTCGCTGACAAAATTTAGTTGAGATCCTGAGTCGAGAATTGCTCGGCATTGTATTTCTTTTCCGCTTGCTTTAACGATGATCAATGCTGTGCTGAGAAGAATGTAATTGCTTGAACTGGAACTTTTTGCTGTGGTTAATGATGCGGCTTCTTGTGCTGCTAGAGTTAGGCTTCCTTCAGATGCCCGAATTGTTTTTGAAGCCAAGTTGCTTCTGTTTTGTTCTGAGGTTTCTAGGTGAAGAAGTGTGTTGTGCTTTTTGTTGCACTTCATGCAGCTTCTAGAAATGCAATTCTTTACGTTATGGCCCGTTTTTAAGCAATTGAAGCAATATTTTTTCTTTTGAACCAATTGAATGCGAGCTGACGGTGATAATTGAAGGAACATCTTGCAAGAAAATAATGGGTGTTTATCGTTTTTGCACATGACACAAGCTTGGTCTTGAGTTACCACGGAAGTGAAAACTTTCGGTTGTGAAATTGGGCGTTTCTTTTTGGCTCCCATTGCTTCCATCGACTGAAAGTGTCTTTCCAAAAACTTCAAAAACTCCTTAATTGTTGGAACCTCTCGTGGTTGTGATAGCGATTGTTCAAAGCGCAATCGTGTGACTTGGTCTAATCGTTTCAGTAATAAGTGCAGCAGAAGCGGGTCCCAAGATGTTGTATCAATTTGAAGGTTGTGTAGTGCTAAAAGGCACTCTTGAGTCTTGTAATGAAGCTCTTTAAAGTTGTCATTCAGTCTATCATCTGAATCATCGACCAATTCATGAACTAGTCTGCTGACTAGCAGCCGCTTGTTGTTGTAGCGGTCTACGACCATCTTCCATGCGGCTTCAAAATTTTCTTCCGTTGCTGCAAAATGTTTTATTAAGTTTGCTGCCTCTCCTACCAAGTGCGTCTTTAAGTACCAAATTTTTTGTACTCTTGTGATCGGCTGGTTTATGACCAGTGATGAAAACAAATCATGAAACTCCTGCCATTTTAAATGATTTCCATAAATTTGGGTATAGTGATTTTTGGCATTGGAATAGTTTCTGCCTGATGATGAACGAACTCTGATCGTTGTGTTGTGGACCTGCTGATTACCTTTCTCACCGCTTTCCTTAGATTGGTTTCCAGTTCTATGAATCGTTCAATATTATATGCATGGTCTGTTGGATCATCGCACAATTCGACAATCTGTAAATATACGTCTTCAATATTTTGCCACAATGTAGTGGCAGTGGAGACATCTTTTTCTGTAAACTCATCCGTCAATAAGCGCTCAAGAGCTCCCATCATCTCACCCTGTCTACGAATTAGTTTTGTTATTCCACTAGAAACCTTTGCTTGGATCCCACTAGCTTCTGTTGATGCTGATTCTGCACCTGCTGCATGAGCCTCTTGTCCTAGCGGTTTGCCTGCAGTTTGTGTAATCTTCAACATTGCTTGTTGTAGTACTTCATTGTACTGCTGAACGATATTTCGAAAAGCTTCGTAGTATTCATTGCCGAAATACTCATGATCTAACGGTGGAGCTTTTAAAAAACGGATTTCGTTGTCGTTAGCCTCAAATGCCGACCGCTCGTCCTCCAACCTTTCCACTCGCTCTTGAAAATAACTTCTAGTTGTTTTCCTTGATGACGGGTCCTTCTTGTAATTTCGGATGACCGTCTCAATTCTTTCACCGATGGCCTTTTGTTTAATGATTAGTTCTTCAAATGTTGCCATAGTTGCTGATCTCGATTAGTTGGCTTCTGGGAATTCGCACCAAATGTGGTCTGTTGTATCCTTCGGACTGATGTCCTGATGCCGGGCTGAAGAATTTGCAAAAAGTTGATTTGGCTCTAGGACTGTTGATGTCCTGTTGTAAGGACTGATGATGTCCTTGTATGCGAATTTGAAAGAGGATCCTGTGCCTTGCCACAGAATCACGTCGGGGTCACCAAAATGTAAATTAACTCGTTTGTGAATTTGTTCTAGATTTTAATCACAGCACATAAACTGGATTAAACTTAAAATTGCTAAAACAACAAGCGGCACTTGAAACCGAGTTGTTTTCCAAAATGTAGATTTACTCTTTTGTTAATTTGTTATAGATTGTAGTGAATCCTAAATAATCTATTATTATATTTATTATTATTTTATACATAAGTAAACTTATTACACTTACTGTTCTTATTATTACTTTTGCACACGGCTGTTATGAATGCATGTGTCACAACAATTCATAGTTGTTGCTTTTACCGAAATCACATTTCATTGCATTACTCAAATGTCCAACATTCTTCAAAGTGCATTGCTGCACATGAGGAGTCATTGTACTTTTTCTTTTAAACAATCGTTCCTTCTTAAATTTCATTAATATTATGTATATGCAGTAAATTATTATTTTGAAGTGACCTTAATATTTGGTATGCAATCATAGCACTTTTTACTTATTATTAATATATAAATTTAGTTTTAGTTGAAAAATACAGACAGTCTATGAAAAACGTTTGTTAATAAAAGAATAAAATAAAAAGCTTTAAAGAGAGACTTTCATTTTTAATAAAGAAGATCATAAGTGGTAAAGTTACTAAATGGCGACCGAGCCAAATAATAAAAATTAAAATTAAATTAATGAAAAAAAAGTGGTGGCTCAAAATATTGTAAATCACATAAGATAAGTGAAATAAATAAAAAAAAAATGGGCTGGTGGACAAAAATCCTCCAAACAATACCTGTACTCTTCGCAGGATACGAGGTAGGGAAAAACCTTAATGAAGAAAGTAGTGAAAATAAACAAATAATAATTAAAGTAAACCAAGATGAACAAACCAACAAACATCTAATTATCGAAATAACATTGGGAGTGCTAGTACTCATAGTCGTAATCTCAATATTGTTAAAAAAATTAATAAATATAGCAATAAACAATCGTCCCCAGACCCGAATATAAGAAAAAAAAAAATCAATATAATTGTGCAACAAACTACCTTATTTCTACAATTATCATCTATATATGCTACATATAATTCATGGTCAATCAAAGAGATGCTGGTAAAGAAAGTCTTATATTTTTCCGAATCATCATTTATCTACTGGACAACAAAAGATGCTGGTAAATTGCTGATAAATTCACTTCATGGACAACCAAAGATATGCTGCTAAAACCTTTTATATATATCCGAAAAACACATACATATATACAAAAAAAAAAATAAAATTGTAAGTAATTGTAAGCAATAACTAGAAATATTAAAGAGCATTCAATAATGTAAAAAAAAAAAAAAAAAAAAAAAAAAAATATATATATATATATATATATATTCCCTTTTGTTAATTTTTGTCCTTTTAATGGCTCAGGAAAACTGGTTAGCTATAGTTGAAGAATTAGATAGTTATAAAGCTGAATTTGATAAAAGTTTCAAATGCATAAATAAAACACAAAAACCAAGCACAGAAACTATAAATAAGCATTTGGAACTTTTGGAATTGAATTATAACAAAACGGTCAGTTTAATAATTCAAATTAAGGACAAGTTGACTGACGAGCATTTTAATGAATGCGAAACAACTTTAGATAACTTGCGAAAAAAAAATTACAAAAATTCTTGAAGAACTTGAATTGCCTTTTACTTTACCTCCCAATACCCAAAAAATAGAGCTTCCAAAATTGGATCTATCTCTTAGTAACAAAATAGAGTTAATCATGTCCGACCCTATCAAATTTCTGGAAACGGCTAGTAAAATCTTGCCTGATTTTGATGGAAATTTCACAAATTTGCGTAAATTTATTGATGCTATTAATTTATTAGTTTCAATTAAAGGAACAAATCCAGATTCTCTCCTCATAAACATTATAAATACAAAAATTACTAGCAATGTACGCAGTAAAATAGAAGGGCTCAGTTCAATTGAATCTATCATTGAAAAATTAAAATGTGTTATCAAGGGGGACTCTGCTGACACCTTGATAACAAAACTTAACGCGATCAAACAGTATGACAAAAATAAAACACAATATGTAAAAGAAGTTGAACAACTCTCCAATGAACTGGCAAATACCTACATGTCAGATGGTATGACCGAAATGGCAGCAAATAAAATTGCTACTAGAGCCGCAACAAAGTCATTCATACAAAATACAAACTCTGAACGAGTAAAATTAATAATGCAGGCGGGCACATTCAACTCAATCGAGGAAGTAACGTCCAAATTCTTGGAAATAGAACAACACCAAAATAATTCTGTCATGTTTGTAGGATATAGAAAAAGAACTGGTAATAATCGAAATTATAATCGCAATAATCATAGAAATCATAATAACCAAACTAACAATAGCTATAATAATCATTACCGAAATAACAATAACGGCAGAAATTATCGCAATAATAACCGCCACAACTATAATAGCCGCAATAATAATAATAATGGACGCACCAACTTTAATAGAAATGTTCGTCTTATTACTAGTGATACTCAGGGAAACGGCGAGAACCCCCTGACCACCCATCTGGGGGAAAATTAAACACAAAAGATACTAGCGTCAACTCCACAATCTTTAAAAACAACATTTACCACTTCAATCTAAATTTATCGAGCTACTGCTCTATTAACAACACACTAAGCGAAAATGTCAATACGTTCTTAATAGACACCGGTGCCAGTGTATCAATCTTAAAAAACTATTGTATTAAAAATCACGAAAACCTTAATCTTACATACAAATGTAAACTTACGGGTATAGGTAATAGCCCAGTCTATACAACAGGGAAAATCACGGGCGATTTAATTAACAAAAATATTCTTATTAAACATGACTTTCTTGTCGTCAATGATAATTTTCCAATACCTACTGATGGCATCCTAGGCCTTGACTTCATCACAAAATACAATTGTGTCCTTGATTTTGGCAAAAATAATCAAGTTTTGGTACTTAGACCAGACGACTTCCCAAATGAAATAACCTTCAAACTAAGAAGTCAACCTACACCGCAAAATCTTTTATCAATACCCGCACGAAGCGAAGTCATTAGAAGAATAGATGTTGAAACCAAAAATACTTCTATATTTGTACCCACACAAGAAATAGCACCCGGTATATACCTAGCCAACTCCATCACATCAAACAAATTACCCTACGTACGTATCGTTAATACGACAGAAGAAAATGCATTCATTCCAAATACGAATGTTATCACCGAAAATTTAGATAATTACAACCTAGTTCAATGTTCAAATAACCAACATAAAAATAGTGAATCCAGATCAAAGACAATTTTAGAAAAACTTCAATCCAATTTCCCAAAATTTGCATATCATAATTTAACAAAACTATGTTCACAATACACAGACATTTTTGGTTTAGAAAGTGAAAAAATTTCTTGTAATAATTTTTATAAGCAAAAATTAAGATTAAAAGACACAACACCAGTTTACATAAAAAACTATAGGATTCCAGAATCACAAAAATATGAAATAAATAGTCAGGTAGAAAAACTCATTAGTGATGACCTTGTAGAACCTTCCGTATCTGAATTCAATAGCCCAGTATTGCTTGTGCCAAAAAAATCGTTACCAAATAGCAACGAAAAGAGATGGAGGCTAGTCATTGACTATAGACAAGTCAATAAAAAACTCGTAGCGGACAAATTCCCTCTTCCTAGAATTGATGACATTTTAGATCAGCTAGGAAGAGCCAAATATTTTTCATGTCTTGATCTTATGTCGGGTTTCCATCAAATCGAGCTTGAAGAAAGCTCCAGAGACATCACTTCTTTCTCCAGTAATGCTGGATCATACAGATTTAAAAGACTCCCTTATGTACTTAAAATAGCCCCGAATTCTTTCCAACGCATGATGACTATGGCTTTCTCAGGTCTAAAGCCGTCTCAAGCATTTTTGTATATGGACGACCTTGTTATCCTAGGATGCTCAGAAAATCATATGCTCAGAAATCTTAAAGATATCTTCGAAACTTGTAGAAAATTTAATTTAAAATTACACCCTGACAAATGCATATTTTTTAAACATCAGGTAACATTTTTAGGCCATAAATGTACTGACAAAGGCATTTACCCAGATGACGGAAAATTTGAAATAATAAGAAACTACCCAGCACCCAAAAATGCTGACGATGCAAGAAGATTTGTTGCTTTTTGCAACTATTATCGCAGGTTCATAAAAAACTTTGCTAAGTATTCAATACATCTCACAAGATTAACGAGAAAAAATACGCAATTTATTTGGTCAAAAGAATGCGAAGAATCATTCCAATATCTAAAAAATTCTCTGTTATCACCGCAAATATTACAATATCCCAATTTTGAAAAACTATTTTGCATCACCACAGATGCAAGCAAAGCTGCCTGTGGAGCTATTCTTAGCCAAGAATATAATGGTACTCAACTACCTGTAGCTTATGCGTCAAGGGCCTTTACTAAGGGTGAATCAAATAAATCAGTTATCGAACAAGAGCTGACCGCAATACACTGGGCCATAAATTTTTTCCGCCCATATGTATTTGGAACGAAATTTCTTGTTAGAAGTGACCATAGACCATTAGTATACCTATTTTCGATGAAAAACCCTTCATCTAAACTCACGAGAATGAGACTAGACCTTGAGGAATACGACTTTTCAATAGAATATATACAAGGAAAACAAAACTGCGGAGCTGACGCTTTATCACGCATGAATTTCAGTGACATTAAAGAAATGGGTGAGCACATTAATATACTTAAAGTCACTACACGATCACAAAATAAAAACAAAAATATTAATACTACTAATATAAATAGCAATACTGAACAAATAGGCAATAAGCCCCGCGCATATGAAATTACTAACAAAAATGATGTTAGAAAATTAGTTCGTTTGAAGTTTACCCAAATAGCAGATACATTTAGGTGTTCACTAATAAAAGGCAAACATATATTGATTAAAACCGCGATGGATGAATTTATTATTAATGGAAAGATTGATTTAGATCAATTCTTGCCAAAGCTAGAAAATATGGCTAATAATATAGGCATTCTAAAGTTGCAACTATCGCTCAATGATATAATATTTGAAAATACTCGAGTAAATGATTTTAAGGAAACCGCGAACATCAAATTAAACAATCTAGAAATTGCGCTAACACCAAAAATAAAAATAATAACTAATGAAAGAGAAAAACTTGAAATAATAAAGAAAAATCATGATGATCCACTGCTCGGTGGCCACCCAGGGATCACAAGATTACTAAATAAGCTCAGAAAGGACTACTTCTGGAAAAACATGACTAAACAAGTCACAAAGTATGTAAAAAACTGTGTGCAATGTCAATTGAACAAAGTACGTCCAAAACAAAAAGAAAATTTAGCAATTACACCAACCCCTGCCAAGGTTTTTGATATCGTCGTTATAGATACAATAGGACCATTTGTAAAATCAAACGCAGGAAATGAGTACGCAGTTACAATGTTATGTGACTTATCTAAATATCTAATAGCCGTCCCCATACCCGATAAATCTGCGAAACATGTGGCAAAAGCAATTTTTATAAATTGCATTTTAAAATTCGGACCCATGAAAACACTACTCACAGACATGGGCACGGAATACAAAAATCAAGTACTTGCAGAACTCTGCAAATTACTTAGTATAAAGCAATTACACTCCACAGCTTATCATCATGAAACTCTAGGTGCCGTTGAGCGGTCTCATAGAACACTCAACGAGTACCTAAGAACTTATTTATCACCCAACAAAACAGACTGGGACGAATGGGTAGCATACTTTGAATTCTGCTATAACACAACCCCTTCATCCGTACATGGGTATTGCCCATTTGAGCTGGTGTTCGGAAAACCACCCACACCACTCAACTTTCTTCTGAAAGGGGTGGTAGATCCAATATATAATATTGAAGCCTATGATAAGGAGGTTAAGTATAGGCTACAATTGGCACACCAAAGAGCCAAATTGTTAATTGAAAGGACGAAACTTAAGCAAAAGGAAATTTATGACAAAATGTCGTGTCCACAAGACATTCAAATTAATGACATGGTACTAGTAGAGAATGCGTCTGGACGCAAATTTGATCAATTATACACAGGGCCTCATAAGGTCATTGCAATAGAAGATAAGAATATAGTAATAAGAATAAAAAACAATAAGACCTCTACGGTTCACAAAAATAGAGTTAAATTATTTCATAAGGATTAACTATAGTTAGGAGGATCCCCTAAAACTTTTTACCAACTAATACATTTATATTTAAAACATACAACATACAACGTTTAAGTTCTCCAATAATTACACATAAAAACATATAAAAATAAAAGAATCATATAAAAAAAAAAAAAAAAATCCTAATATGAAGTGTATATGTAAAATGATAATATTTTTAAGAATGGTCTTAGAATTGTTCAAACAATTATAAAACCATTCTTTCGAAACGGGAGGTGTTATGAATGCATGTGTCACAACAATTCATAGTTGTTGCTTTTACCGAAATCACATTTCATTGCATTACTCAAATGTCCAACATTCTTCAAAGTGCATTGCTGCACATGAGGAGTCATTGTACTTTTTCTTTTAAACAATCGTTCCTTCTTAAATTTCATTAATATTATGTATATGCAGTAAATTATTATTTTGAAGTGACCTTAATATTTGGTATGCAATCATAGCACTTTTTACTTATTATTAATATATAAATTTAGTTTTAGTTGAAAAATACAGACAGTCTATGAAAAACGTTTGTTAATAAAAGAATAAAATAAAAAGCTTTAAAGAGAGACTTTCATTTTTAATAAAGAAGATCATAAGTGGTAAAGTTACTAAACGGCACTCTATTAATATATTATTAAACTTATTACACTTACTGTTCTTATTATTACTTTTGCACACGGCACCCTATTAATATTACTACCATTTTTACAACAAACATTTATACCTTTAATACAATTGTTCTCTTTTATATTACAACAATTGTATTGTTCAATGCTGAAATGTTTGTTATTGCTATACAACAATTATGTTTAATGTATTTTATATTTTTTTCTCAAACTACAATTATATTTAGTGAATAAGAAATTTTGTAGTTTTAGAATACAGTTAGTTTAGAATATAAGGAACAAATTTTTGAAAATAAAATTAATTAATACTTTGCCTTCCATCGGCATTACTTATTTCAAAAACATCAATTTTTATTCTCGCCTTAAATCGGCATGTTAATATTGGCATTCATCTGCCATATATTTATATTTGCCAGTGGCGTTTATTAGCGCCGGCAAACTTCCAATACAATAAAATACTACCCAAACACCAACCTTTACATGGCGATCCTACCAGACACCCAACCTTTACATGGCGATCCTGCCAAACATTGGCGACCACAAATTATCCGAAGGAGCACCTGAAGCTGAAGCACCATCCTGGGACATTGCATCCGAAATATGGACACAAATCGGCCCACTTGAAGCCGAAATGGAACAACACAAACACAAATAGATTTTTTTAACAATATTTTTTTTTTTCAAATTAAATTTTTTTTATATATAAATAAATAATGAATTCTTTTTTACACATGTATGCATACATACACTTATAATTTCGAATGAAGTATGTATATGAAAATAATATATTACAAACATATACAACATGAATTTTTTAAAACACATGCTGAAATACACATAACAATATTATATTCAATATAAAAATAAAAAGATCACAAAACTTTTTCACTAAAAAAAAATACACTAACTTTTACCGTGCTAATTAAATAAATTACAATTATGAAATAGAATTTCACAATAAAAAGAAATGTCAAAAAATTTAAGAGTTGCCACATTGAAGTGAACAAATGAAACACTATATATAATAAGTTAAAAAATATGAAAAGTAAGAAAATAAATAAGAGTTGCCATAGTGGATCAAACTAAAATAGAATTTAAAAATAGTATTCATATGCGACTAAAAACTTTTCTGTATTAAATGGAATCTATAGAAAAATTTATAAACGAATTAGAGAAAATTGAAGTAAATATTAACAAAAGTAAAAATAGAGTTTACACCGAAGAATATAATTTAGAAAAATTAAAACGTTTGTAATTAATAAAAACAGAATACGAAAAATATTCTCAATCATTAATTAAAGAAAATTGCGAAAAATTAATTCAGAAATTTGAAGAAATATATAGTAGAGTGTTACCACTTATAAAAAATCTTCTAAGAAAAGAAAGTAAAGATACCTATTTAAAATCAGACGAAGAAGTAGGTAATATATCAAATATGGCTCATTTTGACATAAACGTCGTAGGCAAAAATCTACATGTGTTTAAGGGTCCGTATGAGGCGTTGGAAGATTTTTTGTTGCAAACAGAACTATTGCACGATATGATTCTTGCAGAAGAGAGAGAGCTTTTTATAAAATATGTTTACAATTTCAAATTAACTGCAAATGTTCGTAGCACCATTGGACATGCTAACAGACCAACAACCTTTACTGATCTAAAGAACTTATTGGTGATATCGTATCCTAATCCAAGAACCCTACAACAAGTTTTAAATGAGCTTGGAACACAAAAACAAAATAATTCAAACATAGCTTCGTTCAGAGAAAAAATTGTCCTGCTAGGTGAACAATTAAACGATTTTCAAATAAAGGCATTAGAAAATCCGACACAAGAGGCTAAAAATGCCATATATAAAATGACTGAGAGCATGACACTTAATATATTTATGAAAGGCGTAAATGAGCAGTATAGAACCCTATTGATAGCGTGTAGTCCAAAAACATTAAATGATGCATCAGAAAAATGCATAACATTAGAAAAAGATAATCAACAAAACAACAATAACATTTTTAGAGTTGGCGGCAGAATACCCAACAACTTCCAAAACCCCCAAGGATTTCGCCAACGCGACAACATCGAATACCAATATAGTGGTAGAAATCAAAATTTTCACCACAGTAACATGAATAGCCGAGACAATAACCAACGTGCAAATTATAGTACACACCACAATTTTAATAACAATCGCAGACAAGAAAATCCCAACTTTCACCACAACAATAATAATATTAGAGACAATAACCAATATAACAAATCGCAAAATAATAATAACAGATATAGTTATAACAATAAGGACACACATTCAAATAATAATTTTTCACAAAATAGAAACATAAATAATATTCCTCAAAATAGAAACAGAAACAACAATAATAGCTACCCACAGAATAGCAGCAGAAAACAAAATGCTAATAATATTTCATATAGACAGGGAAACTAGAGAGGCAGGATAACGAAAACTGTTATCCGAAGCCACGATATTTCAATTTTTCAATAAGTACGCCAAATTCCATAATAATAAATTGCAAAATTACAAATAAAAATCAGTATTTCATTTTAGACACAGGTGCAGATATTTCCATATGCAAACAAGGAAATTTAAAAGAAATAAACCACAGGGATATTTCAATTTTAAGCGGCATAACACTAGACACCATTGAAAGCATTGGTTCAGCCCATTTAAATTTACATTTTGAAAATCAGCATATTAAACATAAATTCCACATAGTATCCAACGATTTCCCTATTCCCACTGATGGAATAATTGGAAGAGATATTTTGGAAAAATACAAATGTAGAATAGATTTCGAAACCTACACAACAACATTTAATATAGAAAATGAAGAAATTACCGTACCCATGAATACAAAATGTACTTATAAAACTGATATATGCATACCCGCACGTTCAGAATTAATCGCACCAGTAAATATATTTACAAATAAAGAAAGTATCATTTTAAGCAAGGAGATAACTCCAGGCGTTTTCATAGCCAATAGTATAATACCAGCTATAGGCACAAAACATATTAGATTTTTAAACACGTGTAACGATAAACAAATTAGAACTTGATAGAAAAGACCTAACAAATTATGAAATATATAAATACACAAGTAATAACACTGCAACGAATACGAACAGGATATCTAGAGTTTTACAAGACTTAAACATTGAATCAATAGACCCCGTAGCAAAACAAGCACTAACTGATATAATTGTCAGGAATAACGAAATTTTTTACGTAGAAGGAGAGAAACTTACAGCAAATAACTTTTATTCACAAAAAATTCACACGACAGATGCAACACCGGTATATGTCAAACCATACAGGTTACCACAAATACAAACAAGCGAGGTAAAGAAAAAAGTAGAAAAACTACTAGAAGATGAAATTATTGAACCATCAATAAGTCCTTATAATTCACCTTTATTGGTAGTACCCAAAAAATCCGCGAAAGACAAATGCGAATGGCGACTAGTAGTAGATTTTCGTAAACTAAATGAAAAAATAGTAAATGACAAATTCCCATTAACAAGAATCGAAGATGTTCTAGGTAAATTAGGTAGAGCAAAGTACTTTTCCACATTGGATATGACCAGCTCATTCTATCAGATTAATTTAGATAAAAATTCCAGACCCTTGACAGCATTTTCGACAGGAAATGGTCATTTTCAATTTACACGATTACCGTTTGGTCTTAAAATATCGTCAAATAGTTTTCAGCGCATGCTAACAATAGCACTAAGTGGCTTAGACGCCGAATCATTTTTGTATGTGGACGATATTATCGTATTTGGATGTAGCATAAAACACCATAATAGCAACTTAGAAAAAGTCTTTGAAAGATTAAAAAAATATAATTTGAAACTAAATACAAAAAAATGTTGTTTTTTAAAGGCAGAAGTACTTTACTTAGGTCATCTAATAACAAAAGAAGGAATCCGAACCGACCCTAACAAGCATCATGTTATAGAAAATTACCCGATACCAACAAATGTTGATGAAGTACGAACCTTTATCGCTTTCTGTAACTATTACAGACGTTTTGTGAAAGATTTTGCACAAATAGCCAGAAATTTAAACCAATTATTAAAGAAAGGTAAACCATTCGTTTGGGATGAAACTTGCCAACAATCGTTCGATATGCTCAAAAACAAACTCATAAATCCACCGATTCTCCAATACCCCGATTTTCAAAAACCGTTTATTTTAACTACGGATGCATCAAATTTTGCTTTAGGAGCAGTATTGTCTCAAGGAGGAATAGGAAAAGATTTACCGGTATCCTATGCCAGTAAAACGTTATCAAAACATGATTTGAATAAATCAGTCATAGAAAAAGAACTCTTAGCCATACATTGGGCAATTAATTTTTTTAGGCCATACCTTTCGGTAAGAAATTTTACGTAAGTACAGACCTTAGACCTCTCGTATCGTTATTTACCCACAAAAACCCATCGTCCAAAATGACCAGAATTAGACTGGATTTATGCGACTACAACTTCGAAATTTCATACAAAAAAGGAAAAATTAATACAAATGCTGACGCATTATCTAGAATACGTATAAATACCGACACTTTGAAATCAATGATTCCATCAGACAACGTACCCATGGAAAACATCTTTGCAATAACTCGAAACATGAAAAAAAGTCTTAACCAAGAATGTAACAACGAGAATGATAATAACGGCTCAAACAAAAAGCCTAATAAACTTTTTATATGGGAATGTACGTCAATCTCAGATGTCAAAAATATGAAAAAATTAAAATTTGAATTAGATTCAAAAATCAAAAAACCCGATATTGCAATTAGTGATGTAGAGATAGTAATTAGGTGCAGCGACAATCCATCGAACATACAAATGTCATTGGAGAAACTTTTACCAAAAATGCTATCCCTAGGCATACACAAATTAGCACTAAAAAAATAATGATGTTATTTTCAAGAATATAAACATTGAACAATTTAAGAATATTTTTAATAAATTAAAAAGAAATGAGTGTGAGAATTTAAATATTTTATTATATAGAGAACCCATTAGAATCACAGACAAAAATCGTCAAACCAATTTAATTAATGAATATCACAATTCAATTTTAGGAGGTCATTTAGGTGTAAGAAAAACTACCCTAAAACTTAAACAAAAATATATATGGAAGAGCATGGGAAAAATGGTCAAAAAACATATACAAAACTGCAACGAGTGCAGAATAAATAAACAGACCAAACACACAAAAGAAAAACTAATCATTACTGATACACCACGAACAAGTTTCGAAACAATATCAATAGATACTGTAGGCCCATTAAGGTATTCAAACCAGTATAGATATATCTTAACAATGCAAGATGATCTGACAAAATATATTGTAGCATGTCCTATAGAAGCAAAGGATGCAAAAACAGTTGCCAAGAATATAGTAGAAAATTTAATTTTAGTATATGGACACTTTAAAGTTCTCAAATCTGACAGAGGTACTGAATTTCTAAGCGAATTATTGTTTGAAGTATGCAACATTTTACAAATTAAACAAGTTTTTGGCACACCATATCACCATGAGACTCTAGGATCAGTAGAGAGAAATCATAGAGTACTCAATGAGTTTCTTTTAAATTATTGTAAGAATGATGAGTGGGACAAATGGATTCCTTACTTCTGCTTCGCATACAACACAACACCTCGTATAGACACAAATTACACGCCATATGAGCTAATATTTGGCAAATTACCGAACTTTCCTAATGAAGAAATTTCAAGTAATAAACCAATTTACAACCCTGAAAATTATGCCCAAGAATTGAGGTTCAGATTACAATATTCTATAACTAAAGCAAGAGAATATTTAGAAAAGTCGAAACAAAAACGAATAGACAAATGTTTAAAAACTAATCCCCTAAATTTAAAAGAAGGAGACTTAGTACTCGTTCGAAAATGTAACAGAAAAAAAAAATCAGGCACCATATCATGGTCCATATAAAATAGTCAAAAGAAAAGGAGTCAATTCTATTTTAGAAATAGGTAATGAATTTAAAGAATACCATAATAATAATTTAAAAATATATTAAAAAAAAAAAAAAAAAAAAAAAAAAACACAAAACAAAAACAAAAACAAAAACAAACAAATTTTAAATTTTAATCCTAAAAATTGTAAAATTTTTCTTAAGGGGAAGGGTGTAGTGCATTCTAAATAATATAATATTATATTTATTATTATTTTATATGTAAGTAAACTTATTACACTTACTGTTCTTATTATTACTTTTGCACACGGCACTCTGTTAATATATTATTAAACTTATTACACTTACTGTTCTTATTATTACTTTTGCACACGGCACCCTATTAATATTGTAATGGTTCCGGTGTATGGAAGTATTTATTGAAAAATTATGAAGATATGCCGGCGCTAATAAATGCCACTGGCAAATATATCTACTTGGCAGATGTATGCCAAAGTGAGTATGCCGATTTAAGGCAATTATAAAAAGATATGTTTTTATAAGTCTAATGCCGATTGAAGGCAAAGTATTGATTAATTTTATTTTCAAAAATTTGTT